>JACAXG010000074.1:999080-1548410 GCA_018881555.1 Amblyornis subalaris
AAAGACATTTTCTGAGGAATTATTACAGGAGCAGCAACTTGTCCGTGGTGTTTGTTTCCTGACTTATGAGAATATTCTTGTTTGACAGCAGAATGCTCGGTAAGTTTGTCAGGTCTGTGATGAACTCCGGAGTGCAACTGTATGGACGTCCCTGGTTGGAAGTTCATGTTGTACTGACTAGCAGGCAACGTCTCCTGCTTCTGAGAGTATATTTGTTCTGTCCTTGTTTGTTCTTGATGCTGAGGCCATTCCTGGTGTGATGCCAAACTGTATGAGGTACTTGGCATTCCTGTAGCTAATATTGCCAAATTTTCAGGTGCGTGACTGTCTGGAACAGAAATACTTCCTGAGGTCAGAGGTACTGGTGCAGGAAATGACGTAGATGGTTTTTGGAAACTTGTGTTTGCAGCTACACCAGTAACTGTATCCACCAAAATGGAATTCTGGACCAAAGATGAACCAATAAGCGAGTTCTCAGATACCTGTCCATCACCTTTAGGTTTCTTAGCTGCCTGATTAGCCTAAGCAAAAAAAGAAAGAAGTGAGAAAATACAGCTTAGAATTCTTGTACAGTCCAGTCAAATTTAGCTGGGAGCTGAGGATAAAAAGCTGACTCAAGGTTTCACCGCCTCCTGACCCAGATGCAGGAATAAACAGCAAATACAACATAACTAAACTTCTTCCTCTGGTTCATAATTCTCCTAGCAGTTCATCTCTTCTTGCTACACACTGTTACAGGAAAATTTCTTACCCGCCAATTTCTAATTCTCTTGAGCCTGCTAGGTGTTTTCTCCAGTATTTGCAGAAACTCATGAGTTAGCTCTGAATAGGAAAAAAAAAAGCCATTTTTACATCTGGTTCTGTTATAAACAGGTAAAAACTTTAGCTTTTTTTCTAGTTTAAGGTCATACAGCTTTTGCAGTAGTTACTACAGTCTGTGCATGATCTGAATTTGTATTTTAACAAAAAAAATTATTAGGCAAGTGTTGAACAAAAAAGTCTACAGTATTTCACTGGGACAAACTTCTGACCACTACACACATTTTGAAAAACAGGTCTAAATATAACATTTTGTTTTTATTCTTGCACAACCTGGATTTGTTCAATCAAAAATTTCAAGAGGGTTCTATACAAACAACAGCTCCTAAAATAACATACTTGCCATTCAGCCTGGACATTTTTTCTATGAAGTTATGTTTCCTTTRAAGTATAAATTTCTAAGTCATGTTTCAATTATTCCATCAAACTTCAGGAACAACCAGTAACAGCTCTGCACAAAACACAGCAATCAGACCCTTGGAAGGACTCTGCTTTGAAATAATTTGTGTTCAAGGCAGAGTAGTTGACTGTGTTCAAAAAAACGAAGATCCTTGCAATTAGTATGCCCACAAGAAAATTCAGGTCTCCACGCTTATCAGCTGCAAATAAAAATACTTTCCACTGAAATTTAATTTTAGTTATAAGCTAAAAATAATTAGGCAGCCAGAATTTGCATGCAAAAGTACATGTTTTAAAGGTCTGGAAGAACTGGCTTCTCCAGAACTTCACAAGCAAGTTATAAACTAAGCTGCTCCCAGGTGCAAAACTACCTCAGACCTTTGGTCTACCTGAGTCTATTAAACACACCAGCTCCATAGATGCTTAAAGAATTAAGTGATGTTCACGAGGAGCTCACAGCATTCCCTTGTGGGATTTTACAAATCCAAACAATGCATGCTTACCAAACCCACAAACCCACAGCCAGGTGGGAAGGAAGCAGGGTGGCATTTGGAACTACAGCTACAGCTTAAAGAAGCCCAGYAAGACAGAGACGTTTGAATTTGGACTTTGAAGCTCACTCTGGTTCTGTGCTTCACATGACATCTACTCAATTTCTCACTTTTGAAAAACACTCCAAAATTGCCATTAAGAAAGAAGAGCTCAGCAGAGGAAAGCAGCAGGCATAGAGGGCCAGTGCTGAGCCATCTGAAGCCTGGATAGCTCAGGCACTACTCTGAAACAAACATTTCACTCCAGGACCAACAAAGCCCAACACACAGATCTGAAAGCCCCAGGAGCTCCCATCTCCACTACAGCAGCATATGTGGGCCTTAAATTCAGACTCCACTGTAATAAGTACTATCTCAAAAGTTCGTAAACTTCTAGGTATATAGTGTTCTAGGAGTATGTTTTCTTTGGTAAAGAAGCCATTTGACAAGAAAAAACATTTTACCAGAGTCCGAGATATCACAAGCTATACCGAATTGTTAACACAGAACTGCCCTCATAAACATGGCAATTTTATGTACAGCTGTATGAACACTGTCACTGAAACAACACTGAGGTACCTGAAACGATCAGGACTACATGAATTTGCCCTGCTTGATTTCCATCTCTTTCTTGGTTCTGAAAAGCATTTAAAAGCAAGATTCCATYGTGCAACTGCAAAAGGTAGGTGGACACACCAGTGCACAGGATGAAACTAAAGGTCTCAAAYCCAAGTTTGTCTTCTGAAGCTGTCCCCACTCCTATCCCTTTCTTTCACCTGAAGATATGGTACATGGAGTCAGTGAGACTTAAATCCAGCTGAAAGCTCTTACTATAGCCTATGCTCCCATCCTTACGTGAAAAACCCCTGAATTTCAAAATGAGAAAGGCAGTATGACTTACCATCTAGTAGTTCTAGAGTAACTGATGGATCTACATATTCCCACCAGTGTTTTCCATCAGTTGATACTGGAATCTCCCAGTTGGACCACTTGCAGGCCAAGTGAATGCACACACATGCTATCACTGTAGGCTTGTATTGAAGACAGAATGTAGTAAGGTGAAGACTGTTGCACAAATTTCGTAATGAGGAACCAAAGGAAATCAAACATGTAAAACAGAAAACCCAAACAAATCAATCATTAACATACAGAATGAGATATAATGTCAAGCAACAGCAGTTAAACATTTTGTTGAATAAGTTCATAAGATATCTTACTGCCCTAAGAAAACAAAGGGCAGGGCATTTATCTGGTAGAAAAGTTTAATTTCTTTTTGCTATCAAAAGCCTAACGAACAGTAAATAAATGTACCAATTATTCTACTGTACTTAAATACTAAAAAAGGCAAGTATAATACAGTAAATTAAAATTCTGCAGTAAAATGATGATTATAGAGTCTCTGAATGAGACAATCACAAGGTCCCCAGCAGTTCCATAGAAGCCAGGTGAATTACTTGTGGGCTTTGCTTTCACCAGGCCTGGATTTCTGACATTTGTGAACTTCTCTTCAGCTTCCAGCACCACAAACACTTTGGTGCAGTTTCACTGCTTTAGCATAACTTCTCTTAACAGCTGCTTAACTACAGAATCCTGCCCATCATGAAACCACCAGGATTTATTTTGTACAGTTCTAATAACCAGCGGCTATTGCTTAAAAATATATCTACACATAATGTAATCCTCTTAAATAAAGGTTAAAGTAGTTTTGCAAGAAGYAAATTGAAGTAATCAAGACTAAAGTCTGCTCTCTAATTCTTTCCATGACAGGCTATGTCTACAAAACACCCATCTGAAATCCTAGAACTATAAATTTATCTAAGTACTTAAGCTTTAAAACTGTATATTAAGATTGAAGAGCTGTTTCTAAAAGAAATAACATTGGGCTAATACTAGTCTATCTAAAAAGAAAAATCAGCTAGTTGAAAATATCTTAGGACCACTAGAATTTTACAAGTTAAGACTGGATCAATATATTTAAAGTTAAGAGAAAACTGCCATTAACTACAAGTGTAAACTAAAAATAGTTTTGTACTTACCAAGATGCTCGGATTTCTAGGTTAAGTTTATCTCTTTGTAATCTTTAGCTGCTATTCAGGCTACCAATTTTAGACTTATGCACTCACAATCGAGAAAAAGTCATCAGAAAGCACCACTACACTTCTCATTGTGCATTTAAGCCCTTTGTGCCGTCAGGCCCTTGTCCAATACACCGCACTGCAGGCGGGGAGGTACCACCACTGGAGATGGCCCAGTCCCCCTCTGCAACAAGGGTAAGACACATCAGGGGGCCCTGCAGTAAAGGAAGCTATAGTGTGCTACAACAGTGCAACAAAGAGGTTCAGGATAACAACCTGTTGGTAGCCATGAAATAGGATGTCTGTGCCAAATCCTTGCTTGCTGTAAGAAAAGAAAAACAGAGAGATTAAAGATCTGCACTAACTTGTCAGGTTCATTCCAAAATTAAAGCAGTTTTACCTTCCAAAAATCACTGCTGGGTATTTCTAAAGAACTGATCTGACTTTAGCTAACTAGCCTTTAAAATAATCTTTTCTGAGACACAGAAGAGGCCATTACACTCAGCACTGGAGCTGGACCAGTCATTCCATTCCTGCCCCTCCCCCTGTACACCCCACAGGACAGTTTCCCTCTGCAGATCTACCCCTCCAACACCTCACAGGTGTGCACACTCCTCTGGGAAGCACAGCTTCCCCACGCTCACCTGCAGGGGATCCCTGCCATAACCTGGGACTGGAGCAGGCAGTCAGTCACAGCCAGTTCACAGCACAGTGCTCGTCCTGCTCTCACAGAGGAGCATGGCAGGACGCCCCTCCCACCTCCCCAGAAACAGCCACGACTCTCTCCCCAAGCCCTGTAACACAGCAAGCCCCCAAGGTAGACAGTAAAAAAATTCAGAGTTTTCTGCTCCTTCTAAGTAGGAGCACCGTAGTCATAACATTTTACTCCACATTTGTTAAACCTATGGCAAAGCTTCGACAGGAAATAGACAACTTCATTTTAGTCAGAAAAAAAACCAAACCAAACCACAGGACTGCAACATGCCAGAAATGAAAAACYACTGACGTAGGCTGTTACAGCCACATAGTGCTGACCCCTGCAGTGACACCCCAATGCTCCTCACTCAGGTAAGAGAACTTACTGTAACATGCATTTAATGGAATAGCTGGGCACAAGGGGTTTAACCGCAGATTGAATGCAGCCTTCATTGAATTCTTATTTTGACACTACCACTTGAAATCAGTGCTACCTGCAGAAAGCGCAGTGTTGAATTTTATGTCAAAGGGAATACTGTTAAACTTTTACTTTAGTAATAATATTTCTATAAAGTTTGAAAAATRCTACAGCGGCTTTTAAAATTTAATTTTTCAAAAGCATACTAATGTGTGATTTAACTCAACTTTTAATGATTGCCAAATAATACAAATCAGATTTGTCTTTACGCTACACAGCCAGGCAGTGCCATAATCCGAGAAGAATGTGGAAGTAGCAAGGTAACAGGATCTGTTCCTACACACAAATCCATAATAATCAGAAAGTGAACTGATGATGTGGTTTACTATAATATTTAGTTTGCACACTGTAACGATCATTGCATGCCAAATAACCATGGAGTTCAACCTCTTCCTCTCCCTCCCATCTAAAAAAATGTACGGTGGAATTACCAAAAAAAAAGAAAAGTGAAATGAGACTGTAGTAACAAAACAAATAAAAATACACAATGGTTGAATAAGACTGAAATTCATGTCTTGCTCTTCATTTTTCATCAAAGCAATGTCTAAAGGATCTTCAATGATTTATAACTCTGTAAAGTTACATGTTTGAATTAAGGGAGTGAGAGCAAGAAGCATCTCTAGTCTCACTGAAATGTCCCTTTTGAACAAGGAAGAAAAGCAGATGCCAGAAAACTTCTATTTAACATCAGCTTGAATGTTGAGTAAATCAAAACACACACCTGGAAGAAAAGAATCACATCTTGAAACAYACACTTTAGCCTCAATCAAAAATTACTGTGCTAAATACCTTACCTATACTGCAAGTAGTATGATTCTGTTTCAACTTATTTACAGCTAAATAACAATCATTGCCAAAACCAGCAAGAAATTTCAGCTCACAACTAAAGCCTTTGATAACACAAGGCTCAACTAAAAGCATCCATCCCAAACTCTTCTGTTATATTTAGGGCAGCTTTGTTTAGCAGAATCCATAAATGAAATTAAAGGTAATGAATTTTGGTTCTCATATTTTGGTGGTTTATTTCCATTATAGTAGTGAAAAGTGCATCTCCAAATCTAAATCATCCTGAAGCAGAGGCTGAAACAAGCCAGCAGAGCTGCTCTTATAACTCACACGCCGCAGGACCGACGGCTATAACACCAGCCATTAGTGACCAGTTTTACATTTTAGCATTCAGGAGTGATTTAAAACACCCATCCCGTCTCACTGCTGCAGAAGCAGCCATAAGGCAGGGATTACTGAAGTAGTAATCAATATTTTGGAACAAGACTTGCTGTCTGACACACCTTCCAAAAGGCTGTCTCCAAGAAACTGCCAATTGGAAACGAAAACGCTCTTTATTGGGCACAGCCACACAATTCAACCTGCTGCAATTCCAAGATACCTGAGTCTGTTCTTCAACACAGCTTATGTTGGATATTGGGATGCTCACGAACACGTGACTGGTGACTGGCTATGGCTGGACCCTGACAACATGTGAGCATTCCCCACAGAGAGGAGATTGCAGATAAGCGAGTCAGCATCAGGAGAGAGAAACTTGCTGAAGTCCTTCTGGCAAAAGGAAAAAAGCCACAGGCTCTGAACAGAGGTATGCTGGAGGAGGCCTGTTGTATCTGGAAAGGGCTGGAGGAGGCCTGTTGTATCTGGAAAGGGCTGGAGGAGGCCATGGTGTGGCATTCAGGTCTGAGCAGTCCTGGTGGCTTTAAAGCCTGAGGTCAAAGTTCAGAATGGGAAGGCCGCCTGTAGCAGTGCTGGAGTGCAGCTGGTGTTTCAGTTCTTTCCACACCAGTAAGATTTAAATTTTCCTCATGAGAATACCCTCTGAAAAAGCTGATGCATTTTCACCTCCTCTTCTGCTGACTTAGTCTTTCTCAGCCCGATTTAAGCAATGGCACCTGTACACACAGATACTATGGTATATTTGAAGGATTTGACAGTGCAATTTCCACAAAAGATTAATAAGGATCATGGGTGTTCAAGATACCTGATAACCTGCAGAGCAGCGAGAACAATCCTAGAAATCCTTGAGATCCCATCTTCAGTTCCAAAAGGTTGTGTTCCAACACAGAAAAAGGAATGACTGAAGACTTCCCAAGATGGAGATGAGGATACAGGTTCCAAGTTTCAGCAGAAGCAGGCTGAGAACAGACTGACTTTGCACCAGAGCTTAAGAGGATCATGTCAGTCTTGGCACTAGGGCAGTTTCACTGCTGATCATTCAACTAGTGTTGAAGCCAGCAAGGCAGTGTGACACCAGAACAGTTTTTGGTGTTTTGGTGGCGTTTTTTTTCCCTTTTCTTTTTCCTTCTCTTCAGTACTGGAGCATTCTTGGAATGGGCACTGAAGCTTGCTGACAGGCCCTCACACATCCACTGCCTTCAGGTTCCTTAGAGGACCTGTGGGATCCCAAGGAATGATGGTCCTGTCTCCTCTTCTCAGTCTCTTGACACTGAGGAAGAATGGTGCAGAAAAAAGACTAAGCCCACACCATTTCCTTGTCTGCTAGACTGACCAAACTGCAAAGATGGAACTATTTCATTAACCCCTGAGTCTCTGAACAACAGAAGGAATAACTAGATATTGTATGCCTGAACATCATGAGTCATTATGTATCCATCCAGTCACCACTTATCTACAATGATCTGTGTTGCCTAACAATACCTTCAAAAAGACTTTCAATCTGAGAGAAGAATTCATTTTTTTGTTTAGTTGTATGTTGAAGCAATTATGTTTATTTGCACCARTTCCCACTTATTAGTTCGTCTTCAGCTTCCAGCAACTGATTCTGGTGTCCCACTACGAGACTAGACAGTCTTATGACAAAAGACTTGGCTGAATCTTTTGAGCATCATCAACAGAACCTGGGGGTTTTTTTGTATTTTTTTTGTTTTGTATTTAAAGGGGATAGCTTACAGCTTAATAACAGTTAACAGTGACAGCATAAAACACATTACCCTGGATGCAAGACAACAAAAAGTGGTAGASAGAATCAGCCATCCTCTCAGGCACTGCAGTTTAGCCAGCAAAAGGGCCCTTTCTCACCACGTGACAATGCAGTGCACAAACACGAAACAAATCCTTAAGTACCCTTGCAGACCTCAGCTAACTTTGCTGTCTCTTTTTTGATACTTAGTCAGACATTACATTCCTCCCTTCCTTCTCTCCCCAAACACTGGAGGTTGGAGGTTTTAATCGTAACAATCTTGGGTAAGTTAATCATATTCAATAAAAAAGGTATCTCTGCCTTCTGACATGGTGCTTTTTGTCCAAGATGACATTACCAGAACTGGATGAAGTAACCTTGGCTTTCTTTTAACTCCTCAGTCAATCCCTTTAGCACTAAAGGTTTAACACTGACAAGTCTAAGGTATATTGTGAAAGCTTCAGGACTCAGATATCCGAGTGTTGCATCTACTGACACTGAAAACCTACACTGTCCCACAAATAAATGTTCAGGGATAGATAACTAAACTCATACCACTGAATCCTCAGTATCACAGGCCCATCTCTTTGTCCTCTCAATACATAAGACCAATATTCCACAGCAATTATTCTGTTCTTGCTTGAYTTGCACTCATGACTACAGCTTTAATGCCTGATGCTTTAAATTAATTAATTGTTTTCTTTTTTTTTTTTAACATGAGGTACTTAAGTCCTGTGTTCACAGTCTACACCATTCGTAGGGACACATGCTCCCAAGGATTCCACTCGCATGCACTCACAYTAAGGAGCACATCTCCTTCAGTGAGCAGCTTTTCAAACATCACAGATACTACATTCACTGTGCACCACTCCTTGAGGTACATGGATTTTCAGCCCTCACTGAAGTCTTCAGCTTTCAAGACTTGATATCACTTTAGACTTCTAAGTATTTTGTTCAAATCTGCTGACATTAAATACTAGCTTTAAGATGTCAAATTAAAAAAATAGCGATATCTTCAAAGTATGAATTTTGTCAGTACAAAAAATTAGCACACAAAACACAAACCGAAAAGCTGAACTGCCTTAGAGTGGTATCTGCCCTTGACTAAGGGAAGTACAGTTTGTGTAGCAGTGTGCCTTTATTCTTGCAGGCTTGAGTGAAACACACTAATGTGGAAATCCTGAGGCAATACAACATCGCCCTCACTCCTCCCCACAGCCCCAAGCACCGCACAGGGCCTCCCCAAGACAGTGAAATGTGCTCACATTTATACTGGCCAACAGGCAAAAAAACCCAAAGCAAAACCCTACAGAGATGCTGGTGCAGACTACTGAGACTTCAGGTGCAACTGGACTCATGCCCCAAGTCACAACCAAATCTGGACAGAAAGCAGAGAATCATTGTCTTATAGCAAGAATGGCAATGAAACTCCTTTATATGCAAGTAAGTTACAGCACCAGCCCTACTCAGTGTCTGAAGACACTACACCTGTAAGCTACTTGGAAATAAGAGAGATACCCTTCCTTCAAAGAACACCATCAATTCCAGAGTTACCACAAAACAAATCTAGTTAATGTGATTAGGCTCTACCCAACTTTCACATATTTTATAGAGGGAAAAGAAAAATCACCAAAAACTTTGAAGCAACATAACTTTATATTTTTCACTACAAGACCAGCTAATGACTAAAGATTAACAACCATGGCCTAATCATTTCCAAACTCTTTTTACTTAAGGAACATAATTAAAGTGAAAAGCTTATTTTAGGTGCTTTTACAAACGATTCCTAATCTTTTTCATCCTCCATCTTATGAGAGGATGTTTTAATCTTTTTTTAAAGCTCCAAAAGAAACCAATTTAAAAATTAAAGAAGACGTGTCAAAATGCCACCAAAATATTGAAGAACAAAACAAGTTTCTAGCCAGTCACATTAATGAGCTGCATACAAGTTACAGGATATGCTTAACAAAAGATTTGGGGTTTTGTGCTACCATCCAAAACCACTAAGTACACACTTCTCCAGAAAAACAATTTGCAGTTCTGCAAACAGAAAACTGTCTGCAGTTGCAAACAGTCACACCTATTTGCAAGTGACAACAGACTTGCTAYTCACTCTTTATCCCTCAGTCCAGTACCTGAAAAGATTTGCTAGGACAAAAAGCTAGCATTAGCCATCAAGTGGCAAAACTACTTCAGAGTGAAAATCATCAACTCAGAATGATACTAAGTATCTGGGCAATCAGTTCTCAGCTACTGACTGCTTCTGTCATTTGAGAACACATGGAACAGGTATTATTAAAATCAAAGCTAATAAGAAAACAAAAAATTATGAAGGACAGAGGACTGGACTCTTTATGAATCTCTAAAGGTTAAAATCAAGCCTTTAGTAATTAGCTTTAAACATATTCTTTAGGTAACATAGTTGGTGAAGATCATATTAAACAAATAACATTACTTTCAAATTTTACTAGAAAGGTAAAAAAGGACTTACAGAAGTGGTTAAAAGTCACTGACCTCTCACTAATTGTGTACATTTCACAACATCTGTGTGTGGATGTTCAATGGTAATCTCAAAACCTGAAGAGTTACAAATACATTTCAGAATTACACATTTGCATCTGTAAAATAAAAACCAAACCCCTTATGTTTCCTCACAGACCTAAAATACTTGCTAAACCTTTGCACTGCAGAACAAGTAACACTATTTAACTGCCTTTTATTCTTTACCTTTTCGTACTTTTGAACAGCAGATGGTAAAGCCACTTCAGGAAACATTACTAAAATATTCCTTCAGTAATCTCAGATCCTGCATACACATAACCTGGGAAATTACTGTATTTTTAATGCTGAMTATATCTGAATAATTTATTGCACGTTAATAAGTCAGTAAAAACTGTGCTGCAGACACACTGAAATATATGTGTGCACATGCACTTCATTAATTGATTTCTAGCACTTAAACATGTTGCATCTATGAAATTACAAATTAAGTCAATTTCTAGATCAGTGACTTAAGACACCTTTCTTTGTTTGCGACACTATATTAAGAATTAGGTCCCTACTGTGAGCTATTTTTTTTTTAACAATATACCCCAAGTGGTATTTAAGAATATCTGAGCAGGTCAGTGTTCTCAGGCCTGCTGGCTGTAACTGTCTCTATTTTTAAGTCAGAAGAGTTTCTTATCAGCACTCCATTTCAAATTTTTGAATCATCTGAATCCATCAAATAGTTACACTACGACTTGTGTTGTTCAGAGTGAGTGCCCTGCTCAATTACATAATGTTTTTCTATGGAAAGGCAGAATGGGGAAGAGCACTTGGTACAAAGCTCTTTCCAACTGCTTCAGGACACACACAGAGCCAGCCTAGTATAACAACATGTTACCTTACACGAAGAAATATCAATGTAATTACTACTTGGAGTAAAAATCTGTTTGGAAGCCTACCCATTTCTAACTCAAACTGTCAGAAACATCTCTTTCACAAGCTCAGATGCATCTTTYTTTCTCCAAAATATACACAGCAGCACTGCTAATATGAAACTAAATCCACAGGTCAGAAGTTATACATGAAAACAGGTAAATTCTAGTGTACCAATAATGCATCAAAAATCCAGTTACTTGGGTCCCACTACTTCTTCATGGCAAGTTGGCTGCACAGGAGATATGTAGAAAGACGTACCTAAAGTTTGAAGCATTATTGTTTCAAGTATAACCAGCTCTTGGGCTTGTTGAAGGTATGCCTGAAACAAACAAGCAGACAGATGAAGACACAGCAATCTATTGTCTCAGAATTTTAACCCCACACTGCCTATTTGAATACCAGCACCAGCAACACAAGCCCAGTACCCAAGCCAGTCAGCACTGACAATTCAGAACACTTCACAGTGGGTTACTTACTTTTACCAGAATAAACACTGCTACAAATTTAGTTATACCTGACTCTCTTTCACCGTAAAATTAACTCAGTCTGGATCTCACACAATCTATTCCAGCAAAGCATTTCTGGGAGAACAGGTTAGGGGGGTGCTATAAGAATTTCAAGACGGAGCAATCTCTTCAAGTTTCATGAGTCTTTAATAAACTGCATTAAGTAATAGAAAAGATTTAAATGGTGTAAAAACAAAAGGCTTTTTCCTAGGCTGCAAACAGCAATAATCCAGTAAGACAATGTAACGGATCATTAGAATGAAATGCATCTTTAAAACCATATATCTTTAAAACCATGACTTCCACCTACATCACTCTTTGTATCCAGTTGTGGCTCTTGAGGATGAAGACAGGCATTTGCTACTTTAATAACATGTTCAAGTTTCCGTGGCTGTTCTTCCACTTTTGCAGCCAAAAACAATGCCGTGGGAGACATTATCTGAAGAAGAAAAACACGTGTTTTTTTTTTAACTTCTTACAAGCAGGACTTGAATTTTTATGGAGTTTAAACTAGCAAAAAGAAAAGGTTTAAGAAGTTGGATTTGTGACTTTTTTTTTTCAGCGCTGAAGTCATGCAAGGCAACAAAAATATAACTAATCATGTTTTATTTTACAACTGATGCAATCCTCTCAGCAGCACAGGGAAGGAGTAGCATAATGTTAAATTACATTTGTGAGTAAGATGTCTGAGGTCAAACTAATTCTAGTTCAACATAAAAAAAAAAATATTTTGGCCCAGAAGACTTAGTCACAGTAGAACAGGCTGTTTCAAGTTAAATATACTTCGTGAGAAAGTTCATCCCATTTCTTGCACACAGCGAGTCATTATACCATCTTTTCAGTAAAAGTCAAACCAGCTGATCACAAGTTCTGCTAGCATTTGATTCTCCTAAAGAGTGAGAAGCTTTGCAGAGAACTTTAACAAAAACAGCTTGTTATAGGTTATATAAGTAAAAGAAACTTCATATATACATATATATTCTTAGAAACTTTACTATATGCCCAGCAGTTCCAGAGAACAAAGCACAAGGATTCATAAAACACCAGTTATATCAAATGTTAGTAAAGACTATACATTACATTTAAAGACGAAAATTTATATACAACTCTAGGTGTCATAAGCTGGCAGCAAAGCACCCATTGGCAGTTCAGTATCACCTAAGAGTTACCTAGGAAGCAGTTTTGATGCCTGTTGTCAGCTAAAATGACTGATGAGTGCAGACAGAACACAGCAAACCACAAATCACTGAAGAAATAGGTCCTCTTTGCATGCAAAAGCTGCCCATGTTAAACAGGAATTAAAAKGGTACTAGAAATCATCTAGACGCAAACTGATTAAAGTGGTTAAAATTAAGCCAGTATAAAGCATTTATTCAGAGACTGAAATAGCTGCTTGCTGAGTATTCAATTAATGCACAGTGTAAGTGGTGCAGGTATTGGATTTCTCATTCAATGCCCAAATAGAACTTGACTAAATAAGAGGTATAACCCCGCTGAAGTCAGGTTTGCTTTTTGTTTTGTGAGTAAGTAGCCCTTTTTTTATGCAAAATTGAAACATTTGGTATAGAAATTTGCAATACACGCAAAACTGCAACAAACTAATTAGAACTGAACAGTCAAGGGATTAAATTTCAGAAGCTTTCAAATGTATTGAGGGAGTACTTTTTGCATCCTTAAATCAGTTTGAAATGTCTGCTTGGATCTTAGGTAAAACTTTCAAGTTGGCAGACTTGAAAACTGACACCCAAGGAAGGTGAAATCCTTTGATGAGTAGAAGTGTGCCATGAGAAATCTAGCAAAAATCTAAATCTACATCTAAAAAACCCAAACCACTCAAAACAAGTCACAGAGAGCAAATTCTTCTACCAGGGAAACAAAAACCCCCTATTTTCTTTCTAAGAGCTTGTAACCTAAGCCTTATGAACGAATGAAATAAAAACCCAAAGTGAGGTGTTGCTGAACAAGGCCATAGTAGCACTGTCATTTAAGACTTCTGATGATTCTGTAGAAGTTCCTATCCCCACTGCTTGAAGTAATGATTTGAAATTCTGGAAGGAATTCCCTTTGCTAGGGACATACTACTTGAAACGTGTCTCTGGGAGAGAAAACTTTCGAACAGTAAATGTGATGGAAAGACTTTCTGGAGTTCAGAAAGTGAGAGTATCAACAGCTCTGAAGTGCGAGAAAATGCAAAAGATGTCAGGCAGTACACACATGTATAACCCAACACACACATCATAGAAAGGTATTTTACAGAGCAGACACACTGTGCTCCAGCCCAGGAATGCAAGCACCCAGGCAAAGCCCTCTCACGTAGAGCTCTTTCACCCAGATAAGCCCAGGTCTCTTCCTACACAGCTGGGACAGTTACACATATGTGGAATTTTCACAGTTTACCTTTCTGAAAACTCCCAACAATTGCCATGGCTGAAAACATTTCCATCTCACAGAGGCATTCTTTGAACCAAGTCACCAGCATCAGCACAATTAAATCATCAGCAAATTCCCACTCACTATTACTCTGTGCCTGACTGCACCAAAGTTCTACTTCATTCCAAAAAAGCACCATCAGGCTGACTTCAGGATATCTTCTAATTTACTGAAACAGATCAATTCTGGCCAAGAAGCCTYCACGCAATTCCCATCTCCAAGACTTTACACGAAACACAGTTCTGGAGGCTGATGAGGTCAAGCTGCTTGACCATCATTTAACTGGTTCGTCAGAAATCTATGTACAGCCCAATTAACCATTTCCTTTGGCTTCTGGCCAAAAAATTTCATGTCTTTGTCTTATCTAGGACAAGGGTTCTCACTCCCAGTTTAGAGTAGGTCAGTRTTTTTATCTCCCTTGGTATTGATTCGGAAAAATAGACATCCTAGTAAAATTCCAGACTTGGCACACATGTAGTCTTCAGTGAACACGACACACCCTGCTAAGTGTATAACTGGCAAAGTTACACAAATGCTTTCATTCATTTCCAATTCCCAAAAATGGTAAAAAAAGAAAAAAAGCAAAGCAGAACAAAAAAGCAAAATTAAAGAAACATACTTGACAAAGCTATAAGCTTCCTATATATAAACATCTTAATTTGGTATCAACCAAAATAATTTAGAGTAATTATATACCATGCACCCCAAACAGTCTTTAAGACTTCGAGAAATCTTCARAACACATGTGATATATGAAATTAAATCCCACTTTATTACTAGCTCAGAATCTTGGAAATCAAGACCCACTGAAACAGGAAAAAAAATCCCAAAATATAAAGAGCCTTCTTAACACAATCCAACAGCCTTATACAGCAAATTTCATTGGGAAATGTGGTACAAGTCCTTTCTCACTTAAAAAGTACAAGACGCAGAGTAAAGACAAAGGCATTCAGAAAAATCTCAGAACGCATACGCAGCATGCACGTAGTTTTCTGAGATCTCCCTCTCCCTTTCAATGCCAATATTAGTATGATTTCAGATTTGATACACTTTAACTTAAGACATTAAGTGGTTCCACTCTATGAAAGGGTTTTCAAGTTTGAACACAAAGAGCTGTGGGGATGTTTTTTATTACAACCAGGAGGTGACATTGCATAAAAGCAGCAAATATGTTAAATTGCAAGATTAAAACCAGAACTGAAGTACCCAAAACAGCCTCACTAAAGCTTGAAGCATATTATGAAATTTTTAAGAACTTTGCATAACTGCAAAGTCAACTGTTTAATAGTGTGATTTGGAAAAGGCACAAGGAAGAGAACACAGAAGGACTGGAAACACAAAACCTCCACACAACTCACCTACCTCGCACTTGCAGGAAAAAAATTCCCCATGCAGCCTTCTTCAGGCTCTTCACTAAGTTCCACTGCATGTCACAAAAACCCCTTGACATCATCAAGTATATTTTCCACTGGTTGTTTGGTATTCCACAAGGCATTTCTAAGCATTATATTTAAAAACTACAGCTACCATTCAGATGCCTTACCTGTCATTTCCAGCAGAGGAAGGATTTTTCCCCCTTTTCTGTTCTTCAATAACAGTGTACTGAAGAATAATCATCTAAAAGAACTATTTGCTATATAACAATATAACACACCAAGTACCATAGAAACAGTATTTGCAGAAGAATTGTAATTTTCAAGATATTTTAAAGTATAATAGTGAGGCTAGTATTGTCTATAAAAAGCCAGCAAGCTCCCTCCCCACCCCAGTATTAGCACAGACTAACTCTATACTCAGCAACCCGAAGTTCCTACACCCTGGCCAGCAATGTAGAAAGAATAATTTGTACTGAGGAAATCCATAGTAGCTCCTGTCATTTGCACAGCCAGGGAAATCAGCACTCAGGGCATCCAATTCTGCTTACCAGAATTGCTAAAGCAAGTTTCCATCCTATCACTGGGGCACAGCAACCTTGCCAGGTCTGAACCTGCTTTGACTGCAACATCAAAGCCTCAATACTTTCTTCTTTACACCTAAATGTATGTACTGTGTAGGTAATCCATAGCAATGCATAAGTGACTTGCTAGCCCACAGTAACTTGATAAAAAAAGGGGATATTTGGTCATTAGAGCAGCACATTCAAAATGAACCAAGACTACACTAACTGGAACATGCCACCCTTGTGGCTCTACAGATTGAAGATTCTGTTGGGAATTCTGTTCCATATTCAGAGATGACTCAAACTCCTGAAAGCCTGTAAACTTGTTTAGCAGTAATTTATACGGAAGAAAACAAAATAAAATTAAGACAACATCTATTCAGCAACTGAGSTTCCACTAGAAGACCTGTTTATTAACAATTAAATGCATGTGACATATAGAAGACAAACACGTATATTTGTATAACCTGGCAGTTATACATGATGATAAATGYGCAAGTGCTTATTACTAGACTACAAACATTAATCTACCAATAAAACAAGAAAACATAGGCCACATTTTTTCAGCTAAAGATCATAAGGCATTCTGACTAATGACCACCTAATTTTCTAGCCCCAGCCTTCAGATTCCTTCCTGCCATGGATAAACAGCACCATGTGAACACAACAAAGAAACATTAGAGATATACTGCATATACTGTAGAATAGTTGATCTAGGTCTTAGCTTCAAGACTGTCAGTACCTTACTATTCATTTCTAAGTTACTTTCTTCTTGCAGTGATGAATACTGTTACATTTTTTAGCTTGCCAAGTACTCTGGAGATTTGATATCAAGTATTTATTAGAGTTCTTGGCTTTTGCTTTCACTACAGACAACCTAATGGATGGTTTGGGAGTATTTTACAAGTGACTCCACTCACTGAGAGCACTCTTTTTACCCTATAGGAATGTAAGAAAAGGCACTTGCCCAGGAGCACACAAAGCCACTCTCTGGCCTTACACTCATTAAGAATTACAAGAAGGAATTCAGCAAGAATCAGTATTACTGAGGGGTAACCTGCAGTGCACCTGCCTTTAACTTTGAATACTATGACCTGAGAATTAATTAAACAGCATACTTCTCTCCCCTGTAACACCTGCAGTTTCCATGGCATTCTGCCCTTACAAGCTTACTTGTGAATTTTAAGATTCACTAATTTAAGGCACAGTTTCCATACAAAGGGCACTATACATTGCTTCCAGTTCCAAGTGACTGTCATTTACCAGCATCCGGTGAAACACCAAACACAGCAGCTAAAGCTCCTTGCTGCCTAAATCTAGCCTAGATTACCAATGACAGCACAAACAGTACTCCAGCAGGTGATATAACAGGTATGTAGGTCTATATATAAATACAGCTGCTCTGCACTGAGCCATCTCTCCATTCCAAGCAGCTCTGCCTAGTTTATCAAGTCCACAAGCCATCCACAGTCACAGAAAACTTCGGATGCCTCATGAGCTCCTCTTCCACCTGCTACAGGTTACTGCTACATGGGCAGTAGAGCAGCAAAAGTAGGGGAGAAAGAGGAACTTTTATGGATGAACACTGCAGTTTCAGTAACAAGCTGCTGGAAGTTTACCTCAGATTTTGTAAAAAAAAAAAATACACTTCTGAAATGTACCTACAAAGGAATATGTACTTCTGGCTAAATAAACACCAAATAAGATGCTCATTTGCTCAGCCACCAGTAATAAACAAATTCATGCCAGAAAGAAGAGCTGGCTCTCACTGTGCCCCACCGTGTACCTCCCCCAATTGCAGACAGTGCAAGGTTTGCAAGATTCCACCCCTTGGTAGATCAAGGTCTGCACTGCTCTAGACCTACCATCAGTCACTATTTCAATCTGTCTGTCATTAACAGATCTAAGAAAACTCATCCTTAACATTTAGTGATATATCACCATCATTACTAACTGTTCTTGCTTAAAACAAACAAAAAACCAAACAGCAAGAATACCTAGAATATATTATTATTTTTGTACCTATTGCATCCAGTACAGAACATAACCCCTCCCCGACATTTTCAAGTTGGTATCTCAAGTTCCATACCTGTTACAATATTCCTCAATAACAGGTAGTATTTTYACTGAAAAATTCTGTTCTTTATAACAAATTCTGTGTTCAGAGTCAGCAYGTTCAGTTTATTAGGTAAAACACAAAAGCTGTTTCTCATCAGATTTAAACATTTTTCTTCTCTAATACGACTTATCATCACACCTCTTAAGACTGTTCTAGCTAAAAGAATTTACACTGCTTCAGGAACAGATACATAACCCATATGGATACACACATAACCACATTATGGTTGTCAGACACACCATGCCAGAACTTCCACTGCCTTCATCAAGCAAAATGTGTGTTCCTACACATTAGCCTTTCAAGCTACCGCACATAAGCACCAGCCACATTTGAAACATCTAAATGTATTCTTAACACATCTGAAATGTGCTTGCTGATGGTGCCTATTTTTTTTTTATTTCGATGGCAGAAGATAAAATCTAATTGCCACTAGTTAAGGTAATCCAAAGTTGAAAACAAGTATCATTGTTKCTTCTAAATCGCTGATAAGCAGCCAGAATGCCTAAAAACAAATCGAACTTCACACTCCTGCATGTAACACTTCTCAGTCAGAACTGCCAAAATTATGGGCATATTATTACCACATATAAAATCATACTTACATTTCGATTAAATTTTGTGAAGGAATGATGCATATAAAACCTGTGCATGTAAACAATTGCAGTATTTATCGTAAGCTGAGATCTGGAAGATTAAATGAAGGAAACACTACATATTAAGAAAACTGTTTACAAGAACTGAGAGCGATGTGCTTTCCACATCAATCACTGCTCTCAACATACTGTCTTCAGCCGAAAATGGATTAGGGACGCGACACTTCAGAACTTAACTGATATTAACACATACTTAACTGATATTAACACGTATCTTTCCCATCTGTTTCGCAAACCATGTGGAGATTCCTACGCCCGGCTCGCCAGAGTCACCCACGGAATGATAACTCCTCAATGGGYGACATACACTGAAACGCTGTCTCAAGAGCTTTTGTTTTGTTCCAATTCAACTATTTCAGTAGGGGATTTGAGGTTTTGGCCTTGCTCTGATCTCTTTCTTTCTAAAATCACATTAAAGAATRGCTAACGAGGAGGTGCCGGTTTTGGGGAAAACGGGTCTGCAGGCAAGTGGGATTTATTYTGGAAGTGCCCAAACCCGCAGCTACGGCCACAAACGCGGCTGAAAGGGCAGGTGGGAACCCGAGTCCCTCATCCGCCGACAAAGAGCGCGGCGCGGGGGCTTCGCCAGGCTCCTCCTCCCATTCTGTGCTCCAGGCCACGGCTCCATCCCGCGGGAGCGCCGGCCGGGGCTGCGAAGGAGCGGGAACGGTCCCGGGGAGGGCTCCCACAAGGGGAAAAAGGTCTCCCACCACCCCTGCACACCCGGCCCCCGCCGCCCTCACTCCCGTCCCGCCCGGCCCCGCCGGCCCCGCTCGGATACACGTTGAGGCGCTGGCCCATGTCTTGGATGAGGTTGGCCGCCTGCTGCCGGTACGAGAGCTCCTTGTCGGCCTCCACGCCGCAGCGCCGCGAGGGCGTGTTCTCCAGCTGCTCGCGGCTGAAGAACCAGCGCGACGCGGCCGAGGAGCCGCCGCCGCCCCGCGCCGCGGACCCTGCGGAGCCCGCGCCCGCCGCCGCCATGACACCTCCTCCTCCTCCTCCTCCGGCGCCTCCTCCCGCCGCCTCCATCGCGCCTCTCGCGAGAACTCCCGGGCCCGCGCGCGCCGTCCGCCATAGAGTCTCGCGGCGGGGCGGCCGCGCGCCYGGCAGGGTCACGTGGCYTGCAGGGGGTGCTGGGGGGRYGGCCATGGCCCCCGCGGGGTGCGGRGTCGTGAGGGGAGGGAATCGTGRAGTCTGGAAGGGACCTTTGAGGTCATCCAGTCCGACCGTCACTGGCACCAGCACCGCCACTGTAACCCCTATAAACCACTAAACCCCATCGCCCAGCTCCACTTGAACACCTCCAAGGGTGGTGACCCCACCGCCTCCCTGAGAGACCTATCCCAAAGCCTGGCCACCCTACAATTGGGTATCTATTTCACGTGATAGTTCGAATACCTAATYTCAGTCCGGACACATTTATGCTTAAAACGAAAAAATGTTGAAAACTGTTAGCAGTAAGGATGCATTTTTTAATACTAGCAAATCAGAGAACAGCCTACTTGGMGAGGAGGATGTGGAAAGGGAGAAAAGAAGGAAATATTTAGAATGCAGTAGTTCCTAGGAAATTCCTGTTTGCTGGCACTATCAGCACGCAGACATTTGAGAAACACACAAGAAAATTATGGAGATGGTATGTAGCTTTATAGCCAAGTTGTAGTTTGTGCTGCCTTGCGATGAAACAACTGTGATAGAATCACACAATATCCTGAGCTGGAAGGGACCCACAAGGATCTCTTGTGAGACGGTCCAGCCTCCGTCTCTGCACAAGGCAACCCCAAAAATCACACCATGTGCTCAAGAGCGTTGTCCCAACACTTCTTGAACTTCTAATTCACCTTCAAAAAGGTATTTAAAGTTCTGATCATCATGGATCAAAATGAGAACTCCAAGCATTCTTCTCATGTTAGCATATGCAGTGGTTTTGTTCACCTAAAGTTACATCACAAGTTCTTCTACAACTTCAGTGTGAATTTTATACAAGCAGTTGTAATTTTATAACTCGACCCAACAGAATGAAATACACAGATGTATAATGCAGCACAGACACAAGTTACTTGCCTGATCTTCCCAAATGTACATAATCTTTCAGATCTTGCAGAGGAAATTTAGCCTCAAGGACTTCTCTTGTTATCAGGAGCTTGTCTGTGACTCCATGTTTTTGTGTCTGTAACAACTGAGGTACAATGTTTTACCTCATTGTTTAAATCACTGTGTAAAGCTCATGGAGTTTGGATGTTCAACTTACATTTTTTATTCCTTCAATAATTGGTGGAGGAGTATTAAGAATGTTCTCGTCTGACTGTAATTAGAATTTTACATTAGCTTTGTTAATGAAAGGAAAAGGAAGATGGAGGGAATATTATATATATCCCTGTCTTAAAAATCTTAACATATCAAGAATACGTAGAATATCATTAAATAATGTCAGTGCATAATGAATATGATTTATGCAGGGTATGCACAKTAATTATCTGCCATGCAGAGTGCTGCAATCACCCATTTAGTTACAGGTTAAGGTAATTAAATACTGTTCTTGCTGTTGGAGAGGTTCCAGACCTTGGTCCCCAAAGGTGTAACACGGCATTTTCACTAACTTTACTGGTTTCATTAATAAAAAAACAGAAGAATTAATCTGAATTAACTGAAGAATTAATTAACAGAAAGTTAAAATGTATTGGAGGAATCACAATGTATTTTCCTCTTAAACCCACTGAAACATCTGTGAGAATCACATATGCCAAAGAGAAATACATGAGAATGAAGTTGCCTTTCAACTTTGAGATTTAATTAAAACAATCTGGTTGACAAATCACGCAYGCTCAAAACTCAATGCTTGCATGTCGATATTTAAATAAAAAAGGTCAACAGAAGTCTTGTGAACTGGAGGACAATAAATATTGTTAAAACTATTTTGTAGGTCTTCTTTTCCTCTTACACAAAAACTTGATATTCTAAACCTGTGAGCTGCTGACTACTTCAACTACTGCACTAACCACTTATTTTTGGGGTGGGTTTGACACTGTAAAGAAGGACGGAGCTTTCTTTGTAGTCCAAGGGAGGCTGGGATCAGCAGGATCTGCTGATGTTCAACATCCTTCAGGTTCAGTCTGTGCCAGCTGTGGCCAGAGCTAAAAACAACTGATATCTGATGCTGTTTTGCCTGGAACGTTCTTAGGCTGAACAGAAGAAYGGTGACATCACACATAGCCAGCAAACGTTCCCATGAGAACAAAGACTCTAATCTTCCCACATTTTTCTGACTGGTACAAAATCCTCCCAGGAGGATGCACTCACTGGATTATAATGAAAACCCATTTCAGTCAACAGTCTATAAAGCAAACCATCTTTCCATTCCTACAGCAGGACTCAAACCAGATAGAGCATTAATACTTCAACATTTAAAGTATCCAACCTTTTTTTTAGGAAGTATTTTTTAAGGAATAGAACATTTATCCATACTGTTGCTAAACACTAGTATTTATTTTGACAGTAACAGTGACACACGAAGTATTACCCACACAAATACGTTATTTCTGCACCTACGACCATATTGTTCAAATTGTYTCTGATGAATAAGTTCCCAGTGGTGTAGGTGGCAGCCAAAATGTAAAGTCCCCACATAGACCTTTTTCATCCTATCACAACATTGACAAAACACGACTGCACCTGCAGTGCTGAGCTGAGTGTGGTGTGCTGCATTTTCCAGCAGTGGATAAAGGCAAATGCTGCCTTTTATTGGGYATCAACAAATTCTGTTTCAATTCTGATTTAAGATTCTTTCAAATTCTGTTTGTTTGTCATAACAAAGATGTACATGTAATGGGTACATCATTTACTCAGCTCTTTCCTTCCTAGGAATCATGTCCTAATAACATGGCATTGATTATAATTCAGAAATTCTTATTCCAACCGCAAAAGATGAAATCTCTCCTTTATTATGAAAGCAGAGATTTCAGTATTGTTTAAAGACAGCCTAAATCCCCAATGCCTGTGCATACTCATTTCCAGTACCCTTGCTTTTGTTTTGGAAATAACAGGAGACGTCAGATACTTGTCAACTTTATTTTTCATGTGTACAATTGCACATGCCGATAGAAGTATCCCTAAGGATTCTGCATTATTTCTGAAGTTTAGCCTCTTTAATACTTCATAATTATTCAAATTGTTTTCTGCTAAGACCCAAAAATTCCAGAGCATTTCCAGCCTTGAGTTTATCCTGTAAAAACAAAACACACATACGTTTGTGCTTAATTCATATTTAACTCAAATGCTTTTACTTATGCTTTAAAAGGAACTGCTGCAAAGAGACTAAAGTGCCTCTTCCAGTCTTTGCAGAAATCAGTACTACACTGATTTTCCAGTGTTTTATCTCATGTCTCAAACCAGAGACTTAAAAAGGAGGGAAAAAACCCTCAAATGTAAAAATCATACCTTCAGTTTATGGTCAAAATCATCCATTGAATCAATCAATTTTCCAGGTTCCAGTTCCCCAAGTGGAAAAGGGTAATCTGTCCCCAGAATAACTTTGTCCTGGTAATAAAAAAAATTGTAAATTTTGTAGTAACAGTAAACAATAGAGTTTAAATAATRTTAACATTAGCATGATACAATATTAACATTATGCAATATTCTATTAACATTAATACTATATTTTAAATTCTTAAATTTAAAAATTTGTTTAAATGTTTGATTTTTAAAATAAATTAACATTAAACAATAGAGCATGTGCTTTTTGGAATTTATAATAAACTACAGGAAACTATACATATGTATTGGACTGATTAGTTATGAAAATGAATATGAAGATAACTTCCAGTAGGAAAAGAACAAAGCTTGAAAACAATGACTGAAGGGTTTATTGGGTAAATTTAAGTTTGAAAAAATTGCAGGTTATTTCTTAGTAATTTTTGGGGTTATGGTATTTCTATTCTGATAAACAGAAAGTTCAAAATGCAAATCCCAGGTCTGTGGCATGAGTATCTTTTGCTTGGGTGAACACAATTAGGAATTTCCTACTCAGGTATTTAATCTTGGTTAAGTGTTGCCATAATTAAATGGCCAATAAAGGATACACAGAATTCTTCCTTCTGAGTTTTGACTTATTCCATGCTCTGCAGTGTTGTGTGGAGTACAAAATGTGTATGAGACTTTTTTACACATTTCTTTGAGAATGTTAGGAAGTTCTCCACCAAACTCAGAAAAGATGCTTGGATTCACAGTCCTGAATTTAAAATTTTTGGCTAAATACACACACCAACTTAAAAATATATATGGATGAGAAGAACGTGTATTTTGTATTTCTTATTAAGAAATACGAAACAATAAAAATTATCTTCTCTGTGATACTTTAAAAGGTGTAAAAATGGCAATGGGGTACTACTGAAAACATGATACAGTGTAGAATTACTACACACATTTAAATTAMAACAAAAAGTATTTAATTTAGTTTTTCCTGAAAGTAAGTCAGTGAAAAGAAAATTCAATAAAAATCTGTGTGCGACATCCCTGTTATCAGAGATGAAAAGAAATGGGCAGATCCTCAATAGGGACAGATTGTTATAGGCTCATTTTCTCTCTGGAATGATATTTCCCCATTTTATCTACCTTGGAGAGTGCATACTGCCAACTCTCTTGATTTTATCAAAAGTCCATTTTCCTTTAGGCTTCATGTCCTGCAGACACGAGTACTTGAAAACCAYAGTTTTCATTAAAGATGTATGTTTTTAAATATCTCATGGATTTGAAGTCAAGATGATGAATTTTGGACATTTGTTATAATGTTTGAACTCTGTAACTAATACTGAAATAGGGCGAAGAAAACATCATTCAGTTATTTTCTGAAATGGTTTGTTTTTCATAGTCAAATGCTTTTTAAAATTTTTTTTWATCTCCACTAGATGTCACCCAAAAGTCTCTGAAAGGACCTTCGCAAACCTTTACCCAAAATCCAAACAGAAGAGACACATTCTATTGTTCTGTCCTATCTTGTTGCGTTCTAATTTATTATAGAAGACTTGCCATAAGATTAGGATGGACAATTAATACCCTCTGTGTAATAAGTCAAGTTCTGAGTGTAGATTAAGCAAAATAGATTTCGACGTGTGCACTTTTAAGCAGCTAAATATACTAGTTCATTTGTAAAATTCAATTAAATATCAAGATGTTTTATTCGGACGAGAAAAACAAATGTAATGTATATCATGGTAAAAAAACTCCAACCAATTAGCATCTCAGGTTTAAAAGAGAAAATGGATTTCTAAGTAAAGGAGAAGGAAACACAATTTGCCCAGGTGTTTACCAGGGAAGGTCAGGTTAGATAAGAAGGTTTGTACATCCTTGTTTACATCTCCTGTATACCAAACCAGAAAAAAATCCCACACCCTCACTGGAATAATATATAAATATATTTTTCTTTTCCTCTCTATATAGATATATTTTCCCCTCAATTTGAAAGTATTTCACAGCTATTTATTAGTAGTAAAATTAAGAGCTGTAAATCAATAAGAAAAATTTAGAAGCAGCATTCTTGCTGTGCTACCAGTGACCTTAGGCTATCCATTTATACTCTTTGAGCTTCAGTTTTGTACCCRTCTATAAAATGGGGATTGCAATGCCTGTCTTTAGCAAGCAGCCTCAGAGAARTGCTGTGAAGATTCTGCAGATGAATAATGCCCCTAGCATAAGGGATGTACTGTTATATCATTCCAAAGTATATAAAAAAGTCAATTTTCCCTATAAAACTTACAGGTGGATGCCTTAATTAGCACATCTCTCCTTTTAGAAAGGTACATGGGGCTAGTGATTGATCTTATGAACCTTTCTACTCAGCACAACTTTTTTCACAGTAATGGGGACCCAAATCTGAAAAGGAATCTCAAAGAATTTTAAGCATAACTTCATCCTCTTATATAAGTAAAAATCGTTATTTGCCTTGAATCTCACCTTTCCTACTGTCGGGATACACCTCAAAAAAAGGCCAGAATTCTATGGCCAGTTCAGCTCCAACTTCTGGCCAGAGAATGCCTTACCTTTGGGTGATGGCTCTTGAGGAATCACCATGGGGAAGTTTTTGCAGAGATACACTGAATCATTTAATCCCTTGTCAGCCCAGTTCTTCACTCTTTAYGGCCAGCACCGTGAGGGATTTTGTGTTTATTTCTATTCACCTCATGCTACCTCATCACGGGGGGAGCGAAGGACTGCAGCCATTCTGCGGTCTTACAAAATTCTTTCTCAGGAATGTGTATTTCTGCTTCCATCCCCAATTAACCTGCAGCCCAAACGACGAAGGGATGAGCTTAAGTGGCCATGACTCATCACAGCTRTCACTGGATTTTAATATTGATCAGCTCAAGGCCAGCATGCTACATCCTGGTGCCAGGCAGTGGTTGTTCCCTGGGGACCCAAAGCCATGTCCAAGCACATCTTCCCTCACGCTGATGCCTTTCCTGCACAGCTCTGAGCTGCTCTCTAGAGAGCTGTCCTATTTGAAACCTTCAGCTCACAAAGTTACAGTGCCATCCTCAAGACGCCATCACACGGTTTTTAGCCCAGCATTTATTAATCTTATATGTGTTACTCTGCCAACACATGACCTGAAAGTGCTGAGATGTTTGGTGTTCCTTTAGGCATTTGGCTCATGGAAGGGTGTTATGTGAGAGTGTCAMCTCTCATTAGAAAAAGAGGGAACTTTTTAATCTTCATGGTTTAAAGTAAAGTTTGAAGTTGTGAAGTGAATGTTTTTGTTTTCAAGGATAAGATGCCTTAGGCTATGAAAAAGAGAAAGAAAGTTCTCCTGAGTGTTAAAAACATTATGTTTTGGGTATCTGACTCATGACTTTTCAGCACTGGGATTCCACCTGATGTCACATTGCTTGAGCTCAAAATACTCAGAGGAGAACTAAAGAAGACACCGACATCCTGTGTACTATGCTGGCCAAATTTATTGTTTTAAGAAACTTTTAAAATTAAGTCTTTTGACAAAATAAATAAGACACTAGAGATGCTAATGCTGAGTGCCTTTTAGAATATCAAATTACAATCCAAAATCTCACTCTCCTCAAAGAACTAAATGCTAGCTGCAAGGACTAGTCATGATTAAGGACCAGAATCTATGTGTAGCTACTTAGGATGAAAGGTAGAGAAGTTAAAGTGTGGYACAAAGACAGCAGCTTTCCCACAACAGCAATACTTTAGAACAGCCTTGAGATGCAAAGCTGACTCTAAAGCAGAAGTGCCCTGAGACTTGTGTGCTACACAAATTCAAAGAGAAAAAAAGTTAAATCATCAGCCATGGATTAAGCATCCTGTTGTACTTTCCCTCCTGCTTTGCTCTTGACATCTACGGTTCAGCTGAACAGATTCAGACCACAAAAAGGATCTGTGGTTCTCAGCCAGGCTGAGTCACACAGCTGCCAATTTACCAAGGTCTTTCTAACAATGGCAAAACATGTCTCCCAGCATTTCGAAATGGATGAAAAGAAACAAGCGAGTGATCTTTTCTCCTTGCACTAGCAATTTAAAATTCAAGAGCCAGACTCATCCTTGTGTACTAGAACTGCATGTAGAACAAAAATATACTTAGAATGAACATGGTCTGGATTTGGGGAGATTTCTCAGAAAAGGAGGTAACAGAGGCAAGTGCTGAGCTGTTACTCCATTGCCTTTGGGTGGCTTGTAAGATGGACGTGCATATCACACACAGCAAAATTTTAAAATCTGATGTAAAAAACACCTTGAAGCCTCTTGCTTACTCTAAGCTACAGTTAGATTCAAAAGGTAAAGCATAGCAAAAAGTCCTGGGCTGCTGACCATGATATATTTGCTATTTAGAGGGTAGTAACAGAAATTAAAAGAAATCAGTATTGGGCTGGGGCCCTAGTATTTTATTAGTAATCCATCTGGTGCCTAAAATTTCATCCCTGGCACAGAGATGGCAAATGCCACCCGAGTTAATATTGATGTTGTGAGAACTTTCCAGTACGAACAGCTTATTAGTAGATATTTTATAAGTAAATTGACCTGGGTTTTATCTTACATGTTTCTAATGGAACTAGGCTCCATTTTATGGGTCTGCTTCCATAAATCTATTTTTGGTTCAAGGTGGGTTTAAGAAAAAAGGTATTCTGTCTCCACTCCTTAGAGCTGCAGTGTTACTGTATTGTACATACAGATACACTTAACAAAAGTTTCTATACTATTGTTTCAAGCTATAGTTGTGCTGTCACATTGTTGAATTTTTCATGAATCTTCAAATGCAAAGTTTTCCTAAAATGCACAAGTCCTGCAGGGGAGCTGCAGGCAGAAGTCCAGTCTCAAAGCTACAGATTTCCTGTGCAGCGTGAACTGAAACCCCATGGATTTCAAAGTGTGCTACCTGAGCTCAGAGTACCACGGAAAAGAAAGCAATAATGCTGCATTATTATTTTTGTCTGGCCTAGGCAAGTCACTTCTGTGCCAGTTCTAGAGCAGATTTTTGCAGTAACCTGTTCAGACTATCAGAGATGAAAATGGGAAATCAACAGAATCTTTTCTGTAGAAAACGTCCAATCAGCTGGGCGGTGTTTGGGAACTTTGGTCGTACGAGAGGCCTCGATGACAGCAACAGCCCCATACCACGTGAGCCTAGAAACTGATGCACAGGAAACAGGACTGCAGTTGTTGAGACAAGAAAGTCCATGTCAGAGCTTGGATTTCTGTTTTTCACATCTGGTAGGTATCTGCCTCTGGCTGCAGACACTCCTTGAGGTCCACAGATGAAGACACAAATACAGGTCTCTTGTTGATTTGTAGTGATCCGTTGGAAGTTGGCACGAGTGGTGCCATCTTCAACCCCTTCCTGAACATTTACTAAGGAGAAGGAATTATTTAAATGTTTTGGGATTTTTCTGTCACATGCTGTACCTTATTTTAAAAGGTTGCTAAACTGCGAAGACTTCTTTGCAATCAACGAAAATATTTTTGCAAACCCATAATGTTTAATGGTCTCTCTGGGATACTCAAAGAAGTTTTCCTTACTACTGATTTTTTTTCTGCCTATAACTTCCCAAAATGGAAATACAATTTGTTTTCTTCAAGTATGCACTTGAGTTGGAAAATTAAGCCATTTGCAAACAAGCTCCAGAGGAAGCAGTTTTTGCTTGAAGTCCCATCCTGAACAAGCTGCAAAAGGAACTGGCCTGATGGAACTAAGGTTCACAGTGCATGATTTACTGCATTAAACCCACCATTTCTATAAATCCATAGAGTAAAAGCATTATCAACATGGCAGAAGCCCATCAGTTTATTTCACTGGGTGAAAATGTTGTCTTCTTCCTGCTTTCTTCTCTTCTCCTTTTGCTGTTTCATAGAGAACTAAATAAAGAATGACTCACCCACTTCTGGAAGCATTAAAACTCACCTCTCCTATGACACTTGTTAGCAGCCTTAGTGCACCACGGTCGTGGACAAGAGAGTCAGTGTAAAATGAGCCAAGGTATTTCCTTGGATCCACCTTATTATCCGTCGCACACAAATCAGGGCGCACGTTGAATCCGTGGGAGATTCTCCCCACTGTGTATGGAAAAGCTCCACCTGCAAGAAGAAATTTTTAATAAAAGAAGCTGAAAATAWGTAGGAGGAATAAAAGCCACATTATCACCAAAGATCCATAAGTTTTACTGTCAGCTATTTRGAAAGAAAGTGCTCTGCACCAGCAAATTTTTATTCCTTCACCTTCATTAGCTTCTTTCTCTATTTTTCTCACTTCCTCACTACTGTGATGCCCAAATTCCTCCTGCTGCTGCCTTATTCCTTTCCTTAAACCACCTGCTGCCTCCTCTTCCTCCTTGTTTCCCTAAAAGGCTGTTGTAACAGTTCAAACACTGCAGGTTAGAGAGTGCTCATAAAAGCAGCTGATCTGTCAGACTGTCTTCTTTGGGGTAATAGTGCTCAGCTGGTGGCAGGCTTCAAGTGGTAACCCTATTACCTGGGATACCAGAAAATACAACTGTACCATGCTCAGCCAAAGAACAGGAATTTCACACAGTACCTTACTCACCTCCATGTGCAAAGCAAACTTTCAGCTTAGGAAATTTTTCAAAAATTCCTCCCATAATCATGGAGCAAATGGCCATGGTTGTTTCTGTTGGCATGCCTAAGAAGAAAACCAGCTGAATTTTATAAAGCTTTACTTTTTAAATTTCGTATTTGATCTTTAAATGTCATCTTAATTTTCTTCCATTAGCCTTGAGCCTACTGAAAAAATAATAGTTGCAGGGCAGCTGCCAAACGTTATTATTTCTACTGGAGGGACACAGAGTTGAACTTTAATTAACTGAAATGAAGACACARGCCTGGAAGTGAAGATCTTCGGAATTCCAAGTCCAGTTTTTACTSCATACCTGTAGGACAGATGACAGGCAGGTTGGGTATGTCCTGAAATACCCAGTACAGGCGTGATTCCCATTATCCTTGCCAAAAGACAAGTCTGGAATACTCCAGGCTGTCTTCTCACCTGTGCTTCTGGGTTTCTTTTGTGTGGCAAGTGGGGCAGATATGTTGGTGGATATTCCAACACGGATTTGGGGTTTAGTTATGACATGATGCCAGTTCCTACAGTTTAGAAACAATCTGTCTCTCTCTTTGCTACTGGCTGAGTTGGATGCCCAATATTAGGAACAGAACAGCAATTCAGGTTCCTAGAGCAGGCCTGAGTTTCTGAGCACACCCAGCATATTTAGAATATCATGCCATTTTAAACACCTGACTTCAGACATCCAGCTTGAAATTAGGAAATGGGTTGCCCTCATTTATGGGGGAAACAACACCTATCAAGCTCAAAAGGTTATTTTTCATTAATGTTTTACCATATGCTCAGATGCAAAACCTTATTAGGCTTAGTAGGAAAATATTTTATTTACACTTTGTTGAGTAAACGCAATGATTTTATTATCTTCCTAAATCTGTGTTGTTGGGCCTGCTCTGATCGAGAGTAATTGATACTGTTTTAAGATAATTCACTGGTGACTGGGAAGATTTTCCAGTGTATATTGCAGAACACATATTATACGTATATTGTGTGTGTTTTTCAGAAGTGGTGGCAGTGCGAAACCATGCAAAACAAACCAGTGCAAAACAGAATACATGAGGGTGGAATCATGTCTAAACATTTGTAGGCAGCAGAATAACCCTGCTCCTGTTATTCARTGTTGTTATGATTTACCTATCAGATGGGGAAAAACCAGAAAACAGAAAAAATTCCCTACATCTACTGAGAGCTTTCAAAGTACAAGTTGTTTCAGCCACAGTTGATGTAAAGTTAGATTTATTTCCTCTCTGATCAACCTGTTTCTAAGAAATTACTCAAGAAATTCTAGGAAGTAATGTTTGGTTTTGCTTACTCCTTCATTTACTCCTGTTTTTGAGGAGCTCATTTCTGAGACCATTCACTTCTCCCTAGTCATCTGCTCCTTGTATTTAGACAAAAGGGAATACTATATTCTATTGCTAGTCTGAATAATTTTGATTCTAAGTATTTAAAAGAGAAACTAAATAAGCTTAGAAAAAAATGACTGCTGAACTTATACAACAGACTTAATCATAATACTAGATTTTCAAAAAAAAAGGTTGACAGAAAAATTATGTAATTTTTCTCTGTACTTGTACTTTACTTGGCAACAATCTTCTGGGCATCATCCAGCTTATAAATGTAGGTTAGGCAAAGTAAATATACACTTACCTATTAGCCAGGGAAACCAATATTTGGACATCCTCCCATCTATCTGCATGTCCCAGGGATGCACAAAGAGACAGCAATTTAATTTTTCAGCAGCCTGCAGCATAAAGAAGTCATCTAAATCTTGACTAATCATACCAAAATGCATCTTAGATCTTAGTCATGCTTTAAAATTACCTGCAAAACCRTACTGAGCAGTAGTACTAGTAATGAAAATAGGCCCACAAGTAAGAACTACAGCATTAGTTGGTTATATTTACTCCTCTGGGCCATATTCTGAAGTCCTCACTCAGTTTCACAGCTCTTTCTGTGACTACAGGATGGGAAACATAGATGATAACATCTTTTGGGTAAGCCRAGTGTTTCTCAGAATAATGCMGTACAAAAATGATTCTCCAGCGACGTTTGTCAGCCATCCTGCAGTATCAAACTCAGTTCAAGCAAACATTCTTCTGGTTTCATTACACATATGAGAATGAATTCTCATAATGTCTTAAAGAATCATTTTAGGATGGTTTTGCAGAATTGCTCCAGCTGCATTCAGAAATTTTCATTGAATTGCACTACATTTGTCCCCTTTGGCCCTCTGCCTGACTTAAAAAGTTAAAAATATTCCTAATCCATTCTAAGAGTTCAAAMTCTGGCTGTATTCTGATCAGTAATCCATCCCTATGCAAGTATGTTAATTTTTCCAAAACTCCTGACATCTTTGGAAAGGAAAACAGAAGAACAGTCCTGGATGCTGATTCTGACTGTGTAATTTAACTGTGTGCTTAAATTTAAATATACAGTCATCAGAGTCATTCATATGCTTAACCAGGATTTAACAGCTTCGTTTTGTCAGATGTATTTCTGGACCTGCTCTTGTTGCTAAGGAGATTGTCACACATTTGAAAAATTTGGGTTTATTTACCCATACATGCATAAATAAAAGCTGCAACTTTTGGATCGTGGAGAATAATTGCCATCTACATTTGTAAACTAAAAATATCAATTCAATAACTGGCCTGGTAGTTTGACAAAGTTCATTATCAAATATGGCTTAATTTCACAATCTGTATTATCCAGAGATGTTTCTAAAAATGGTAGAGGTTACTTCCTACACGTGTGAAACATAAGATGAAGAATGTACAGTAGAAGAGAGAGATCCCAGAACGAGAGGGATCTCTATAGCAGAGAGAGATGGAATTACTGGAGAGAGTCCAAAGATGATGAAGAGACTGAGCAACTCTCCTGTAAGGAAATGCTGAGAGAACTGGGACTGTTTGGCCCAGAAAAGAGAAGGTTCAGTGGAGATCAGGAAACATCCATGAATGTGAGCATCTCCAAGAATAATAAGAGTTGATAACTGACTGTATACGGCCATAAGAACAAATAGTCCAGGTGCTGCACCAACAGGGTTTTTGAATAAATTGAGCATCCTGAAAAATAACCTCTGTGAATCAATTTCAAGCAGACAGCTCTAATAACTTGTGAAACAGATACAGAATGTATATTGATTAAAGCCCATAATTTAGACAAATGACTGTCCTCATCTGGACCTCAGGCTATTTAAGAAATGCAATCTGTAAGTTCATTTTATAAGCAATACATTCAGTTTGGAACTTTTGGTCCTATTTACATGATTTTGTGTGGTGCTTTGGTGCTACGGGTATGTCTGAGAAACTCAGGGAGTTTTATCAAGTATTTCAATATGATTGGATACAGTAACTTGAACCTGAACGCAAACAGTGCAGAAATGCTTTATTTGATACTGCACTTATCCTCACAAATCAAGAAGGCAGATGTACAGTGAGAACTCATATAATAAAAAAAATTTGTTATGCATTATTATAAAATGTGTTTCAGAATGTTTATGTTGCATTATTGTGATTATATTCTATAATGAGTTATCATATACAATTAAAGCTGAGTCTCTCTGATCACTAAGCAGATTAGAAGGTTCAAATGATGACTGAATGTGCTCCAAGGCATTTTTAGACAGATTGCCATATGACAGTATTCCCCCAAAGAAGGAAAGAAACAGCTACTCACAGCATAAATATCGTGCAGCTCTGGGGCATTCAGGTCCCACTCATTGACATGAGATCCTATCTGCACGCCAGGAAATCCAAGTTCCTTCACACAGCGATGCATTTCCTTCACAGCCAGGTGTGGAGCTTGCAGAGGTAATGTGCCCAGCCCAATAAACCTCTTGGGGTACTTTTTTACTGTAGCAGCTAAGTCATTATTTAATATCTGGGCTAGATCTAAAGTATCCTGAGGTTTGGCCTGGTAAGATATGAAGCAGAATAGCACATTAAAATATAGTTCTCAAATGTTATCACCTTTGGAAGATACTGGATAAATGTCACTGCAAACAACTGATACACAGAGTTTGAACCCAAATTTGCTTTACAGTTCTGAATAGCTGCAAACCAGTAGGGCTAAATTCTGCCTCACTTTAAAACCTCTGTGTGCACTTCTGCTTCTTCTCTTGAATATTTTATCATCTGCTGTTGCCTTTGCTGCTCAGGATGAGTGTAATAAAGCCCAGGTTGCTGATGCACTTAAGTACCTTGGTCTTTTGTGTAAACCAGTCCCCTGGTTTTGTTTATCCCAATGCAAAAACCTCAGTATATAATTTTTATACATAGCAATGAATATTTACTCTCCTATTACTGGAGCTGAAGAAATAAAAATAAGAAATGTGATATGCTGGAGCATGAGAATTCTACAGAGAAAGCTTGAACAAACTTCTCTAACATTTAGAAGGAGATAACAGTCATAATTCTAATAAGGGAAGTGCAATATCCATACAATCACTGTTTTTTTTCCCCCAATACATATTTAATGGAAAATATTCCCTTAGATACCAGAATAAAATTTTAAAGAGATGTTRCTGACAAGAAATTCTGAATATCAATGATACTACTTGTATGTGGGTTTAACACAATGCTTCTTAATGCACATATCCATTTACATATATCTGTAAACAYCTTGACCTGTACACATTCCTAAATAGTCAAACTGAGAATGTATTTAGAACAGCATTTTGCTGTGATTTATCTTCTCAGCCTGTTTTTATTTCTTTGAWGCATTCAAGATCACCATGTGGGGAACATAGTAACTTACATTTGCTCCTGAATTTTARGATTCAAAGCATTCTAGGTTAATGAGTCCCATGCCACATTTAAAAGAAAGTGGGACAAGACCACAAATACATCTTCTRTGTCTTTTTTTTAATGAGACAATACTGATTGATGTCTAGCTTTCATGGAATCTGTACATATATGTCYTGCTAACTATGGATTCATGTTGTGTAAATTCTTTCTCTCCATTTCCAGCTGCCCCCATAAACCCAAAGAAGAAATTCAGTTGTTGTCTCATCCTTTCTCACTGGGTGTGCTCTGGAGTGGAGCTTTGCCAGGACACCCTGCTGGCTCTTCTCATACCTGCACTCCTTTTTTGCCTTTTCTTTTTCACAGCAGAACAATTCTAGTGACTACTTCAATCACCTAATTTATAGGAAGATGCATTTCTATTTTAAAAATTTTGCTACATCTGAATTACARAATATGTTAGTATGAACCTACCCAGTAGCTGAACATTACAGGGACTGTGGACAGGACTTGGACTGTGACTCCTGAGTAAGAAAAAGCAAATATTAATGTTTCCATTTTTGGTTTGTTTTTGATAAGTGTTAAAAATAAGAAAGTACTTTAATTTGAGAGGCAGAATGTAAAGGCTTTAATGATAAGACAGACTGATTTAACAGTGACAGATACTTTCTCTTTTTTTAAATTAAGGATCATGGCAATAAATCTTGTAGTGTATCAATAGATTAAGATTTGGATATTTTTGCTAAGTAGAAAGAAAAATCCACTTCCATACTCATACTAGATTATTTGTGAAATTGGATTTTTTGATTTTAGAAGTATTTAGTATGCATATGTACAAACAATTAAAATAGCAATTTAGCATTACTATCACATAAATGGAAGTCACATTAAAACAACAGAATACAGTAACTTACGTTTACTTTTGGATCACATTTGTCATATATATTAAATAAATGAATGAATTAGCTCAAAGATAAACAACATTATGTTAACAATGGCTGTTAAACAATGTTTTCCTAAGTGTTCCCCAAGGCTATATTGTGTTAGGTTTCATTCATCCTGTGTCTGGACTACTGAGGTTGTAAATATAAGAAAATCTGCCKGTTTTCAGAAATAACTTTGATGTTAAAAATAAAAATAATTAAGTCCATGTTGTTTTGTTTCTGTTCAAACACTAATCTATATCATAAGGTTACAGGASTGAAAATGACAAACCTGGCAGACAAACAAAATAAACAATAAACAATAATTAGGATTTCACAAAATAGTTACATGCAAACCTTATTTTTTTTTTTAGTTTTAGGTCTGTTTGTAATATTTTTGCACATATCTTGTCATGCTTTAAAAAATTTAACTTGGTTGTTAGTAATGAAACTATCAGAACAAAAGATGGCAGAAAAARCTCTAGAAGGATGAACTCTAGGAGAACTCAAAGACAATGACTTGCCAAAGCACTTGAATGATTAACAAAATGATTTATCCTCCTCAGTACTTTAAGTAGGAAAAAAGAGGAAAAGTAGACTCAGATTGTTACAAGATCTGATTAATATTATGTACAGCAGCCATGACCTGGGGTAAGTATTAGACCTGCAAATTACATAAGTACTGAAGTACAGCCCGACTTGGATTATCCAGCAATATGGACACTTGATTAGTCTGCTGAAAACATTCTCCATGTTTTCCACAATAAGCATTGTAGCTACTTTCAATCCATTTTTACACTTCTGAGCAAATGTAACACAAACCTTAAAGGYAGATTTCCAAACGGAATGTTCCTGAACACTAGCTTTAGGAAGAAGGATCRGCACAGAAAAACCTCTACTTTCTACCCTCTTCAGGGGGTTTTACAAAGGAGAAAATAACAAGAAAGGGCAATTAGGATGGAATGACATATTTTCTCTGAAAAATTGTGATGATTTGTGTCACAGAACTGTGATGTTAATTACCTTTACAGCTTGTTTTATTGAGTTACATGGATAGCTTGTTTTATTGAGTGGATCAAGACAGAGATATATACACCAATTAGACCTAGGACACATGATTAGGAGAATTAATTGAATCTCTTTGGTCCATTGGATACCATTTCTTATTACTGGCAAGATTTCTTGGGCATTGCACAAATGAAGCCTTTTAGCAACCAAGCTGTAAGTTATCCTCTGAGTTAATACCTTACAGTGACTGATTCTAGTTTTGTTTAGCTGAGACACTCCTTGCATCTTTGTCCCAAAATTATGCCATGTTTGGAGGTTAAATTTTTGGGTATAATCTATCTCAGCCTATTTTACAGAAATCAGTCTTTGAACTAAGTAGCTACAGCTTTCTAAACCAAAAAGGAATAAATGTGGCACATAGTCTTTATCATTAGTTGAGCAGTAAGAATGGAAGTATGAAAAACACCAAGACCTTATTTTTCCACACTGAATTGGCTGATGCCTGTATGTCTGGAGTGCTGTAATAAAAGGGGACATTTTTAGGGCACAAGTCACCAGATGGTGCTGTAACATACAGGTTTAGATTTTTATTTTTAACCAAACAAGCACTGTTTAGTTCATGGAGAAATACTGTGGCACTAGTTTTATGATACATTTTCTTTTCTGGAGAGCTGCTGCAAAAATTTGAAAAAAAATGTTCCTGTGTTCTCCCTCTGTCTACAGCAAATATATGGGGCAGAACTGTTTTGTAGAAACTTGCCATTAGTACTGAGGGAAATATCTGAAAGAGAAAGATGCCCAAAGGCTATTTATGATCCACACTGTAGTTGAGTGATTTGGTAATCCCCAAAATCCCTGAGCTAACTCAGAGAAACATTACAGTCTAGTCAAGGCATGGTTCTATGATTCTATTACAAGGCAGCATAGTTCAGAGTTTGCAAAGACATTCTGGCATTGCCATTAAATGTCTAATGGCTGGAGTTTCAAATACTGCTTTTCTAGGGTGAAAATGTAGTTGAAAATTCTCTATATTGTGTTTACATAAATTGCTCACTAGCTGGTGAGTTCCCAAACTGGCCTCTGTTATGTGTTGCCCTAACCCTCCCTAAGAAGAATGACCCAGAGTATCTCCTAATACAGAATCATAGAAGAGTTTAGATTGGAAAGGACCTCTAAGATCACTGAGTCCGACCATTAATCCAGTTCTGCCACGCCCACCACTGAACCATGTCCCCAGGTGCCACATCTACACATCTTTTGAATCCCTCCAGGGATGGGGACTCCACCACTGCCCTGGGCAGCCTGTGCCAGGGTTTGACAACACTTCTAGTGAAGAAATTTTTCCTAATATTCAGCCTAAACCTTCCCTGGTGCAACTTGAGGCCATTTCTTCTTCTTCCATCACTTGTAATCTTGGAGAAGAGACCAACTCCCACTTGGCTACAACCTCTTTCAYGTGCTTTTAGAGGGTGATAAGGTCTGAGAGGAGGAAACAATAATCATAAAGATGCTACTTACATCTGCTCTTTTAAGCAATTCAAGAGTTTGTTCCTTATGAAAAGTTAGGGAAGATATTCAAGTTGAGTCTACTGGGAAAATGATGTAGGAATTATTCAGGCCTCAATCAAAGAAAAAAAAGTATTTTGTAACACAATATTTTTCTTCCAAAAGTACTTTGGAATTACAGTGTTAATAAGAACTAGCAAAAATAATTGATCAGGCTAGAAGTTCCTTTCCTCATCCTCATTCTCTCATCTTACCAACCTTATTTAGTGGCACGTACTGTAAGTTGATGGAAAATAAATGTGCGAATTTGGCGTCAGGTTAAGTTCCTTTTTAAATGAGGAAAACTCTCTTTTCTGAGAAAGTAATTGTACCAGTTCTTTAGGCTCAGTGTCCTCTAGCAAAAACACAGAATGAAGTTGCAACATCTAAACAGGAAAAATGTATTAGAAAAAGAAACAAACATACAAGAAATCCCATGTGTTAAAAGAATATTTTTAACATTTGGAACAAAAATGAAAGGACGTCCTCCTTTATGTGAATCACTTTTGTAGCTGGAATGTATGGTCCCTTTTCAAGTCCAGAGTCAGTCATCCCTGCTTATGTCAACTTACTCCTTACTGCCTTAAAATCCCACCAAAATTAATAAATTCATGTGGGGAATAAATTGCTTCTGAAAATGACGGAAGTTATGGGAACATCTGAGTACAAAGCATATCAGTTTTCACTGACTTTCAACAGATTTAAACTAATGAATTAGTATGCTAAACCTGTTTTTGGTATTGTTATTGAGCACTTTCAGATGCACTAATAGACAAGTTGCTGTTATCCTAAATGAGGCACAATGATTTCAGTTCTTTMATGGAGGTACCTGACTGGTCCATCTCTTTAATCCGCACTTCTGGATCCCAGCAGTTCTCTTGAATAACTCTAAAAACCTTTCCATCCTTCATCATCTTTGCCTGTCCCTGTGAAGTGACATTTTCATATATTATAAATGTGACAAAGTAGTACCTGCTAATTTATAGTCTCTTGAGTATATTGTGCTTCCTACAGAAATCCAGTGGCAAAATRTCAATCTTTTATTTTTAATCAGTAGGTATTTTTAAAATAGACATTAATAAACCAGTCATTTATAGTTCAGATTTAATTCTTCAAAAAAAACCTTCAAAAAAAAAAACCCCTTTCTTTTGCAATGTATATCACTCTACATTTATTTGGAAAATATATCAGGTACTTTAATTCAAGTTTATCCTCCAACCAAATTTTGACCTCAAAACAATGCTCTAATTAAATCTGTGCTAAATTTTCCCTTTGGGTATGTGTGTGTTCTTTTAAAGTCAATAGCATCACAGTGATTCCAGTAACTACAGAAATAATTGTGCAACTCAGTTAATTTCAGTCCAGTTATTCCGTATCACCAGTGATAGTGAGACAAAAGGAGACCTATTGTGTTGTCTTCAGATTATGTTTTCTCCCTGGGAAGAAAAAAAATATTGAAGAATTTGTATTTGGGAAAAAAATCCCCAACGAAACTTACACACAGTATAAACCCATGCCCTGAATTAGTGTAACATTTTCTCATATGCCATCAATTTCCAGACTCAGGAAGTTCAAAATATTATCACAGTCATGAAATTTAATACTGTTCCTTTATCAACATGGAAACTTTTTAAACTTAATTTTTGGTTGATGTGTGAGTTGTTCAAAGACATTGAGTGGGCACAGTGTCACCACATTAAGCAAATTGTCTGTTACCATGGGGGGGTATCCACAAGCTCCCACAGACTTGTACAGACAGACACAACAGGATTTCTGCTGGCTTGCACTGGCACAAATCCATGGGATACAATTCACCAACACCTGCATGCCCTGGGTATTTCTTGGTTGTTTGAAGCTACTGTAGGGATAAAAGGGAAGTCAGAAGATCTCCCTGATGCTGTGCACTTGGGATGGGTAAGTGAGGTCATGCAGCAGATGCACTGGGCAGAGAACACACTCCATGTGCAGTTAAAAATTGAACACCCCACACGAAGAGACAGCAACTATTCCTTCACCTTCACAGTAGACAGGAGCTAAGTGCAAGGCACTCTTCTGACCCTTCGAGAAAGGGAATTCTCTCTCTCTCCAAGGGGCATTTTATTTTTCCTCACAAAATTGGTCTTATTTAGGATCCTGTCAATTTTTCTAAAGAAAAGAACCTATTAAATCAGAATAGTCACTACTAGTATGCTCAACCAGAGGGATTTCTGTCCCCTTCTCCTGAGAAGTCAAACTGTTCTTAACCTTGAATTTGTTATTAACTTCACACATCATTCACAAATATACTGCCTTAATGAATATTTTAAATAAATCTCAACAAATCTGTGCTGCCTTGGCAAACTGTCAAGTTACTTGTTAGCTGTATCACAGGTTGGGAAAATTACTTGAATTATTACAGCTACGTGGTCCTGATTCCCTGGTAAAATACTTCAGGTTCTTGTAAAATYGGTTTTCCCACCTGAAAGAAAGGTTTACTGTAGCCATACACTGAAGTACTTTGAGAAAAGTTTAGTGCATTGATGCAGGTTGTCTAATAAACAAAAAAGTATCTGGGGTGTGAAAAAATGGCAGAGTAGAATGGAGCATTGCATCACATATGAGAAGATCACATGGACATTACTATCCCATTCTATTTTACACTACTTTTCTCTATCCTCTTGTAAACATTATCTGATATTTAATGTTTTAGTTAATTTATGTGGAAATTAAGAGAGAGAGATTTAAGAACTAAGTGCAGCAGGCTGATTTGGTTCAGCAAACTACATTTAAAATTCTCCCATCACTAAACTACTCGGTCACATCCCAAATTGCATTTCTTTAAACATGCAGGTAATTATTTTCTTCCAGTTTGACCCTGATGCTTCTTCACAGAATGATATGAGAAGCCTTTGCCTTTTTTTTTTAGTCTTAAGAGTTGACATCCCAAGCTCCACATGTCTGAACAGGATTTTATTTTGCCGTGCACTTTTTTAATGCAACATTTCCAGAGGGAAGCAGGCCAGACGGAATTCTCTGCAGAGTGTGTAAGGCCATTATTGACTTCCCACAAAGTTCCTTTGCAAACTATTTTTAGCACGGAATTTTAGCATCAGACCTGTAACAAACGGCTAAGTTGCCAAAAATGTGCCCAACCATTCCCTCCTTCCTGCAGCTACCACGTATCCCAAAAGCTGTGCCATCCATACTTTGGTTCTGCAGGTGGCTTCTGCTTGTTCATTAAAATACCAGTTCCTTTTGGGTTTGCTTCTCATACAGATGACTGCATTTAACTCAAAACAAATCTATATGTAATCTGCTTTAGGTTGACCTATCTTATTGAAGAGAATTTCTCAGAGCTAAGTGTTAAAATGAGATGATGATGAAAAGTGGATACTGGTTCATACAAGAGAATGTGAGTTTCATCTCTCGAGTAAAAAGTCCTGCCATGATATATTTGCTTCTTAATAGATTTACTGTGAGTTTGTATTCCTGATGACAACACAAGATCAGCTCTGAGCACCAAACAGCCCAAACCTTGCAGTGGTGATCCAGCTGTACCCATCCACCATATCCATATCTCTGTGGAAGAGAAAAGCCAGTGCTAGTTAGCACTCCACAATAATAATAGCAACAATAACAATAATTAATAATAATTAAAAAATTGCAGTTCTTCCATGCAGCAATACCTCATTCAGGACAAACACACATGCTCAGCTTTGAGCCTCATTGACTTCAGCAGAAGTGCTGAAGTGTAACTGGACTGGACCAATGCTGTTTGTAGATCTGGAATTTTAGCTCCCAGTTCAACAACACTTTTAAACAACTGATTTAAAAATGCTAAACGTTGCTTACTCTACTGGGGTTCTAACTGAAATAATTTTGACACAGAAAATATTAAATTAAGCATCTGGCAGTGTAAAAACTGAGCTGACAGCTTTCCAATCTGTGATCAGTTAATCATTAGCACAAAGATGCATTGATTCCACTTTTCAGCTTCCATGATTCAGCAGCAGGAGTGAAGGTCAGCCTCTTGTCTATTAATATTTAAACAGCCACRAGAAGCTAAAAAGGAGAAGCTTAGATGCTCATTGATTCTTCCAGAGAGGTTGAAAATTGTTCATGCAAAAAACGCAAAACCTACGTAAGATGCTGGTTTCTTCTTACTTTCATAAATTATCAATTAGAAAGAAATGAACCCTCGAAATATCTGAGTGAAAACAATGCTCAGAATTCCTATTTTTCCAGAAAGAAACCTTTAAAAGGAGACCAAGTAAGAGCAGGCATTTCTTTCACTGAAGTGTAAACAATTTGGATACAGAACTGGATTTCCTGTGATACCAAATCACCACTTAATGCCACTGTGAGCTTTCCTAACGTGGGTGTGCAGAGCCAAGCCTGCTGACCTCAGCCAGAGATGCAGTGACTGAGGCTGTGTGTGCTCTGTTTACCTMTGTAGCTATGTATATTTTATTTAAACGTATACATTTATAGGTTTATACATATATAAAATTATTGAAATTTGAGGAAAATTTAATGAGTGACAACTCATGAGAACTTTAATCTAGATCCATGCTAATTGCAATTGTAAGCTGTGCAGAAAAAAAGTACCTTAATTTGGTACTGAAGGAGCTTATAGGCAATAGAGAAATTCACTGGTCTGGTTTTGAACTTATTGTCTTCTTTCTTCCCCATAGCTATTAGTTGTATGTATTGACAGCCCTTATCTCATTTTTTTCTGTGGATTTCCATACTTTTGATAGTTTCCTAGGCTGTTAAATCAGTATCTTGGCAATAGAACTTTCTAGGTTGAAGCCTCAGCATTTACAAAGCTGGAAACAAGAAAAAGAAGTTTAGCACTAACTAAATGTGTGCATGTTAAGATGCCTCATTGGTTTTCCTAGCATGAAATGGAGAGATCTGTGTTAATGGCTTGAATTTCCAGAGGACTCCAGGGAATTCTGAGAGTTGTTTTCTATTCTGAGCCCATTAATAAACCATTGAATTGGTCAGAACAGAGGAAACGAAAACTAGCAGGTGGAAATTAAATTTTAAAAATTTGGTATTTGCCTCTTTATCTGTGTTTAAGGAAATGCAATACTGGCCTATATTGTCTAACATTAGCAAATTTAATCTTCATGTACATCTGTGAACGTCAAGGGATTCTTGGGGTCATTTTATCTCAGTGAATTTATTGCCCTTTTAAAGTGTATACAGACAAAAATATTTTTTTTTAAACCACAAAAAATCAGAATGAAGGAATTTTATAGGTAGTTTTATGAGGTTATTGCATAAACAAAGACAACAAAATCTGAAACAMGCAAGACTAACCTGTCTTTGTAGTCTGCATGTTTAGTCTCCTATCCATTTAAAACAGACATAATTGTTCTAAGAAGTATTATCACCTACACTATCCAGTGTATATGTGTCTTTCATCAGGAGCTCTCATTATTACAAGTAGGAAGTTCAAATAGATATTTATAAAGACCTTTCTAGATAAACAAGGAAACAAACATTCCTTTCCAGGAGGTTTTATGCATAATGATGTTATTTTTCACTACTAATGAAGAAATAATCCTATGTATGTTTTTAATGCCAGGTTCTCTCATGACTTTTTTTCTAATGTGCTGTTTACATTTCCCAGCTGCTCTCTCTCTAATATTGACTGATACTGGACTGCTTAAAATCACAGAAACACAGAACTAATAGATATGAAACCCTTTCAGATTTATTACATTAAAACCYAAATGTCATTTTCCGTTCTCAAATACATTTCACAGGATCATGAAARATATTACTGTCTAGAATAAATTTATGTCACTGCATAAGCATAATAATAATAATAGTACCATGCAAAAAGTCAAAATTGCCACAAGTTGACTTATTGCTTCAGTGTTCTGACAACTGAGATCTTGTATTTTTAATACAATAGGCTACTTCTTGCCAGTAACTGAAAAATAACAGATCTTAGTAAAATGATCATCATCATCAATTAACTGTACTTAGAAAGACCCCACTCCCATTGAAGTTAATGACTTTCATGCCTGTGGGTGTAAGATGTGAGTGAATTTGTCTTAATTAACATTAATCTTGTCTAATATTTGATTATTTATTTTATTTAAAACAAAAGTGAATACCMTTTAGGAACAGAACGGCTCTATTTTTATCAAGAAAGCGGAATTTACAATCTATCATCTGAAAATTTTAGATCTCAAAAAACCCCAGGAAAACTGTAAGAATTGCTTCAGAATAAATAAAAAGYGGGGAACAGAGCCCAGTTTTACATCCCTTTCTCACTGGGACTCTTGCTTTGCAAAGTAGTGCAATACAAATATTTTACAGCTGAAAAAACCCCTCAAATTACAAAAAAACCTAGAGATATTTACCACAGAACCCTTCATTCATTTTTCTTTCAAAAATCACATTGGTAGAAATGGTTGCCTGATAACACAAGGCACTGAATATCTAAACTCTTATTACCTTTTTTAGGTCAGGCCATTCCTTAGGTAGAATGTGGCTATGAATATCAATTTTCATTTCTGAAGTAGCAGAGGAGAAATACTCCTTCAGTGCTAATGTTTTCTGTGTAAATGCTGCCATCCTTCCTGTCCCTGGTTCACAGGTTATTAACTTTGGCTGCTGGCCAGATCCACCTGCTGCCTTATCARGAGAACGAGGCACAGTGGCCAACCAGGGAGCCTAATTCCAGAGGAGTGGCTCCCCAAAAGAATGAAGACTTCTAGCAAAACGTCCCTGTTAATGCATAAACTACAGCTGACTGAGGGCAAAGGGAAAATTCKTGTTTATATTGGCACTATGAAGGGATTTATTTCACACACCATCTAAAATGTCGAAAATAATTCAATAAAATTGAGTTAGAATAAATGTATCAAACATGCTGACTTGAATTTCCTCCTTTCTCCCTCTTAAGTTTTGAAATAATTTGTAGAGAGCATATAACATACCCTTGGCACACAGTCACACATCCTCATCTATTCTCTTTTTTCTCTTGCATTTTCTTTAAAGTTCTGTTAACATCCCCCCACCCCCCCAAATATTGAATTGTTGCCAAATCTATGCTCTGCACTTTATTTCCCCCTTCTCATTATTGGTTCACTCAGGATATTTACACAAGGTATTGCATAATGGTGCTTACAGCCTCTCAAGCTGGCTCAAATATATAGTAATACATAGATGTATTTCAAATATAACAGCTTCTGCATCCCAAGTTAAGCTTAACTGGAGCTATTTCAGCTTTCCCGTGAAACTACATCTCATCTTCTGCCCTTTACTCAATTTAGAATTACACTTTGCTCAAGATAGCCTTGCTCTTTATACGTGCTGTATTTCTGTCTGTTTTYTCTTGTAGTTTTATTTCAGTGTATGCTACTCACATGATGGTCTCTTGTGAAAGTTTATTAACTATTCCCTGATTAATTGTTTTTAGTGAAAAGGGCTGATTTTTTCCAAAAGTAAATGCTGTTATGAATAGTGCAACTTGAAACCAAGCATCTTGAAAAATAAGCGGCTCATTTTGTTTCTTCCTTTTCCTGACTTTGTTATTTTGTTTGGGCGTGACAAAAAAGAAAATGGACACTTGTTTTCCCTATTTGTTCACTCRTTGAGCAAGGCTGCTTTGGATTTGGTCCGATAACTTTCTTAAGAGTTATTTTTCACATCAACTTCTTGTGACGGGGTTGGTTGATTGTTTGAGCCTGTACTCTGCAGCAAGAGGTCACTGAAGACTGAATGTTCAAAAGAAATAAGAAGCAGCAGCTTTGGGAAAGTATTCCCTAAATAAACCAAGACAGCCAATAATTTACTTTAGCAGATCAAAACTCTGGGATTGAAAATAGCAATTATTTCCATCTCGAAACCAAAATCAATCTCTCCATGACCAGGCTGCCAGGTTAAGCAGCAAATTTGCTCTCCTGGTCCCAAATGTGACAGCTACRCTCTGTGATGTGGCACTGCAGTGTCAGCCTGTTGACAGCAATGCTCCTGCATGGACTACAGCTGACAGAAGAAATAAATATTGATTCACCTGTAGGAACTCTGCATCATGAATCCACGGATGTGAGGCAAGCAGTTGAAGTGAGCCCTTCAATAAAGAGATGTCTGGAAGACAATTCCCTGTTCAAGCACAGAAAGCAGAGGTACAAGTGAAGAAGAGGGGCAGGAGAGATTTGTGCATCTGAATAGTCTAAGACACCAAATTTCTTAAGTCACCACAGCTGCAGGATTCCACGCAGAGCTCAGCTGCGTTTCTTCAACACTGAGCTTAATTTTCTTCAGCTCTAAAAAAAGCTGTAGTTGTTAGTTACTGCTCCCAAGACACAGCTTAGCTTGCAAACAGTGTAGTACTCCCACGCTGCATTTCATTTCACAAAACACCATTTGGAAACCACACCSGTTGAAGGCAAAATGTGTATCCATTTCACTTGATCAAAGGGCAGTGAGACACCTGTCTCTATCCAACATGATCCATTGGGTCAGCAGCAGAAAGACCTTCACTGGCTACAAACAAAATCCTCTTCAGCTACAGAAGCACCCAACCCACCCTGAGTACAATGGTTTGGAATCCAGGACACCTTCACCCATGTTTTGGACAACCTGCCTGATCACAGTGAGTGATTTCTGCCTCAGTCTCCGTGCTGAGCTTGTGTCTTGGAACAACACAGTGGCTTTTGGCATGGCCCTTGCTACCTGTCTCCGGGTTGTGCATTTCTGGAGAGTGACACAGAGGTGCAGGAATTGCTTTCAGCAGCAGGAGAACACACAGCTGGGTCAGATGGCCCACACAGACAGAGCTCAGCTCAAATTCAATAGGCCCTGTGTCAGGCAGGAGGTTGTGACCAGAGGAAATCTTTTACATGCTCAGTGTCTAGGGCAACAGAAAGTGGTATTTTGCCATTTGTGAGCATAGACATAGACTCTACCCATTTTTGGGCTACCCACAAATAATCTAGATTTAGAGCATTTGGAGGAGACCACCAAAACTGGCTGGAAAAAAATAAAAATCAGTCAATAAATAAACTTGCTACACAGCCTAGGGAGGAGAACTAAAATGTACACAGACTTCCTCCCAGCCAAAAGTAGCCTCCATACATTGGGATGGGACATACATTAGGATGGCATCCCCCCAAGGCTCAGCACACATTTATGCATGGTATATTTGTCTTGCAGATCACATGCAATAAAACATGCATTTATTATGGCCATTAGAAACCAAACTGCATCTTTGATTTTGAGCAACCTCTCATACTTTTGTGTGTCTGCACTATATGATGGTTTTAGACTGGAAAACATGACTAACAACTCCCTCAAGGACAGTTTAGCTAGAGACTATTCAGGCCAAGGCTGTTTTCTGTCTAGGAGATCTATAGGGTTTTATTTCACCGTAGGGACAAGCACAAAAGTGAAAATGGTGTTAATTGTAGGGCATTAAGTGCTCTTTTCCTATTTCGCTGCTTTTTTGAAACAAGTACAGAATCTGAGATTTGGAGTCTTCAGGATGGAAATTTGTGGTCGAGTGGGGGCCTTTGTTTATCAGGGTGAAAAGTATTTCCTTGTGTCAGTGGGAAAACCATGACATCTTCAAAAGAGGCTGCATCGACAAACATTGGTAAGCTCTGCCACACACACGCTACCAAGGCAGCCCATTTTCCAGCAGGATGAACACAGACACAGAGAGGCAAATTCAGAACACTGATGTTAGAAAGGGCTAAAACACTCGTGCCCGTTTTTTATACCTTCCGTTTTGCATGTTCTCTGGCACCTGTTCTTTGAATTGCACATTTGGCTGTGCAAATTGGCTGTTTTACACATGTGCAGAGCTCCAGAAAAACAAGTGGACAACTCTTTGTGTTTCGTAGCTAAGATGAAGTACTTAAAGAATATGTTCCTTTCCAAATGAAATAAATGTTGAGCAGCACACTTATATCGGTTGCTTAGCAACAGGTTATCCTTTGGCTGTGCTGGGGACTGCACGGGTCCTTTGAGACTGCCATTACAGACCTGCTTGGAAATGTCAGACTTGGAAAGGATGCAAAAGTCACTAATTCTATTTTTTTTCTGTGGTATCAAACAATTAAACCTCTCCTATTAAATTAGCCTGATCACAGAACTTAAACCTCTTCTGGGACTCCAAAGAACACAGATTTCAGTGGGAGTGGTGTGGTCTGAGTTCTGTGGGGAATAACAACAATGGTTATGGTTTCTCTTCTGATGAGGAATAACATTATGCAGTTCCCATGTAGCACTTTCCATATGTAGCTCTCAATGCTCTAGAGTGGATGCTATTTTTGATAGGGAGACATTTCACCCAGCAGAGCTACACCAGGAGGACATGTCCAGCTACAGCTACACCAGTAAAGTCCTTAAAGATGTATCCCAGAGAGTGGGTGGTATTATAATTCCCTGTTCTTAAATGCCATGAACCAAACACTCCAGCATGGCTGCCTGAGCTCCTGATGGCTCCCACGGCCAGCTGGATACAATGCCAGTGTTTCCTTTATAAACATTTAGAGAATGCAATAGAAGAGGTACACACAGCTCCACTCTAAAGCCAGCTAAATCAGCTCAAGGTGACAGCAGTGCAGGTGTATTCATCATTAAATGCTGAAGAGCAGTAGATTTTATAACTTTGTTATTAAAAAGCCTTTGCAGAAACAAACAACTGTAAGAGCSTCTGTTTAGACAGGCATCAGAGCTGATGCTGCTCTGTATCTTGAGCCAATTTAGCCTTGCAGAGAAGCTGGGCTCTTTAGCTCAGGTGTGATGCTGAACTGATGCATTTCTGATGCTTCCAAGACTGAAGCTATTCCCTTTGCATAGTGAAGCTTCACACTTGCACAAGCTCAGGGTGACGCTCACCAGGTGGTCTCTCTATTAGACCTGCCACAGCCTTTTTGTGTCACTAAAATTTATAGTGGAAAGGTGTCCAAGGTTGCTGACGCCTTTGGCAGACCTGCACTGCTCTGTGACCATAATCCTAGCAAGAGTTCTGATGAATCACACAGTGGTGAAAGCAAACAACATCTCCCTCTGCCAAATTTGTGACCATTATTGTGTTCTCTGCTGCCTAAGTTAAGCCATTAAAGAAATCCTCGTTTATTTTCAGGTTTCTAGAAAATATTACCATGTTGAAATTCAACTGCCATTCTAAAAGAACAAAAGAAAATTACGTGGCTATCTTTCAAATAACAGAATTATTTTCTTAATACACTACAACTGCAATTCTGCAATTTGCACTTACCATGCATTTATCTTGCATAGAAATATTCTACCAAAAATGTCAATTAAGTGGATATTTTCTATAATACAGGAGAAAAATAGAACTTTATTCTTCTTCCCCATGTGTAGACTCAAACAAATAAAAACCACTCTACTTAAGCATGTATCAGGCCAAGTGTCACTCCTGTGCAGTGGGAGCAACCGGACAGATACCAACAGCATAAACATAGGCCAGAAAGAACAGATGGAATGAAGCTTACAGATATCAAGAAGTCAAAATTTTCAAGTTAATACCCTATGGTAACATCTGAAATTGTTTCAATAATTTAGAAGGCTGGTGACTAAAATAAATAAATAGTAACTGCTGCTGAATGTTGTCTTAACAACTTTTATTCCTGAGTGCTACGTAATCAAATCCCTGCTTTTCCTTCTTTGCAGAGACCTCTCTGTGCCACTAAAAGCCTAAAAGGCAGATGATTAGACCATGGCTTCAGACTCTTGATGCATTTCCTGAGTTTCTGGGAGGCAGGAATACAGGGACCTGTAGATTGCAACAGAGAGTGCCAAAGCAAAGACCTATGCAGATGTTCACGTGTAAATGTTTAGGGTTTAGTACTGCAGCTGCATTTATTTATGCATCTGGAGGATGGAGCTTGGCAGAGGAATGTCTTCACAGAGCATTTCTGGAGCCTACTGTCATCAAGATCATCAAGTCCAAATTCAGTAAAGGTTTTACAGAATATCCTATTAGCAGTTCATTGTATTAAGATAATTTAATATGGAACTGTTGAACATAACAATAAATATTACTAGGTAAAACAAGTTCCATAGCAATTCGATTGAGAAGTGATATCCAAACTGCAAAATTCTGGCTAATAAGTGTTAACCAGACAGCAAAATTAGCACCTGTTTTCTTTGCAAGTTATCTGATCACTTCTTTACTCTTCAGCTAAAGTGACAAATGCTTAGATTTTGATATGTGAATATATCCATGGCTGCAGTGCCCACTAATTTCAAGCTTTAGCATGACAGTGGCTGGGACTGGAATTACTTTAGTAAACCAACTATGCCAAGCAACACAAGGCTGTGCATTAATAGCACAGAACACCTGTGGAAATAATGCTTCAGCTGAAAGAAAAGTTCTGTAAAACCTGGTCGCTCTTACAAATAACTATTAACCCAAAGCCAAATCCATCACTGACTAGAAAACTCAAAGCATTTGGTGGGTTTACACCATGATTGAATTCAGTCACCCAGATCTGACCATTTCACTGTAGCCTGTGACTTCCACAAGTGCAACAGGAAAGAAAATTACCTGCTGTATTGGCTCTTCTACTTTAGAAATCTCTTCATAAACATTTTAACCATGGATTCTATGAAAAATTCTTGTTTCCCCAATAAGATACCTTCAGTTTGCCATTCCTGGGGGGGGTTCCATTCTGAACAGAAACATGTGCTTTGATTCATGTTCACTAATAAATATTTAAATTCCTGCTTGACTTTAAAACACAGTAGGAGCACTGGAATTGGTGGCACCACTACATAAAGCAAATGCTAATTGCTGCATTCACACCTGAGTTTTCACCTCAGTCCTGCTTAAATTTACATGCAACTTGCTCTACTAACAAGTATATGCACACATAGAGGGCACGGAAAGAACAGCTTCCAGACTTGCACTATAACTCAGGGACTCCACCGAGGAGTCATTTTGGTTCCATATAGTCTAACAAGCATGTAAAAGCTCCACCAAGTTACAGTCTCCAAGTGTGTATTTTCAAAAATGACTCAGTATAGCTATACTATGGTCTAAGCAATAGTGCTATGCATTTAAAAAACCAAACTTCTTTTTTTTCTGAAGCCTGTAAGGTGCTCTTTGATTTACAATTTGTGCCATACAAAATCCAGATAATGGAACTGCTGATGTATATGGAACTAACTATGCAACTTGAATTCTTCTCTCAACTTATCTTTCCCTTCAGGAAAAGTCAGGGGCTGTCTTTTTCTTTTTTTATTCCTACATTTGGAATTTAACAAGATCCTCTGAGGATGAACAACCTTCTTCACAATTACTAAAAAAAGATCCATGACTTCATGGCTGTGTTTAAGTGGGCTTTACTAATTTGCTTGATTTTTTTTTTCTTTATTTGCTGAAAAAGATCGAGAAATTTGCACTTTCTCGGTTACAGCTACAGCCAGGACTGTATTTCAGATACATCAAAACATCTGTGTTCACTTCTGAGTGTGAAGATCATAAACAAAGCCACTTCCTAACTACAATTTCCCCCCATAGGACATGGCCACTCATCTCCATCTAACGTTTTATGTAAACTTTTTAACGATATAAAAAAATTGCCGGAGTTTTAGAAGATCTTTATTGTAATTAATCATTTCAGACCCAATAGAAAGACCCCTTAAGTCACCAGGAAACCCAGTTGTTTCAGAAGAGATCAATCAAACGGTGATTCAAAAAGTAATTTTGAGCCACTGGAGAGACAGACCCATTTAAATGAGGAATCACACATAAACCTTGCCTGGAATTCAGTAATTAAACACAAGAGTGCTGCTTTTGGACGATGTCTGATGGCCCACATCAGCCTGGTGCCTCAAAAGAGAGATCTGCAACATAAATCACAAATTTGTTACTAACGTTTGTGCAGGTTGCCCTGAATACTGCAGGCTGCAGCTTGTAGAGCATTAAGCAGAGCAGCAAACAGTGGCTGCAGTGTGCACAGGGCACTTACTTCCCATCGATGGCCATGGATTTTGCCTGTGGGAAGTGACGCAGGCTGGCGCGCTCTCGTTGCGGCCGACGCTGCAACGTCAGAGTAGAGCTGGGTTGAGCTCTGCTGAGCACTGTGGTGATTTGTGATCAATGTTTTTACACATTCTTGTAATGCACTGGCTGGTGAATGGGTATTTTAAAATTCCTTTCTGTCTAGTAATACAGCCTTTTTAGGAACAGGAAGAAAATAAATGCTTCCAAATATTCATTTTACTAACACACTTGCTCGTCTCTGCTGTATGTTCTTACACAACTTGGTATATTAAAATCCCATGGGGGCTTGGAGCACAACCATTAGGATCAAAATGTAGAACACACACTTCAAATACCAGGATTTGGTGTTGATTTTCAGTAAGTGCTCACCACTGACTAAATAGTAAAGGAAACTCTTGTCACTAGCCTTTTCATATGAAAAGCTGTTAATTGGCAATAAGATTTCATACCATTTGTGAAACTCTCAAGTTTTGGATCCYAGTAAGGAAGTACAAGTGTTTATTAAAGTTAACCAATAATGCTATTAACAATAATTCATTTCTACTTATTTCTAATATTACTAACCCACCAAAACCTACATCCAATGTCTTCATCTCAAGTGACAAGAGGAAACCAGTTGCTCTAATTCAGTGGATCTATATGCTAGTTCATGTTTTCAGTCTGTAGGTACTTCAACAATTTGGTTGAAGGCAGCTATCATGACACATTTCTTATAGCAGTGTTACAAAAGAGTTGAATCACATTGACCATCATAGGCAAATACAAACCATACACACTTCTGTGTCAAGGAATAATATATTGCATTATCTGCAGCCATGCACTGCATAGGACAAAGCTCAGGGGCTAGTACAAGCAGCATAAGTAAAATAAAGTTTTAAATAGAAAATACAAAGAGTTGAACAGCCAGAATTTTAGTAAGCCAATGTTTTAGTAAGTTTTTCCAGGTGGCATTGATCTCTCCTCTTCACAAAAGTGCAATTCAGAAACAACCTTAAGCACAAGTTCTACTTTTCTATTATGTGTTCCAACACCATGAGGATTTAAAAGACATGTTTAATACTAAGCTAATATTTACTTGATTTCTTTTCCTCGGATACTTTCCCATTATTGGCCCAGGGTAACTGAAGTGGTTCATCCAGCTCATATTCTACACCCCTCTTCCAGTTAAATGTTATACTGGATTACCCCTTTCCAGCCTTACATTCTTCATAAAAAATAAAACAAAGCTCAGAATATGAAATACAGGGAAGTGTATCCTAGATAATACATATCTGATCAGTTCTTTTGAAGATATTAGACTTCTGCTCCATGTCAGAGGGTGTTTCACCGGTCAGGAACTTAAATTCTAGAAACCTCACTCTTGGGCACCACATAATTTTGTAAGGGGATTGCTAACACTTCATCTGGGGGGAGGGAACAACACCATATCTATATTTAAACTTGAAGTGATAAATTATTCTGATYATCTATCCTGAATTAGCTACTAAATTAAAAAAAAATGCTCATGTGGGGCTCTTTGTTTAAGAGCAATCTCCAGCACTGCAGCTTTACYTAGGACAGTTCCTATCACTTCAGTTGAAGCCATGTAGCCAGAAAGGAAGCAATTTGCAGCATTGAAGCCACTCTTAAAATGTTAAATGCAGAAATGGTAGGACAAGTTTTATTCTAAAAAGCACATTGCACACATGATCAGATATTGTTGCCATGGCTGACTTCCTTTATTGCCTTGAGTAAATCCATATTTGATGCATTAAGGATGGATTGGGTTACTGTTAGGTAGAAGTAGGTCAAGTGATTTTCAAGTCACAGTTCTAAGCATAGACTAAGAGCAAACACAATAGATCATTTCTTATTTTTTAAATCTTTATCATGTGCAATTATAGTCAAGCTATAAATTAACTTGCACTWAATGCATAATGCCATCTAGTGGGAAAATCAACAAGTCTAGATGCAACAAGTCTCTTTGGATATCCTATGCAATATCAATCTAATTAGTGTTGCAACCACTGGACAGTTGTAATACAGAAATAAGTTTAAAGCAAATGAACTGTAATTTAATTTTTGAAACCTCTAAGAAAACAGATCTTCATAGATAATCTTTAAGGTCCCTGCCAGCTGAAATTGTTCTATGATTCCATGAAAATTTAAATATCTTCCAAACATATTTTATCCTCAAAATTAAGATAAGCAAAACAATCTCAATGAACTTCTATTTAAAATGATTATGGGATGTGGAACAGACCTTGGTAGCTTCTTGAYTTTATTTCCTGATTAAATTTTATTTAGAGATTCAATTTTTGGTCAACACAATTACACAAACTTCAGGCTGATAAAGGAGACAATTCAAAGTTTACTGATACATCAGCCAGAACAAGCTGTAATTCCAGAGAGTTTCACAATTAATGATCTTCATAAGTATGAGGTCACTTTTTTAAAATAAAAAAAGGAAACAAAGTGACCAAGATTCAAAGTTACATAAGGTAAAGGAAATAGGCTTATCATAAAAAGATAGAGTAGAATAAGGGGCCCAGACAGACCATCAGTATCAGATAAGGAATGTACTCCATTGACAGCCCTTCTAAAATCAACAGTAAAGGAACAATCCAAGAGGAGTAAATCATCAGTATTTTATCCTTCGTGAAAACACTTGCCCTTTATTGGTGAATTAACCTGCTCTTAGGCCTGAATTATCACTTTCTCTAAACCTCTGCACATTTTGTGTCGACTTACTTTGATATTACTTTACTTATCATTTACAGGGTAAAACCTTACAGCAACATAACCCCCGATGTTTAYATGGATTGAATCAAAGAACTGCGGGCCTGAAGGACCCTGTGGAGATCATTTAGTCCAACTCTCTTCTCTGAGAGGGACCATAAGCACCACTGTATCAGGTCAGCTRTGGTTACCTGTGGCTTTTTTGGTTGCTGAGCTTGGAAATCCTCCAAGGGGGAAGATTCCACCACCTCCCTCTGGAACCTCTTTTAGTGATGCACTCACATCATAGTGAAGAACATTTTTCTAATGTCCCAACTGAACCTCTCATGACACAATTTGTGACTGGCTCAGGTCATTCATTCTTATGAAGTTGCTTATTTTTCCTCTTCCATTTTGAAAAGGGAAGAAGAACAAGCAATGCTATTGCAGCAGTAAAAATTTGCACGGCAGAATAATGGAGAAAAATACATCTTATGTGCATGAACTGATTGTATGTCCTCAAATTCTTAGCCTGCAAGCAAGGCTGAAATACATGAGCCAAGAAAGTGCTATCCAGGGCAAAGTCAGAGAAGGGTAAGTTAAGAAACAAGAAGCAAAAAGCCAGATCTATTTTATAACTAAATAACAACTAATAATCTCTTATAAGTACTGTCCGGTGCAAGTAGTGTGCTCAGCTGCTCCAAGAGCAGAAACTGGACTCCTTTTGTACATGAAATGTCTGTAAGGGTATTTTGAGGCTGTAACTGACACAGTGAGGCCTTTATCTGCTTCACATGTCTGCGTTATAATGTTGGTCTACTTGTCAAAAGTCCGGCTAATTAAAAAACATGTCACCTTGTTTTTKTCCTTGTGACACAAAAATAAAATCCTGTCTGACCCAAATATGACTCGTAGTTTACTCAACCTGAAATGTCACTCTGTGATGCATCTCCTGCTGACAAATTATACACTGATATCCTAAAGTGACAAAACCCAGACACATGAAATGAAGACACCTTGGCACAAAGATAAGACAAAGTCTGTGGATAGGTTTTTAATTAAAGAAAAAAGTGAAGARAGCAGGCACTTTTGGACAGACAAACCCTTCCTGAAGTCATGAAGACTGTACACCTAGCTACACTTTCTGAGCATATCAACTGGAAATTAATTACACCAATTGGTTTAATGAAACATATTACTTCTATTTACAGATATTGCCTTGGTTTGCCTAAATTTATAACTCTAATCAATTTGTATAGTCCAGTATTAGCTGTACTAGTCAGTGGATAGAGCAAAAATTAATCMAAGTATATAAACTTTATCAGTAAAATACAACCTCTTAAAATGCACATTTTCTGATAGAAGGATGTCAAAATTAATTGAAACTTCTGTGGCTATTAAAGCATCCTTGCACCCCAATACTGAAAATAGGTGTAGTGTTGATGATGGAGAGGGAGTTGTCTGCACTACTCTATGACTGCCTGTCCCTCAGTAACTTCTAGGCATCATCAAAAGCTTTAGACAGAATTTGAAAGAGGCAGAAATTGAATTTTATCATAGTTGGATTAAATTATATGACTGACATTGCCATCTTTCTCTTTGGTTACAAGACAATTTTATTGCAGCAGAGATGCAAAATTTCACTGACATTTCAAACTTCAAACTTCAATTGCCTTTAAATTTGAATTTTACTGGCTGTTTAAAAAGACATTCATAGGTGAAGTGGGTTTAACACTTCATTCTACAGAGMAAAGTTCTTCAATTTTCTAAAGATGCTCCTCTACCTTATAAAATGGGCAAACACTAATGGCCATGAGCAACTCTATCACTGCTAATGTAATATAAATGTTTTAGTGGGGTTATTAACCAACTACCTTATCCATCTTCTAYAAACCCAGATCAGACAGCATTCACTATGGATAGACAAATGTCAATATTCACAGTGTATTTCCCCATCCAAGATCAAATAGAGATCCATTGCTTTTCCTACTGCTGCACACAGAGGAAAGCATGGCTTTTGGGTTCAAATTTTTGGGCATGAATTCCACCAAAAAACGGCTCCCATTTCCTCTTACAAGAAGAATGACATGAATTATGTGATTCACTCTTTAAGAGAATGATAAACAATCAATATATCACGAGAATAAAAATGCAGAAATCTGTTATAACTCCTCTGTATGTTGACAATATTTTTGCCTCTTCCAAAAAATTACTATCTAAAGAATTTAATTATTTTACCAACAGCATCTCCCATTACTAAATACTCAGGTGGGAATGTGCAGAACACTAGCWACAATTCATTTGGTGTAAGGAAAGGATAAAATACTCTTTTCTACTTCACTAAATAATGTGGGTTAGCTATTCAATACAGCACATAAATATTATCATAGAGTTTATCAAAAAACTTACAGCAAAAATGAGCTGTGGAGTACTTACTCAACAGCAGAGAAGAAGCAATATAAGTATTATTGCTGTAGAGGAGTAGAAAGGCAAYTCCCTCTAATACCACAGAGGGTCTTTTGACCAAGATAAAAATACAGCAAAAAAAAAAAATTGTGTTGCTGATGACACAAGGACTAATATACAAATCCAAATCACAAATTAGAGCTTAAAAGATGAGAAGACAGATGTGAGTTGGGCTCTATTCCCCATAAAACCTATTACATCTCTTTTCTGACAGGCAAATCTCACAAGGAAATGTAACTAGTCCCTTTTCCCATTAGGTGCTTACCTTCAAGGTAGGGATTATGACACTTAATTTTTTTTAATGYATAGGGTAAAATGTATAAACTATAAGTGTTTCATAAATGCATGGGTTGAGCCTGACCATGAGACAAATGTGTATCTACCTTTTCCTGCAGACTTTTAAATAAAACCTGGATCTGGCATGGTAGGAAAAGGCCTTGGTAGACAGGTGCATGAGGAGGAATGGACGTGGCAAGAGAAAAAGCAACCCCATCTGTATATGATAAAAAGAACATTTTTTGATTTCTGTAGTTCACTTTATCTCATGTTTAATCACATAAACTTAATGGAAATTTGTGTATATATTTTTAAAATATATGCGAGAAAACATGAAGTTATGCAAATTTGTTSGAAGTGTCTTGTTGTTAAGACGCTTTTGGATGGGAATTATCATCATGTAATTACAAGCAATTGTACAAGTTTATTACAAAATTATATTATTTTGCTTCCTAGGAATTTCCTAGCTTCCTTTTTTCCTTTTCTTTCATGCACGAATGAAATCTCAGCTGCTTAAAGTCACATCATCCATTAGGCTATGGTTAGAGTCACTCTTGGAGAAGAAAGATCTCTCCACACAGCGTGGGAAGCAGGAAAAAGAATAAAAAAAGAGAAAGATTATTACTTAAGTARCAGGTTGCTATCTCTTTAAAGTGAATTTTCCCTTGCATTTCTCTTCAATACTTGTGAACCTTAACAATGAAATAAAACCACTGTCAAATAAGCCAATTTTATTCAGTTACATAAAACCTGGAAACAAGACGTCTACAGTGACAGACATRACATTGTTCGGAATAGAGACATTTAGTCTTGCTTAACTGCATAACTCTTCTGAACAGAATAGWAAGATTAGTTTTTATAGTTTCTCATATTTACACAGCAATTTTATCTTGAATTAAGGGCAGCTTTTAAAATAGTTGAAAAACGCTCATGGTAAAGAATCTTTTCCAAGGTTTTCTGCTCATTTTCAGATGGCATATTTTGCAGCCTATGTTTTTATTCCTCCTTGGTTGCCATGATGGAATTTGTCAATGCCTGTGGCTCGTGCTAGCTGTGGCATTTTTTGCAAATACGATCCTACAACATTGTATAGAGAAAGAGTAGGTGCTTATGTGAGGGTGTCATCAATTACTTACCAAGGTCACCGCGTGCTGCATTCTCTGGGAATCATATTATGGGCACTCTTTCATAGCCTGAAGGAAAAGATACYGAATTATCATATTCTTTTTTCAAAATAGCATTCTGGTTATTTTTGACCCAAGTTAATATCCAGTCTAAAAACGCCAAGAAGAGAGATGATTTCAATTTAATCTCTATTTAACCCAGTGCAAGAGAGAAACGCTAAACCACCCGCATACATTGGATAATAATTTAAGCATGCTCTGCAGCTTAAAAATTAATGTACTGTTGTGTACCAACATCATTTTTTGTTTTAATTCAAAAAAATAAGGTGACTAATACTAGGCTGAGAGGTATCTAGACCAAGTTAAAAGAACCTGGTGTTCTCGTCCTGTTGACCACTGAAAACGCTCTGGGGCTACAGAACAGCAGCAAGATCTGTGTCTGCCTCTGCCTGCAATGCCATCAAATAAACTAATAAACAGTCAAACAAAGGGTTAAAAAACATTCTACATGTAGGTCCATGAAAGGCATATTCATGAAGTAAGAAGTGAGCATTTTCTTTTGAGTCTCAGCCATGAAATGTCTGATAGACCAAACTGATAAACCATCCTGGCTTACACTTGCACTCCCTGATACTGCAACACAATGCCACTGACAAACACAGTATTTTGTTGTCAAAAAAGGGCAGTTTTGTGTTTAGTCTGTGTATGAAATGCAACCCTGCAAACAAAATGGTGAATGGCATTACTTCGCTCTTATGCCTTTAAGCATACTAAAAATATAATTACCAGGTCAGCTGACCAGCTCTTTCCAAATATGCAAGAGTGCTCTGAATTTAAGTGCTGCACTTAAGATGTTGGTCAATATGGAACATGGACAAGTTAACATTGATGAAACCAAGCAAAATTCCTGCTTRGGAGCCTTTGAGTGCACCACTGTGTTCTGCTAATTCAAGTGAAAACATTCCAGTCAGTAGTGCTAAAAAGAAAAGAAAACCCAGAAATTCAAATCTGATTGATATTATGCATTCATAGGAAGGGAGGGAGGGAGGAAGGGAAGGAGGAAGGGAGGAAGGGAGGAAGGGAAGAAGGGAGGAAAAAGAACCACAACAAATAACCATGACAAAACCAGGCCACGTGCACTACAAATGAAGAAAAAGAAGGGAAGTTCTTTTGTTGTTGCTGGTTGCTGTGGTGGGGGAGATTTGCATCCTATTTGGAATAACCTTTCTCTGTAAGTCACAATATTGTGGAAATTACAGTTCCAGCTGGGAACAAAGTTCTGCAAGTGTGTATTAATCTTGCAGCAGCTACAGAAKATAGGATGGTGTCAGTTTAGTTAGACTGAACCCAGAGATATGGCACTTGTTCTTTTTTGTAATTGATTTTGACTTTCTATAATTCATATGCAAGAAAGCGAGGTTTGAGTGGGCAAGAAATAAAATCATGTAGTAATATGGCTATTAGAGTGAGACCTTTTTATCTTCGTTGACTTTGCCTACAGGTTTCCTACACAAGAAGTCCAACAGGGCTGGAAAACAGGATCCATGTCTCTAAAAAGCTAGCCCTTCATCTTCATCCAATGGAATACACTTCCAGTGAATGAGGTGTCAAGAGAAATAAGAGGCAATGCAGGAAAGCAGCTTCCAGCAGCTATGATATGACATCTTTCTGCTCCTTAGTAGCTAGTTTGTACAGATAATGGTCTGATCTGAAAGGCCCTTCATTGTGGATCTGCTTAATGTTTTGAATTTGTATTTGCTAAATGCAGTGTGTGTCCCTTCTCAYGCGAGGCTGTGCTTGAAAGCACTCAAGAGAGTCATTTAAAAGAAACTATAATACTCTTTGCAGGCCTCATAGTCTTTGCTATAGCCTAAACACTATAGCAATTATACAGATAGAGACAGCTCCAGTCCCTGCCAGACACAGTTTTATGTAAGAACAGCAATTGAGGACAACTGAAAAAAAGAGAAAGAAACCCATTAAAGTTTAAAACTTGTGCTTTGGTGTCCTTAGTTCCTATTTTCTTCTAAATCATTTGGAAACCTGCCCCTTTGACCTCCTTTTAGAGAAACGGAATTAGGAATCTCCAGGCACCTTCCTCTTGGGTTGATTTTTGGAAGTTAGAATACCAAAATAGCTTAGAGATTAACAGAAAGGAGGTAGTGTCCAAGGAGAGTCACTAGTCAGTTTTYCATTTATGCAAGGAATAAGAAAGTTCTTACTGGAATGGATCAGATATGGATTTATCTCCCTAAAAGAGGAAGGATCTTGCAATAATTGCATCAGGGAGCATTTTATCTGTTGYAGCAATTTCAAGGGACTCTTTACGGCTTGTACTGGCTGCACTCTGCATGGGATGGTGTCTCCCCAAAGTGACTCACCAAAGGTTTCTGTGTCCCTTCGAGGTCCCTGAAAAGTGATTGGTCCCCTTTCCTTGTCTCTGACCAGGTTACAGAATTGGTTCTACTCATTGAAGGATTCTTACTTTACAGACACATTTTAAGTGATAGAGACACATGACAATCTATTTTTACGGTAAGTAATGAAAGTTAGGCCTTTTCTACTTTTCATTCACCTCTCATGTGCATGCATCCATCTGGTCTAGTATCTTGCAGGTTCCAGGTAACCAGAGTTTAATAAATAGCCCATAAAAAAAATTCACAGTGTTATTTTTACGGAGTTACTAGTTTCCAACCCCTCCCAACTCAGCCCAAGCCTCACAATAACACTTCCCTCAAAAGAACTCACTTATGTTAACTCATGCACATGAGAACAAATCTCTTTTGACATTGACATCAAACAGGCATGTTGTAATTTACTATCCTTTTCATGAGGAAAAAGAAAATAATTTTGGCATTGCTTATATTCATCTTTATGCTGACCCAACTAGAAGAGCAAGAGGTCTGGGATCAGAAAGCAGGGTAGGATAGATAGAGGTGAAGGTGAAATTTAGGCAAGAGGCATGAAGGCTTCAAAAATATTTCATATAGTAGGTATGGTAGACAATACAGGAAGAAATCATAAATTAGGTAAAAAGAAAACACCAATCCCTCACATTATAACAGCCATCTCCATTCCACAAGGTTGCCAAAATGCCAATCAGTTTCTAGACCAGTATTTTATGTTGCTCACCTTAACATTTACTTATATCTACTTTTTCAAATAATTAATGATTTAAAATGCAGATGGAAAGATTTTGAAGATTAGTATACAGTTCTAAGAGGCATTTTTTTGAAATTAAGACATTTTGGTAGTAATGTTGCACTGCCGTTTTCCAGACAGGTATTACTAGACTGCTACAAAACTTTTTGTAAGGCTGGCATCAGCAAGATTCTGACAGTTTATTAAATCATGTCCCTATGCTGACATAAATATTAATTTCCTGCTGGCCTTCTATACTCCCCAAATTTGCTAGTTTCTCAAAAGAGAAAGGCAAGCTGATCTTCATATAACTTAAATGGGGATTATATCCTTATATATCACCCAAGGACCAGGRCTGCAATGTCTAATTATCTTCTGATATTTTCTTAGACTGAAGTCATCGTGTTTTGACACGATGCAGTTTCAAAATTTATCTGCATGCGAGTAAGCATGCAATTGGGAGACTGTGCTCACACAAAGAATGCTTTGTTTATTTGCACCTCTCCATCCAGACATTAGAAACCAGCAGAGAAGAAGCCAGCAGCTCTGGCACAGATCTATCTGTAAAATTTTGTATTTTTTAAACATTTTTTGTGCTCCTAAGGTTTTAGTTTTGTCCCTATGTTCTTCTGCAGCCCTAGGAGAGGCAGGTGAGCAAACTGAGGAGAGCCCTGAACGCCAGCAAGTCTAATGCCATGCTTCAGCATGAGATTGCTGTGTGTTCTAGGACAGTTTTTAGGCAASTCTGAGTGTGACAGAACGTCACTGCCGGGGGGTCTGAGAGGTGCCTGTGTGAGGCGATCCTGCCCTGACCCCGAAAAAGGGCGGATGGAGGATGAGCAAATCCCCAGCAAGCGGGAGCTGGGTCTTTACCTGCGTGAGGGGAGGCGAGGCGGACGGGGCCTCGCTCCGCAGGGCCAGAACCCGCAGCCCTCGGCAGCGGCGGGAGGGCTGCGGCTTTCGACAGTCCCTGGACAGCTCTTCCCCCCGAGGCTCGGCTCCGGGAGGAGGAGGAGGAGGAGGAGGAGGCAGAGCCCGCCATGGCAGGGGAGGCTGAGGAGGCTCCCGCTGGCTGAGCCGCTCCCGCCGCCGGAGGAGCTCGGCGGGGCGGGGAGGGGACGGGCAGCGCCGGGAGGCGGCACCGCGCTCCACCTGCCCCTCTCGCCGCGGGCAGTGATGAGGCGGCCGCGGGCAGCGCCCGGCGCCGAGCACCCGGAGTTTGTTCGCCGCCCGTCCTCGGCTCCCTGATGCTCTGAGTCGGAGTCTCCTCCTCTCCCCGGGCTCGCAYCCGGGCTGGATGCTCCGCTCGCTCCTCGCTTCGCCGTCACAGCCGCCGGCCGCTTCCCGCCGCCCCGCAAGAAATGGAGCCGACCGCTGCCCCCCTGGACACCACGCCGCACCCCGCCATCGTGCAGCCCCCCGGGCCCAACCCGCCGGGGGCCCCCCGGGAGCAGCAGCAGCAGCAGCAGCAGGAGCAGCTGCGGATCGGGGAGAGCGGGCAGTTCAGCGAGGGGCTGGAGGACAGAGGTGAGCGCCCGCCCGTCCATCGCTCGCCTCCCTGCACGCTGCCCGCCGCGCCCCACCACGTCCCCTGCGTCCCGCGGCGCCTGACACCCACACCGACGGCTCTCCCGACACCCTCCCCGCTGCACCCTCTGGCCTCGCTCTCCCGGACCTGTACCCTCCCCACCCGCCACAGCAGCCCTGCCCGCCCCCTCCCCGTCAGCCCTGGSAGCCGCACACCGGCTCTTGCCCCACGAACTGCTCCCTCCCGCCCCGCTCGCCCACCCCTCATCCCGCCGCTGCCGCTCGCTTTACATCCCCCCCGCGCCGCCCTCGAAGCTTTCCCCCGTTTTAGCTCCCGTGCGAGCGCTCCGCGACAGCTTTGAAGTATTTTTATAAACTCTATTCGTGGCTGTTCCCACCTCGCCCGAGAACTTGCCTGCCTGGCGGGGGAKCGGCTGCCGGCGGCACACGGCTCCACAGGCAGCGCCCGGGCGGGGGGCGCGGATGGCGCCGGGGCTCCCGGGGCTCCCGGGAGAGACAGGCGGGGCCAGCAGGGCCGGAGGTTTCCTCGGGAGGCCGCTGAGGTGCCCGGCCGGGGGGGTGGTCGCAGCCGGACCCCGAGCAGGGGCACASCCGGGCGTTTCTGGGGGGTCCCGCCACAGCCTGGCTGGGTACTGAAGTCGAGGCACTTGTCTCACGTCTTGTCTCCCTTCCCCCACCGACCTGGGCACTTCCACACAACTCGTTTATTTGTTATTTACTTAAATACCTGACCAGAGATGGAAAGCTGCCCGCTTCCAGASCGCGTTACGCTTTGATGAGAGGCACATCCATTTCGGACATCTGTGCAGGGTGTGTGAGGCACTCACTCACCTGCCGCCCGCAAAGGCTGCTGCCATTTTAACCCTCCCCGCTGCCCTGTCCTCCTCAACGCCTCCAGGCTCCTCTTCCACACGATTTGTCTCCATTTTTTAATTTCATGTAAAGGCTTCCCCTAGCCTCTCTGTTGCCTTTTCTTCTTTTTTTTTCGTTTTGCTTTCAGCATCCAGGAGTTCCTTTTGTGTTCTCAGTCTTCCTCCATAACCCCTTTACATGTAACCCCCTCTATCTCCTGTTCTTTCCCCAGTTTTCCAAGGCCTGTGCCTGCTCACAAATCGTAGACACAAAGTAGAGAAGTCAGGGGGAAGAGCATTCACCACCTTCCTGACAGGTTCCAGTCATGTTGGGGCTGGGGACAGCCCCTATTCAAGGGGTACCCTCACTGCCACTGCCAATGGCAGAGGACAGACATTATGCCTGAGGGCAACTTGAGACTTCAGTTCTCTTTCAAATRAGTGAGGAATTTTGATTGTGGTTCAAACACAGGAGTTTGATTACAGAAATTTTTAATTTGTGCCCAGTATGACAGAGCTAAAGGTGAAAGCTGTCACTTTTGGTATTAAGGGTAATTCCATAAAGATAGTGTCTCTTGTACCTAACCTGTCTCTTTCTGTGAGGGAGATGAAACTAAAGCTGCTGATTTTATTTTCTTCCTTGCCTCCATGCTCTTTCTATGGCCCTTGCAGTACCTTTCTTTTAGCCTTTCCTGTAGTTACTGATTCCAYCTATGAGGATAATTCCTAGTTATTGTAGAGGGAAATCTGGTATGCTTTTTGCAGGTTGTCCCTGTTGAAAATGTTAACAGTCTGTCCTTTYAGATTGTACTTTTTCCTACAATCCTTTCCAATGAATCATACCAGATCCAGTTATAGAGATGATGCTTCCATGTTTGCTAAAAATAAATACTAACCCTAAATTTTGGAACAAGATGTTTGTTCTTTAAGGGCCAGATCCAAAATCAGTGATAATTTTGTGGATGGGATCCTTAAATTAACATCCTTAGGTGAACAGGTTTTTGTATTAGCCTTATCTCTTCCACAATTTCTAACTTGACATTTTAAAATGATCCCTTAGCCAAATAGAAAAGTACTTCTGGTAAGTCAGCATATGGTAAAGAATATCCTAGAATCACTCCGCAAATATGCCAAGCTCGTGTTCTGCAACTGTTAGGAAGGTTTTTTTCTCCTTCTGTTTTTTTTATGGGAAGAAAATCTGTTAATATATGAAGGTACTGAAAGACAAAGTAAAAATCCAATGAATTTAACCAGTTCRTTATCTTTTCCATACTTTAAGGATTTCCATGTCTTAAATAAATTAATGGCAATAAAATTACTCAGTATGCTAATTTCAGGGCGGAGGAATTTCATTTGTAGATGCTGGCTTTTTATTTTTGTAGCAATGCAGGGTATACTGAAAGATTAACTTTCATCCTCCTGTGGATGCTTAAAACTTGTTTTCTTACGGTCAGTGGAAAAAATATGGAGGTTTACCCTGTGAATTGTGGTGTTGTGTGTAAATTAATGAGCTGTTGTTGCTTCTAAATAATTTTCGTTCTGTGGGCTTGGTAGTCGTGAATGAGTTTGTATTTTTTTGTGCCGGCCCCAGGACACTCATAAGAATTATATGATTTTTCTCAGTGGTGAAAATTTTAAATACAGAAAATGTATTTGAATTATTTTAGGAAGGAAGGGATCACATCGCTGGCAGCCGGAATATGCCAGCCATTTTGAGAGGCAGAGAAATACACACACACTCACACCCGGCAGAAGTGGTTGAGTTTTATAAAGATCGCAGTCTCTGTCATACTGGACACGTGCTCGACATGTGAATAGTAATCAGCAGTGCTGCACTGGCTCTGGGGCTTATTAATCAGTCCTCAATTTAACTAGGATATTGTTTCATTTGTAAGCATCCACTATGTATGTTGGACTTCCCAGGTAAGAGTGAGCTGTGGCCATGAATTTAAAGATGTCTTTAAAGAAAGAAACAGGTGAGGATGTTTGTCATTTTGATCTATATTTATTTGAGGTTTGAGATATTGAGAGTCAAAATTGGCTGAGAAAACCCTTGCTTTACATTCCARCAAGATTTGGGCCATAATTTAAAATCCTTGATTTGGGGAGCGGACAGGAGGGGTGAAGACASAAAATGTGAGAAGATGTGTTTTCTCTGTTGTTATATTAGTGGAAATCTCTCCTATGCTTCAAGATGTGTTGTTAAATTACCTCATATCAGGCAGCAATTAAACCGTACATCGTTATATATAGTAGCAGAAGATAGGCCAAACAYTTGGGAAAAAAAATTCTTCACACAAGTGAAAGTGGGCATGTGAGAAATATCTGTGCAGTACTATCAGTAAAAGACTCAAACCTTTTAGAGTTATCATCTGACCGTTTTTATGTATTAAACAGACAAAGAACGCACATAATAAGAAAGAGACATAATTTCAATATGGGGCCTGGTCCATGCAAGTTTGCAGATTCTTTTCCATTTGTAAAGAGGGGAGTGTATAGCACAAAACTGTGATAATATTTTAAATTTTCTAAAAACAGTACTTGCATGAAATCCTCAGAGTGGCTTTCTGAACCACACTAAAGAAACTCTCTCTGCTTCATTGTAACCAARGTGTAAAAAGCATGAAGAATTTTTCCAAGACAGCATGAATCCCACCAATTATGTTAGGATTAGAACCTGTAATTTTGACAGACTTCAAGTGACAGAATAAAATCTGATGGCTCAAATTTGACCACCCCTGGATGCCGGCCCCTCTGCTGACACGTTGCTGCCCCCGAGGCAGAGATGTCTGATTCAGTTCTGGATTGATTCCAAAACCATTGCAGTTTCCAGCCAGTATATTACAGTCAGTTGAAATTAATATCTGTTAAGGTTAATAAACTTGGTTAAACATGGTGTGGGTTCARGAGTACTCTGAGAAGCAGATCAGGTGTCCCTGTCTTGAAAGGGGCAATAGCCATCAGAGAGAAAACTGGGGAAGGTGAGTCAGAGAGAAAACGGGGGAAGGTGAGGATAGTAACAGCTTCAACTCTTAGCTTTTAATCTGGTGCTGAGTGTGTCAGAGCCCCTGTCCTCCACCTTTTGTCTAAGACTGTAGACCAGCTACTGAAAGTTGTGCCACTGTGTCTCAGTTCAATGCAATGGGTGCAATAAAAGTGCTCGTCATCTGRGTGTAACCACCCACATCTTCTGGAGTAATTCATTAAGAAATTTAAAGCCATCAGGTTTTCTCTCCAGTTAAGCAGATTTGAGCTGAAACCTGATGGTGGAAAGGAATGTAAGTTTCGAATTAGATGAATATATTAAGCATAAAAGAATCAGAATGGGATATACAGAATGGAAATGTGTTAAATTCCGAATGCATTTGAGAAGTGGCTTAAGACTCAGACTGAAAGAATGAAAACAAAAGAATGTTGTTAATTTATATTTAACCTGCATTCTCTGTGATTTAAGATGAGTAGACAAACGACTTCCACAGATTGAAAGCATCAAAAAAGAGAAAAAGCTGTAGCATTCCCTTGTGTTCAACAGACTTCTGCACTGATTGCAGCAAGGACAGAATTGGTGCTTCAGGTAGTTCTAGAAGGGAGTGTGTTCTTGCCTCAAATGAAGGACAATATGCTCCAAGAGGCTTTTTCAGCTGTGATAGCTTTGATTCTGAGCATGTCTGCTTGTCCTTTAATGATCAATATGGGCACTGTATCCCTGTGCATTGGGAGGTTATTCCACAGAGACTGGTGAGCACGAGTTTTTCTCCTGTGTTAATTATCCCCAGGATCCTCAAGTTCTGAGACAAGTTTTGATGTGAGTATAGGACTGAGCCATTTCTTGTGTAAATGCACAGGTGGAAATCAGAAGTGATGTGAGTTTCCATAGCTGCCCTACAATGCAGTGCTCTTCTTAAGTGATTGATACGTGTCTTTCTGTGTGGCATCAAAACAGCTTGTGTGTGCTCTTCTTGCTTACTCACATGTTTCTGGTGGCCTCATTCACTTAACCCTAATAATGCGGGCAGGATTTGACTCTGTATCGCTACTGTTTGTAATGTAGAATGTAAATGTGTGTTCTAGGGCTGAACTAACACAGCTGTGTTTTTAAAAGGAGCAATGTATTGTTCATACATTCTTTGCTTATTGCTTATCAGGTTTACTAGAAAGCAGTACAAGGCTAAAACCTCATGAAGCTCAAAGCTACAGAAAGAAGGCCTTGTGGGTTTCCTGGGTCTCCATTATTGTCACACTGGCTCTTGCAGTGGCTGCTTTCAGTGAGTATTGGGAATATTTTAATATTCACACCTCTTCCTTTTTCTTTTGGTCTCTCAGAATTTTTTTCTTTGTGGAAGCTTTCTCATGTTTTTTCTTTGCAGCTGCTAAAGAGGTTTCTCTCTAGACTGCCTGTGTCTGCATGGTGCTTATAAATTAGTAAAACTGTTGGTTTTTTTTCTGCAGAGTGTAGGGTTGTTGAAGGTCGGAGAAAGAAACAGGAGATGTTGATTCCTGCTAGCATTTTTACACATGAAACTGTTCATTTTGGAGAATAGTGTAAAAATCATTATGCAGTGGGTTGCCTTTAACCAAAGAGGTCAGATATGACAAGTCTTAATCTGCTCGGGATTTGTAGTGGGAATGCAATAATAAAGAATAGTGAATTGTAAGGGAGAAACATGTAATTTATCTGTATTACACTGGCAGGTAACCTAAGAAGAGTTAATCTGGAAGAGAAATTCCAATTTCTTTTTAGACCAGTGTTTTTCTATAAGTTTCACGACATTTTTCTAGTTTACCTTTAAACAAAGAATTTGAGCGGGGAAAAAAAAATCCAAACTAAAGCCAAAACACTTTTATATGGAAAAAAAGAAATACATTTCTTTTATTTCAAAACAGGAAAACATGCAACATTGTGTAAATACAAATTTTAGTTCAATGCAAATTTGTAAAGTACGGGCTTTCTATCTTGGTCAATTAGGTAACATATTAAAGACAAAAAGAAACATGGAATCTGCAACAGAATCTTTGCAGTGTCAGGTTCTCTGTTTTAAAGAAGGAAAAATCACAAGTGATTGAATTGATGCATTTATACAAACAGAAGGAAGGCTCTGTCTAGGAGACATCAAAGAAGTCTCAAAACATCATTCTTAAGCTTGATAAAGACAGACTTGCATTATTTTTCCCTTTTTTTGAAATCACAGCAGCGTGTCTTTTATTATTCTAATCYGCATTGTATGACCTGCTGCTGGAAGTTGGTGTCAGCTCCCAGGAGAGGTTATTAAAATCTGACCAAATGGTCTCTGAAAACTCAACATACATTACTCAGAGCAATTTATATAGAAACACAGGTACAATAACTTGACTCAGAAAAAAGAGAAAAGAGAAGGAACACTTAAAAGCAGAATCTGACACTGTGAAGAATTTGAATGTTAACAAGAGGGTGAAACAAGTTTCCATTTTGTTCTGCTTCATGGAAATAGGGTAGTCTGTCTTTGCTACTGAAGCAACATAAAAGTAAATATTCTGTTACAGAGCAACCTTGTTACCTATTAGCACTATAGTTTTAGGGAGTATTATGAAATGGCTTAATTTTATTTTACGTTTCCGTTTGTCAGGGTTGCAAGACAGAAGTGCAATATAGATAACTAAAACTGTTTCTCTTAAAAGGATCTTTTAAAAGATTTTTTAAGATTGTTTAGGCTATCTGAAATTTTTTTTCTTTTCCTTATTTTTGGCACACTGGTAGTGTTTAGAGAAACAAACAAACAACAAACAACAGCAAAGAATGTAGTCCCTGCCTGGATATACTTTGGCTGCATACTCAGCTGGAGGGGATAGGCATGGAACTACTGAAATCAGTAGTAGACTAATTATATGTTTTKGGAATGTATCTTTCCTCATGGTTTGCTGAGGCTAAATTTATGAAGAATAAAAGAGGAATCAGCACACAGATACATATTAAGTCTGTATGGACTCTTAATAGGTAGTTGGCAGTTAACTTACATGCCACAAAAGCATTRCCAGGGCTTTTCGTGTGTTTAGTATGGAAAATTTTCAATCTCTGAGGAAAATATAGTGTCTTCTGGGATCTCTTTGCTTTCCCCATGCAATTTCAGAAGTTCTGCTCATTTTATTGTCTCACACTGGCTGCTCTCTTCGTCTGTCCTTTTAGCAGGTTCCTCTAGCCAATCCATGAGTTGGGAGAAATGCCAGGTGACCAGTTTGATATAATATTTGCTGCCTGTTTGATATAAATGTCTAGCTGTCACTTTGGGGTATCTGACACTGACAGTTCTTTGTAAACAACTACTATTTAAAGCATCCTCTTTCCATTTTACCTCCTGTCTGTAATGGGGAAGTGTTGGAAATACAGCCCTGATGTTCCATTTCAGTCAAAAACGGGGACCTGTTGTGCTAATTGTTGGGCTACAGTGACTGTTCTCACTGCTCTTCCTGACTTCCCTATGAATTCTTCCTGTAAATTTCAGTTTTATCCTCTTACAGGCTTCAAAATACTTTCTTGCAAATGTATCCCACATGATATAGTAAAGATAGCAGGCCAGGGAACTGACAGTATTTGATAACCTTAGTTGAAGAAATGGAGGACACGAAAGGTAAGGAAAATACTAAGGGGAGTGATGCCCATGTGGAGAGCAGGGAAGAAGTTCAGGAGCCTCCTTTTCCAACCAAGTGTTTGTAGCTAGACTTTCTTTCCTTTTTTATGGTCCACTCACCACCCTTCCTTTCAAGGCTAGTCTGGTTGTCTCCAACACTGTATTTTCCCAGCATCACAGCGGGTTGGAATGGTTTATCTTGACTGGTATGAGATGTTTTATTTTGATGGGATTATGATGCTGCCCTAGTTGAACTCTGATCTTTTACTTGGTAATTTTTAAAGACATTGATAAATCTTATGTTGATCTGAATGCATAAAGTAGTTTCCTTACTAGATAAATATCTATGGCAAATAAGGCTTGAGATCATAGAATCATAGAATTTTAAAGTTGGAAAAGACCTCTAAGATCATCCAGTCCAACTGTTAACCCAGCACTGCCACATTCATGACTAAACTGTGTCCCTAAGTGCCACATTCACACACTTTTTGAAYGCTTAGAGAGATGATGATTCCACCATTTCCCTGTGCAGTCTGTTCCAATGCCTGACCACCCTTTCAGGGAAGAAATTTTTTCTTATATCTGACCTAAATCTCTCTTGGCACAACCTGAGGCTGTTTCCTCTCATCCTGTCACTTGTTGCCTGGGAGAAGAGAGTGACTCCCACCTCACTGCAACCTCTTTTCAGGGAGTTGTAGAGAGTGAGAACATCCCCCATGCTCTGAGCTCTGTATGTTACACTTACTATTAGAAAGAACCTGTGTATAGTGTATTATAAAGGTGCAGAAAGTCAAATTGTGGCATACCTATATACATGTCATATATCTGCTGCARAACAGGTCTATTGTGTGTATTCACTCTGGGATGAGCTCTTTCATGGCCTGAGATACTACAACACAGGAGGTGAAATGCTGATGGATACATCAAACTGTGTTTGGTCTCTAGGTTTGGAAAGCTAAACTAGGCTAGGCTGGATATGGAGCAGAATGRCTGCTTAAGGGAAAATGAAGTTGTCACCTTTTATTCACTAATATTGACAAGCAGAACTTATGCTGTGAAATCAGCTTTTTTCCTTAGCTCAAAGAACAGATCTTTTACTATCAAGTACTTAATAAACTTAATTTTACTACAGAAATGCTGTACTTGTAAGAGACCACTTGGAAGTTTCAGCTGCTGTGTCTAAGCAGCTCCTGCACAGTGTGGTAACCATTGTGGCCTCGCTGGCTCCGAGTGCTGTTGCAGGTGTTGCTCTCCAGCATGAAATTGCACAAGGCTTCAGTAAAATCTCTACTAACTTAAATGTGCAAGATCCCTGAGGTCAGTGGAGCCCTATGTATCAACTTTAGTGGCTGAAAGTCAGGTGCTCTCAAAATATTCTGAAGTTGTTTTGTGCAATACTTTTATGATCAAATGCTAATCAATGCCTGGTGAATAAATTCATTTTGCTCTTCATTCTGATGGTGCCTGAAATATGCATGCTTGGAGAATTCTCATCAAGAGTGGATTTACATTGTTATAAATATGTAGTAATAAATAGGGTCTAAGCATGAGAAAAATTATTAAAATGAACATTAAATTATTCCTTAGAACCCCAAGTAAGTATCAGAATAATAATTTTAATATAATTGTTTCTGGATTACAGTAATATAGGAAAAGAATGACATCATAACATGAAATTCCTTTTTTTTTTGCAGTGTATATCTGTGTAGTATAAGGCTGCAGTCATTTGATGATAACAACTATCACTTCTCTCTGCAGCTGCAGTATTGTATGTTCATACTGAGCTTAGTTTCAGAAACAATAGAGGACAGGTGGAATGGAACTCTGGTGTTTTGAAACCCATTATTCTTAGTTTCTTGACATTTATGTTACTAAAGCATAATTTTGAAAAATACACAAATATAGCTTCTGCTGTTGCGGTTCAGTTTCTGCTCAGGCAGCTAAACTGTGATGATATTGTCAAAGCAGCAAACAAACTCATTCTGTCTGGTATTTTTTGTCCAGTGTAGACTTGTGATTCACAGAAAGCAGCGTGCTCATTCGTCTTCCTGATTTGATTAGCCAAAATCGTTTCTCAGTGAATGGAGTAGTCATATCAATACATCAAAACAATGTATAGACCGAATTCTGCACTAAAGGCTTCCTTTGTAGTYGGAGGCTGGGAGAAGATTTAGAATGTGTGTATTTGTAAATGTGAGCTTTGTGAAGGGCTTGCAGCCAGCCTGTCCCAGCGTGGCCAGAGTAGGTCTGCACTGGCCCTGCTTGCWGGTGCCCCGGGGAGAGGGACACGGGCTGTTGGCACGACGCTGGGGGAATAGCAGGCTGGTGGGTGGTCACTCCTGAACTCAGGGCTGCTCTAGAGATTGCCCCTCTCAGATCACCCCAGGCACGGTAAATGACTGAGAACCCGAGTGCAGCAAAAGGCCATGTCCTGGGAAGTGCTCAGTCTGCTGTAGTCGATAGGTGCTGCAGCTTTGAGAAGGTGAATTCTATTTATCTGTATCAAATCTCAGGTGGAAACTCGGTAGGCAGAATTCTGTAAATGGGAGTATTTTATGGGATTAGCTATTGGCCCATGGATAAGATATTAAATGTAAATGCAGACATTGACATTCCGATTTTATATTAAAAATTGCTGTTTCAGAATGGATTGCTGAAAATGATTTATTTAAGYGAGCTTCCACATACTGAGAGGCATTTTGTTGGAAATGTATGGTCCATAGGCTTACAAATTTCGGGATAGGGCTTGCTTTCAGATTAAAGCTTTATGCTAATTCAGATTCTAACAGATATAAATGCCAGCAAACTTAGAAATTGTGTATCCAGGTCCACTTTTGTCATTGAAATGACTAAAATGAGTCATAAAATCTCATTTGGGTTAGCTGTAGGACATTACTGGTTTGCCTCCATCCTGGTGCATGCAAATGAAGTTACAAGGGACAAACATTGAGCAACTGAAGGTGTTATCCTCTGAATGCTCACATGTGGATGTACTGATGTCATCTGTCACTCCTCATCTCAGACATACTGCTCAGACACCTGACATGGGGGGTGACTATATTAGTTTACTGATGAATGTATCATTTTCTCAGTGACCCATTCCTACTCATGCTTGAAAAATTAAATATATGTGGGCTTTCCCTGATGTTTGCACAATACTTAGTATACCCTGGGCACAGCTGTGAATCATAATAACACTGCTAATAAAAAATGTAGGGGAAGGTTCATGGTAGTTTGGATATTTGATTCTTCAAAGGTCACTGAATTTGGGACAAATCATGGGCATTCAGCACTCAGGCTGGGTTTAGTGTGTCTCATCTGGGAACCTAAACAGAACTCTCCAGGATCACTGATCACATGAAAAGTCTTGGTCTTTGTGCTTTCTMTTCAAGGAATTGTACAGAATTGCATTTCTCGCTCCTAAAGACCTGAGAGGAGTTTTGTTTGTTTGTTTTTGCTTGGTTTTTTTTCAGTAGAGCACATTACTTGTATTCAGAAAGTTCCATTTCAAGTCACAATACCATGCAGACACTTAAAACCAAGTAAAGACTAAATAAGAATGGATCTCCTCTGTGATAGCATGCAGATCCCTCATTTTGCATGTTTCTCAGGGTTTAATTACATCAGTTAGAAAAAGACAGATGCTTCAGGGGCTGTAGTCTCACAGAAGCGTTAATGAAATATGGAACTCAAATTCCCAAGGTAGAGTTCTGATATTGGTGGCACTTGTGCTTCCCTGTCATCCTCATTACAGCTGCATCACTACAGCTGAAAATAGGGTTSGGTCCTAACCATGTTACACATAAAATCTAAAGGACAAAAAATCCATTGCCTGTGCAGCACTGGGAGAAGACAGCCTTTTGTATAGGTCAGTCTGTACTTAATGACAACAAAATGCAATTTTCATTCACTGAAAATGAAATGAGAGGCCAGTAAGGGCCTGTCTATTTTTTTTCCAGGCATACAAAGCTCTAAGTGACTTTCTTGGGAGGAGAAAATAGCATATGGATGTCAAGTTCAAGACTGATAGCTGTTGAACAGAAGTGTGGGTCTAAAATCTGCAGTGCTTCACACTTCATGAAATCTTTTCCTTAGTTGGCAGGCAAAATGATGGTAGAAGTCTGTGAAATCTAGAACAGGCTATATAATGAAATAATGTATTTGAACAGTAAACAATTCAAAAAATTGTTGCTGCAGTGGAAATTTATTAAAACAGCTGAGTTTTTGTTTAAATGCTAACCTTTAAAATGCACTAGCCTGTTGTGTTTTTGTATTAGAAAATTGCAGTTTAGTCATTCCTTGTGTTAAAGTACTTACTCCTTTCTCAGGAGAAAAGATCTTCCCAAAGAATTTTGAAATTAAAACGGGATGCTGATAATGAGGGAAAACCAGGACTATAACACTGTAACACCTCATGAAGAGTGAGGAACATGCAAGTACATGAAGTCCAGGTTATTTAGGGTAATAATCATAATCCCATTTCTTTCCTTTGTTGTTTTATTTTTCCTTTCCAAGGTTTTGTTGGGGTTTATTTTGTGTGCAAAGGACTGAAATAGGCCTGTGCAATATTTACACCAGTAAGAATGGTAACATCCTTTAAATGAATTAACATCTGAGTTGTATATTATATGGTATAAATTATGTAACATATCATGTACATATTCTAATATATGTTATATTCAAATTATAGCAGGAGGTTTTAGACACTTGAAGTTTGGTCTTCAGTTTTGCCACCAGATCTCTGCCAGGATTCTGTTAAAGGCAACTCTGTTTGATGGTTCAGAGGTTCCAACTATGAGACTACAGTTGTGTAGCAAGGCGCRATACACAAGTAAGGTAAATAACTAGGCATTGTTAAATAATTGTATGGATGTCGTGGATCCTACACATATCCCTGAGAGAATTACACTGTGGCATTAGAGACAGGTGTAGGTGGAGGGTGAATTTTCTGTATGGGAAAAGAATTTGACAGTGAATGGGGAAGGTTTTAGGCAGGCCACTTGGTAAAAACTGTGTGGTGTGGGAAGGAAGTGCCCTACAGCCATCCCTAGCTTGTAGTGGATGAAAAATGTGTATCTTGCCTAAAAGCAGATGGAAGCAGTTAGGGAGAAAAAAAGCAATATTAAGTTTATTGCATGTGATTGGTATTAACTGTTGTCCATAAAAAACCTGCCTGACTTTTTGTGTATAAAACTGAAAACAAATGATCCTTTAGTGCAAGTCTCAATGGTTGCTCTTGCTGTATTTGCTGTATCACACAAGTGGGGGTACATCTACCCTTTGAAGGACCATCACTGCAGTCTGAAAAGTCAAAAGTATTTTCAATCCCTYGCTGTAGTATCAGTTCCACAAAGAAGTACTTCAGCTTTGCAGGCTTGTGCAAGGGCATGAAATTGTTAGCAGATTTCTTTATGAATGCTTGATATACCAGTAGAATTTGATTTTCATAGATAATGCCATATTTTCTCTGCTCTCCCAATTTAAAAACACCCTTCTTTGCTCATTGGCAAAGGTGAACTTGTAATTCTTTATGTCTGGGGCTGAAAATGAAAATTAATGACAGAAAATGTATGTTTAATATTCAKTGTATAGTATCACATTACTGTTTGAATTTTGTGGACTTTTAAAGCACTGCTGAATTCAAATTTCATGGGCAGCAGTGAAAATAATGAAAATCAGAGCACAGCTTTCTTCTCCTTAGGTTTTCCTCTGCCAGAAGTTTTAAAATATTCATGTTTTTCACTTATTGTGCAAGAAAATGTAAGCAACAAAATGTAAACTTGTACCTTATGAAATTTTTWAAATAACATTTATAAGTTTTGCTTTACCAGGGAGGTTGATAGTGCTTGGTGATTTTGGCACTTATTTTCTGTGATTTTTCAGTAAGAGTGTTTGAGTTCCTTTCACGGAAAGTCAAAATTTGTTAGGTGTTAGTACTTTTTCAGTACAGAGTTTTATTTGTGAAGGACTCACCTTTTTTTTTGGTAAACCTACACTGTAGGAGGACTCACTAAAATAATCACRTAAGTAATATGAGCTGCTTTGAACTGCACTCGAGCTCCCAGCACCTCTACACCTTGCTGCTGTTTGTGGAGCCGTGGTAGTGCCTGGTGAGAAATGGGAGCATCTGGGAGACTGGGGGGATACACAGAGTGGTAGCAGAGAAAATCCCATTGTGACAGAGGATGGTGATGTGTGAATAGGTGGCACCATTCCTGCTGAGGACAGTAACCCAGTATGAGCTGAGGGACACTTTGTTTCCTGAAAATACCAYCAGCAAGAGCACAAGCCTTTTGTGTCCTGGGTGCTCTTACTGGTTACATGCCATGACACTTTGTGAGAAGAGCCCTATTAATCCTGATCTTGTGAAAAATCCAGTCTGATAGATTGAAAGGTTGGAAAATTTTGATACATTGTACTAAAAGGGTAGAGCAACCCAGCCAAATTAGTTTGGCTCAAATAAGCATTATCATAGTCTTTGGTAAAGACTGAACCCAAAACTCTGGAGATTGGGAAAGACAAGATAACTTTTAATGGACACTGACTTTCATTTGCAAACCAGTCTTCTCCAGAAAAACCATATACAGCACATATGTATCTCTTCTGACTTTCATGTGACCCAATACAGTTCTTTTTTCTCTGGATAYTGGAGAAAAAGGGACAGGGAAGCTTATCTCAGAGTTCGAAGAAGCAGATTAGTCAGTGCTTAGTCAAAGAAGAATGACCAGAAATAGCCAGCTGGTATTTTGCTAGACAGAAAAACTGCAGAGGAAGTGGGATAGTCTGACAGATACCATAAAAATAGGTAGACAAGAGGCATCTGCCTTCCAGGAACTGTTGCAGAATAAGAGGCTTTYGGCACTTGCACCTCAAACTCTCCTTTCTGGAGAGATCTCTGGGCCATTTTTGTGCCAGGTGTGATGTTGAGAATGAGTAACATCTACTGCAGAACAGGATCTTTGGCTGAATCCTAAATGAAGTTTTCTCATCAGAYATGAGGATTGTTTATCTTCTGCTATTAAAGATGATGCTTCAAGGAACTGTTAAGTACAATATATCTTTTCAATATATGAAAGTGAAGAAAATACACATCTAAGTGCATTGTCCTCAGATCACATTCTTTAATGAAACATTTTAATGGCTAAAGAATGACAGTATTTCCCCAGGCTCTGAAGAGAAAAAACTCAAATCTTAGAAGAATGATTTATTATTGTTCAGTGGGAGATTTAATAGAATGGAAATGCAGCCTGCCATGTCAACTGGGATGTATAGCTGGGGAAAATAAAAGGAGTTCCCATGCTGGTAGGAACCATTTCCATGCATTCCCATTCTGGTAGGCCTGATAGACCATGATAGACAGGTTAGAGTATACTTAAAATGTAGATGCTAAATCCACATTTAGTGTGAATTGAGTTAACCCTTGAGAAATGTTGCTAACAGGTCCATGGACAGGGCGGAGCCAAGTAACCAGCATCAGGCCTGGCTAACACCATGGAATCTAGGACAGGACTGATGGGGATTGCAGTGGTGGCAGATCACTTCCCAAATACACGGCTCAGGGGCTGTGAGAAAACTGCTTAACAGCACGAGGCAGCCTGTGCAGCACTGGTTTATGGGGATCAATTTGCATGTGTGCTGGTGCGTGCTGCCAGCAGTGAGAAAGACAGATGTAAGGCATCAGTCTCAGCTCGTTGTGTGAAATGGGGCTGTGTGTATGCCCAGAGGATTATTGTGTACCTCCCAAATTGATAGACATCACTATTCTCTGACTTGCTGCTGGGGCTAGCATATATCAGGCTATAATGCCTAACTATGTGGAACTAATAGTACCCAAAAGAGCCAATTCATCTGCTCATTTTTGTGGCACATTAAGAACTAATAGTAAACTSTGTCTCCTTTTCATTTAGCATGACTTGATATTTCTGTGTGTAATTGCCTGCAACAAGAAAAGATGAGATTGTTTAATAATTCTCTCTAGCCATGAAAAAATGGGTCAGCAAATTAATTTGTACAGATTTTTAGTTRAAGAGGTAAAAATCATAGTTGTGTGCCCTTTATCATATGACTTCTGATTGTGGGAAACCCATAGTTACTGCCTGTGAATGTGTCAAAAAAACAAACCCACAAATATCTAATACTGAAGTGGGCAGGAAAAGAATTCAATTTTTGTATTTTGGGTCCTGGTGAGCCCTTGAACAAACCCTACTCAAAGGGAAATTTCCTGTTACTCTCCCACTTAGAGATACTCATTGGGTTATTGTGTGTACATTTCCCTGCTGAGAAGCATCTGGTGGATGAAAACAAGACTGTGATTTAAGGGATAATGTTGCAAGTAATGTTTGATGGCTTATGGAATCTTTAGGCTTGAAATCACCTGAATACACTTAAAGTAATTTATAGGGACAGATCTTCAATTGGAGGGCATAGATTTGTTGACTTCCATTTCAACTTGAAAAAAATAAGCATCAGTCCCTAAAGTGTGTGGCAAATGATGAGCTTGTACTAGGTGAGGTGTTTTCAGACTTACATCTCTGTTTAGCATTTCCTTGGTTTTTTGGTAGTAACTTGTTTCTCACTTTTGTGAGATAATATTTGCTTGAGGCAGTCTGCTTTAACTCTTACAAGCATTTTTAAATGCTGGGGAAAAAAGGTGAATTAACAGTAACTCAGATCCTGCTAGGTTCACAGAGGCTGGGCCAAGAATTTGCTCCAGGGACWGTTCTAATCCTGGGCGTAGCCCAAACTTTCTTTGTGGCTTTGGGAAAATGTTTTTACTGCCGTGAGCTTGTTCTCCATCTGCACACATCAGGCTTTGATAAATGGAAAGGTCACTGATTTTTCTGCCRAAAAATTGGAGTGTTTTGCTGTATAGTAGCAAACGTGTTTATGTGCATCCTAAGTCTTCCATAGTGACAACATGCTCTGAATTTTGTATGTGCAGTTGTAGGAAGGTATTGCTGGCTGCTTCATCTCAGTATTAGACCTACTGATTTGTGGGGTAATTCCCATAGTCTGTTGTGGTTTAACTTGTGAAAGCTGTATCAAAGTCACAGAGTTTTTGATGCTGTAATGTTGTGACTGAATCCATTCAGACTTCTGACTTCTTGTTGCCTGTGCAGTGGTAACTTTACACTTGAGTGATGTGTTTTGAGTTGGTGGTTTTTGAGGAATGTGGTGTTACTCTTGGTGTATTTTGGTGATGCACTTAACCCACTTGCTGATGAGCTGGAGCAATTTAGAGACAATTTAGAGTGAGAGGACAGGGCTGTGCAGTTGTATGTGGTGGTGGAATAGCTTTGCTTTGTGCAGGGCCTCTCAAGTCCATGAAGTGCTTGGGGGCTTGGATCTTCTTTTTTTCTTTTTTTTCTTTTTCTCTTCTCCCTGTCGTAGGTGGTAGAGAAAGGTAAATGTTTTAACATCGATTTTTCAGYGCTGGCAAGCTTATGTTTTTTCTCTTTCTTTGAGTAACCGTTTTCATTGGTCAGATGGATGTTGTAAAGAACTTTTACAACTTGAAACTGCTGTCAAATGAGTACCATTGAGAAATGAAAAGGACGGAAGAACACTAGGAAATAACCTGCCTTGGGTTCTAAGTGCATGAAGTATTTGAGATCAAGGAAGAGATCCTCACAGAGGATGGCAACTTTAAAAATTTGAAAGTGTCTTTGAGCAGTAAGATGGTTTTAACTATTGACAGTTGTCAGGAACACATTAATGAGGCCTTGGCTCTCAAGGAAGAACCGATTTTTCTAGGTGTCTGTTTGACCTGATGTTCAGTGTAACTTTTTGTGTCTGATGTTATTTTTCGCGGGGCTATGCTAGGTTTGTTGCATGTACTTTTTCTCTTTCCTGGAAAACCCGAGCTGGAGGTTTTTGTAACAAAGCTCAGCAGTCCACAGTTCAAAACTAAGGTTTGAAAGCTGCATCAAAAAGTGCAGTTGGATTCCATGAGGTTACCAAATGTTTTCCTCTTTTTTCTTTTCTACTTTGTTTTTTTTCTTTTTAAATGTTGCCAGGAGTTGCACAGGCATTTGGGGTTTGTCTGGCTCAGATGTGGCRGTCTAAAACTGGGGAAGTTACATTATTCACAGAATATGTAGACATATTGGTCACTGCATTTACTACTCTGTAAAGAATCTGCTGGTAACTTGTAGCTCAGCTGTGAAAATTTTTCAGAGCATGACACAGGGGTACAGCATATATGTCCCTGGAGATTGCTATGATGTTGGAGGATGTCTCCCTAGCCCTTGTGGCTGAAAAAATTAGCAAAAATGCATTTATGAAGGCTAAGGAAGTCTGCCAGCATGAACACTGTCAAGCAGAATGGTGTCCCTGATGATTTTCTTAGGTGGCTGAAAGTTTGTATTCACCTATTATAGAATGGTGAAGTCAGTCTTTCCATATTGTCTTAGAACCATAATAAACAACTTTCTGCATGTGAAGTTTCCCTTTATATCTCCTCCTGGTGTGCTTGGAGTTCACTGTGAAATAAATGCTGTTCTGCAGTGACTGGGAGGCACACTGGAGTTTAGTGAGTTKGTGATTTGTTACCCTGCCTAGGTACTGTGCACATTTTCTGCATAGGCTTCCTGCTGCAATGCAGGTTTCTGCTGGGCAGTAAAAAAACCTTGCTGAATTTTGCTTTTGCRAGAAACCAAGTCAAAATAATAAGCCAACTTCTGCAGTACAGGAGGAAAGGTTTGCTAAATATGGTACTGACTTAGGTAACATAAAAAAGCACCCCAAATGCTGTGTTGTTTAAAAATTAAGATAGACTGTGATTATCACTGATGAAATCAATTTTTCATGATCAAATGCAGACCACTTGTTTAAAGTAGATGTTTCTGTGATGATGTGTTCTTTTCTGAGCCTCTTATACTTATTATTCCTGTGCCTGGAATGGAGAGGAACTTCAGGTAGATGGTTTGAGGGAGAACTGCAAAAGAATTGTTGTCTTGCCTTATCTTTACAGCTATTGCAGCCTTGTATGGCATAGTCAGCATGTGAGGATGTGAATGGGAAGTAGGGAAGACATACAGAGGAGTTCTGAGGGTCAGAAGATGATGTGCTAACAGTGCATCTCTTGGGTCTCCAGGTTAATCCTGGGAAGGTTTCCGTTTCCTGCGTGTCACAAAGTCCTATTGTCAAGATTTTGAAACAGACTTTGTTTAAAGAGCTGCTTTCAGTCCCAGTGTCTTTGCTGTTCTCATATGTACTGSCATGAGTAAAAGTCAAAGGGTTATCTAATCATCAGATGGGCAGATGACTTGAGGGCTTTTAAAGGTGGGAGTTATTTTGATTCTTGCTTTCCCTTTGTGTATTCTCGATTTTACTGTGACATTGTATAGAGGTGCTCACGATCAGCCTTTCTTTTAATGGCAGTCTTAGAAATGTAGTTGGGCCTGAGGATTCCGTGACTTTCATACRATTGAAGAAAGCAGACATACTTCCAGTTGGAAAGAAGGGATGGAATCCAGCGATGTCAGTGCTAAACACAAGGGGAAACAGACTCTTAAGTGGATCATCCAGGGTAAAACCCACCAAACCTGGCAGCAAACCACTTCATAAACAGAGAGGTGATATTCAGTCATCCTGTCAGCCCTACATAGTAGAGGACACGTGGGAAAACAGATTGCACGACTGGATTGCAAAGAAACTGCAGGACTAACAAATTGGTTTGGAAATCTGATAGGAATGTATAAACATAAGCATGCAGATACTGTGTTTTAAAGCATGAGCTATGTGGGTCTTGCTAAGTCCTACGTAAAAAGGAATTAGTTTGAGTGGATGTAGTGCTTTTAAAAACACATTCTCAATTCCAGACCAAGTAAGCTCTCAGGAGGGCTGGGGAAGCTGCGGGACAAGAGTTATAAAACCAGGCTTCACTTTTGTGCACTACAGTCCATTCCCCTGCTGCTTGGCACAGGAAGCAAGGGTGCTTACGGCAGATAATGATACAATACTGATTTTATTCAGGAGTGTCCTACACTGTCAGTTTTTGAAACACTCAGAAATCTTTGGAGAAAATACACTTTTGAAGGTAAAGMATTGAGTTTTCTGGAGCTCCTGGTGTTCAGCTTTGTTTTGTTTGTTTCGGTTTCTCGTACAAGTATAAATAGGTTCTTCATGAAAAGTAAAGGACACTTGAGGACCTGACTTTTGCCTGTAGTGAATCTATTTAACTGTCGTTCAGGTGATACATTTTGCAGTTAACTGTACTTTAAGAAGTGATATTACCCCCTGTGCTTTACAGGCAGTTTCACAGTTACACAGCAGTTTCATTCCAAAAAGCAGCAGATTCGATCTTCAGTTTGAATGCATCCATCTCTAGGCTCCAATTAGGAAGGATGGAAATGGTGTGCTTCTGCCTTCCTGGTGGCCTTGGCTTCGCATTTGCAGGCAGATAGAACTGCAAAAAATATTAGTTACTACACGGTGCAAGGACACCTTTTAGACCTAAACATTTACGATCTGTTTTCTACGCTCTCAGTTTTTGTGTGTGGATACAATGATTTCACTAGGAGGTTAAGTAAGATGCAGGGAAGTTAATAAAATATATCCCGTGAATGGTGATGTGCAGCTCTTCTGCTCACAGTAACACATCTGCTTTGATTTCACTGGTGTAACTTCAATCAGAATTGATTTTTGCATTCTTGAGCTACCGTACGTGTCTTGTGATGCTGATGAAGTTAAGATAAGGAATGTCAACCCCCTGGGTCAGCAGAAGATGTTGATAAAGGGGTTCTGTTTGGGAGATGCTYGGTATTCATTATCTTCACTGCAATCAATAGAAATCCTTTGACATAGGGCAACATCAATAGCTGGAAAGAATTTGACGTGCAAAAAAGTGCATGGCTTTAGGAAAGTCTGAATTCAGTTTCCAGTTCTGGTGCTGCTAGGTGACTTAACTTTCCACGTTGCACTTAGATTTTGAGGGCTGCACTTGGTTCTAGTAATGCTGATTTCAGATGAAGGGTTAGAAATGGAATAGAACTTTAAACGACCGATGTAATTTGTTTTGTTTTCGTTGAGATTATTCACATTATATTCATAAGCCTTAGTAAGGTCATGATCATGGGCTATGAGATTTTCAGGAAAGAATGTATTTTTCTAAGTGTTGATATAGTGTAGAATATGGTACAGAATTCCACCAGTTTTAGGTGAAAACGACTGTGCTAGATAGTTACAGAAAGCACAGGAATACAGAGGAAGGTGCTTAGGATCTTGAAGGAGGTTTAGAAGAAATCACATTTGGTTCTGTTGAATTTCCTCCTTTTAGCTTCATCTGTTAAAAAAGCCCCAAACAAGATTRTTCAGAATTCCAATAGACAGGGACAAGTACCCTGCCCTCAGAGGTGGTTTTGTAGGACTTTACCTCTTCCTTCAATAGGTCCAGAAGTTCATTTGCTAACAGTATTAATAATTGCAAGGAATATTTGCTTTTCCCATTTAGAAAACATTCCACTTGCTTCATATGGCCCTTCTGGGATGTTTTCTGCCTTTGATTCCTATGATGAAATTTACAACTTGCATACAGTTTTCTGTTCATGAAACATTTGTTAACCTTGCTGTGTTCAGATCCAGTGGTGGTCAATTCCAAGTGGAAGAACAAAACCTAACCCTTCATGTATTGCAATTATATTTAACRTTGCTTTATGTCTCTGTTGCCTCCTGTGTTCCCATTCTTATTTTAGGAGAAATCTAATGGCTGCTTAGAAAAACAYTGGGTTTTTTGCTTCGTGCTCTCTGGAAGGACAAAAGGTGAGAGCTTAGAAGGACTGTACAGTAGTACAGGGGCAATTCTATTGTGTTAACAGTGTCTGAACGCGAGGCTTTTAAAAAGGGAAAAAGCAAATTCAGATTTTGAAGCTGAAGTGAATTCCTGTGGTTTATAATGAGCTGTGATTTTATGGCATTACATTAAATCTCTATTATTTTTTAATGGAAGTGCTAATGATACAGAGTGGAATTCTGCCTGGGGGGCAATGGGGGTTGATGAGGAAATGATGAGAACAACACCACTGCTGAAAATGTAGTTATTCAGCTTTAAAATTTTTTACGTAGGTAACAACAAAGAAAGGCCCTTTTACTACCCTGTGCACTGTAAGACTGACATTCTTACCTATGGGAAGAAACATCAGGTTTCCATTCTGTATATTACACTGGCAGATCCTGCCCCCCACACTACACTCGGGCAAATTGCCATTCAGGTAGTGTAAAATGATGTGGGTAAGTGCATGTAAAATGCAAAGAAAACCAAAAAAAAAGAGGATACCAGCACAACCTGGCCTGCAGTCACTGTTCAGGTGACATCTGTGACATGTTGACTTTCTCTGGGGACTGCTTGTTCTGGGGGGGCTGTGCTGAGAATAAAGCAGGTGGTCTGTTTTTCTGTGTATGCCTTACTGTGTGGTGCACAACTTGTCTATCACTTAAAATAACTTTATTTTTCTGAAAAATTAAAGTAAAGGCTGGTATTTCCATCCTGCAAGTTTGCCATTATGGAATTTAACTTCTTTCTCTTAAACTAATCATATTATTCTGATTAAAAAACATCRGGTCTGTTTTTCTTCAGTATTTGTTAATGAATATCAAAGCTTTAATTATTGTATTGTGGTAGTAGAAAGTTTGACAAGATACAGGCATTTTTATAGTAGTATTATTTATTCTGTATCCCATGTGAAAATAGCTATTGCAGAGTACCATGTGTTTAAGTATTTACCTGAAGAAAATTGCATTGCTTTGGTTGTTTCACTTACTAGTATAAAGTTTTATTTACAATGCTTAGGAGTACACTGGACATATCCTCTGTGCTCCCTGGGTACATTTTCATAGGCTTTCTGAAAATCTAAGCTCCAAAATACATCTGAATGCTGTTTTCAGTGACTAACAACAATACAGAGGTGTGGTAACCTTGATTTCCTTCTTACTCCATACAAACTTCTGTCTGTTTGACAGATGGAAAGGTGAATGTTTGGTCATTGACAGTTATTAATCTCCATTTTTCACTCACACCACCTTGTTGGCAAGGGCTGCCTTACTCTGTATTTCACATCAGCTGTGATCCTGATTCATGTTTAAAAGCTCATACGTAGTTTTTGCCCTTAGTGCCGTGCCCACTTCCACAGATACTGGTGAGGGATCCAGAACATCCTGTTACTTTTCTGTTTTGTGAAATGATGATTAAATCTGAGCTGGTTTAGAAAATAACAAAGTGATTCATAACTCTGCACGTAGCACATGTTGAATTTTGAGATTACTAAAAATAGTAGGGAGGGCTGCTTTGAACAACTATCAGGTTTGCCACTCAAAAATCAATTGATAATTTATTTTCTTTTTCCTCTGGTTTGCTTGAATTATAGAAAGGCAGCATTTAGCTTTAAGGGATGGRAAAGCAACAGAACCTGGAAATGTGGATTCTTTATGCAAATCCACTATTTTCTATCAAACATTTTCTTTTTCAAACAGAAAAGTTTCGTAGCTTTCTTTTTGTTGTGAAGATAGATGATTTATCTAACAGATCAAGAATATTAGGCAACCTCCTATCTTCTATACTCACTGTAGAAGAACTGATTTCAGATATTTCATGATACAGGACTGTTTTCCTGTATTGAAATGGTAAATTGCCTTTAGCCAGGAGTTAGGTCAGCTTTGTAAGGAGTGGACTTCAAAGCAGTACGTTTAAGTGGTTTTCAGTCCCTAGCAACTGCTTTTCATTGTAAAAAATTAAATTAGATTTTCTAGAAGTACTTGAGAAAGGAATTGTTTTGTAATTGATGTTTAGAATTGAAAAGGAAAGGTTGGAGAAAGAGCAGCAGCCTTATTCTGGAAAAGAACATTACCCTAAATGCTCTTTGTTGAGTGAGAGAGAGATTGAGGGCCCTAAGAAAGACAGGAACTGTGTTTGCCTGTACTTTCAAGTTGCTCCTGCTCTTCTTCTCCAGATGGAGAGAAGGAGAACACAGATGCAGTCCAAATTCCAGTTTTCTGTTGAGGTGCTACTTACTGTTAAAGGAAGGTGGATACAAATTCACAGTCAGGTCTGGTGGATGTGGTGGGTTGTTGAGATAYAAATCAGTGGGTGATTTGTCCCTTCTGATAACTTTTTTGTTGTTGTTTTTTAAAGTTTTCCTGTGGTTATAAATCTTCTGAAAAATAGGGAAGTCTTTCTSTTCTGAATAAATAGCCTATAGAATAAGAACTCCACTTGAACTAAATTACACGCTTAGTCATTTAAGATACTATTTTAGAAGTTATAAAATTTAAAGGAACTGCATATTCCCTTTCCCTTCCATTCCCTCAATTTTTTCCCCTATACCTGGTGGTTTTGTGCCTGGATTTTTTTGTTTCAAGCACCCATTTGTTTTGAATCTCAGGTTATGCTTTGTTCAAGTGCTTAAACAGCACATTTCAGACCATTCTGATCCCTGAAAACTATACTTTCTATTACATTTTTAGAATTCTTAGTGAAAGTCTGCTGTCTAGGTTATCTATACAATGATTATTGACTTCAGGGGCAGGTAGCTGTTCTTAGGCTGTTACCTGGCTCTAAATAAGATGAACATTGATATCCTTGCTGTGTGGTGTCAAGGGCATTTTAAGGAGCTCCTTTTGTTTCTGTGCTCTCCCTGGCCCTAACTSTGCTGTTGTTTTGATCATTTCTCAAAAGTGCATGTTCAGATCCAAAATCTGTACTATGTTGCAGTATTTTATGCATTTGTTTAYTATTTATCACTAAGTACTAAATGCCTGTGAATCAGATCATATTTACTCTTCCATGCCACTGGGAAGGTTGCACTGAAGAAGAATAATTTGAATACTGATTTTAGAAGCCTAATTTTGACTCCTAGGATCTCAGRTCACCTCTTTGAACATTCTCCCACTGGATAGTTTTGCATTACATGATGTTTTCTTAAAATGTTTAAGAGGAGTCATTATAGAAATATTGCAACTTTTTTCCACATCTTCATTTTAAAGGAAATTTGTCTGAATATTTTCAAAATCATAGTTATGTTTATTAATGCTTTAGCACTCACAGGCCAGGGCCCTGGTCTTCCATCAGGTTTTTTGTTTTCAAGATCTAACCCATGGCTGGGCATTAGAAACTCAGTATTTCAGATTTAATTGTGTTTGTCGTGGTGTGCCCTGGGTTAACAGGAAGCTTTTGAAATTTATCAAGTCGGGCTTTGAAGTCGATGGAGTTGTGAAGTTAGAGTCAATTCTCTGTCAGCATTTAGAATTTCAGGAGGAAGCCCAGGAGTGCTAATGACTGATTGTTTAACAACTGCTTGTGAGGAGTGCTTTTGTAACAAATATCTTTGGGAAATGCAGTGTGGGTTGAAGCACATTTCACTAGAATCTAAGTTGAAGAAATTTTGTGTAGCTGAGAAATATATTAATGAATTASTAACAAATATCTATGTATTGTTGGCATCTGACCTGCAGCCTGACTTGGGCATGTGTTGAGTTTCCATGTGTAGCAGCACCATAATTATCAGAAAGAAAGCAGAGGATGGTAATAGTCCTCATGGGTACTTCCAGTAATAAATATAATTGAGTTCACTGAATAATAGTCCTAAATGTGCATTGGTTTTTGAAAAGAGAAAGAAATAGCAACATGATTTCCAATTAAATATTTATTTTATTAGTGCAGGAGTTCGGAAGGAATCTTATAAATTTACCACTCTGCTTTGAAGCAATCTACTGGGGGAAATTGTAATTTTAAAAATTGCACCATGAGTTAAATTKATACCAACTCAAAACACCAAACTATTTTAACAAGCTCTATGCTGTATAAATGAATAGATTAGAGCAATGTTTGTGTCAGAGACTGAAGGTGCTACCACTGTGGAGTTCTACTCCAGCAGCTTTCACATGTCACATGTCAGCTGGGTAGGAAGCATTGCTATTAAACCAGCAAGGCTATCAAAGAAAGGGCCTTTGAGGTGTCTGATCTGTTTAATTTGATAATGAAATGGTAATTATGCAGTGAGCCATTCATTGTAAAATTTTAGTTAAGGCAATGTTGGCAATGAAGATCTTAAGTAGAAATAGAGACTTCTTTGGGCATACTCTGTACTTTTTTGATCCCTAAAATTGCATGTATCAACACAAAGAYGTTCATGGACCTAGAACAAGAAAGACCAATGAAAGAAATATCAACAAAAAGATGCTAGAAAACGAAATGTAAAAATTCCATCCTTAAAACATCTTGTTGCATTAAATGGGAAATGATTTTTTTAACTAAATGAAAAGCCTACTGAATTCCATACCATGAAAAGTGTGTAAAACATCTTTCCTGCATAAATATTGGAGCTAGGAGATCTGATGTGCAAGGACTCAAAGCCGTCCTTACTGAAAAATATTTTATAATCTTGATACTAACTGGATACTGTGTAAAATCCATATATCCAAGAATAGACCCTATTTCCCCTCCTACAATACGAGAACCTTTCCCTCTATAATGAGTTCTGTTTTGCAGTATTTTTCCTGGAAAATTTTAAGTTAACCTAAGTTTTTTATGTATTTGTTTCCTGATACCGACTTTTTATCATCATCATCATATATATATATATATATATATATATATATATATATATACTCTTTGAAGACCAGTTAAATATTGGAATTGTTGGACTGTGAGCTTTGCTATTGACTTCATAGCATGAGCTTTTCTGGTTCTGATTTTTGCAAGTTGAAAACATTTGGAGGAACTTGAAAATCTCACTTATATTTTTGGTAGCTAATATTTTGCCTAAGGGGAACAGCTCTTTCCAACTTATGCAGTGATTATTTCTTATCCTGGAAAAGTGCCTTCTGATGTCTTAGCATTTAGAAGTACAAGTGATACTTGATATAAATTATTCAGTGTTCTTGAAATATCATTTATAACATAATACAGTATAGTCTTACTGGTGGCTGCAAGATATCCTTGGCCTGTGGGCTTATTTTGTGCAGACCTGGACTAAAAGCACTGAAGAGAGCAATGAAACAGCAAATGACATGGGAAGAGGTGCTTCTTTGTAGCAGTTCTTTGGTTTCCTGCTTATTTTATCCTTTGGACATTCACCATTCTTTGTTCTTAAAAGAGTGGCCCTTCTCTCAGCTGAGTGGCTGTGTCTGAGCTGAACTGAGCACCGAAGGAGAAGGTTCAAAGCTTCGTTGGGAAGAAGAATCTTTCTCAGTGGATCTGTTGAGTTGATCACGTTTTATTTAGATTTGCAAACAAATRCATTTCAGCTCTTTACGTGTATTTACTCGTGAAGGTCTCACTGTACATGCACAGAAAGAGGTGTTTGGCTCATTTTCTGTGTCTTACAGTAGTTTTATTTAAAGGGTCTGTTAGGACAACACTGCTTCTCCAGATATGTCCTCATCAAAACCCAGAAATTAGTAAGTGCCAGTATCTGAAGTTCTTGTCTTTTACAGAATAATGTTCTCCTTTGAAGAAAGGAACCTCTGTAAGTTGTTGATCAGTGTTTGTGCCATTTCTCAAGCAGTTATGAATTAAAATTTAGGCTATGGACTTGGAGGTCTGATATAATCAATCTGGCATGAGGAACCTGAGTACCTTTCAGCATTTGCTCTTGAAATGCTGTCCTGTGTTAGCTGTCAAACCAGCACAAATGCATTTACAAGCTTGAAAATCTGATGGAGTTGCATAGGCAGCCCTTAGACTGTTGGGATACAATTTAAGGATCACAGCCATGAGAGATCTTTTGATAGCTGGGCTTGATATATTTTGCTAACAGGATAATACTGGGTAGTGCTTGTATATTGAATTGCCCTATTATCATTAGTGGACTCTGCAGAGGAACACAAAGTCCACAAACACAAATCATAAATATGTCAATAGAATCATTTTAGTGAGGCTCATTTAACCTTATTTAGTATAGAAGAATCACTTAAGAAAGGTTATGGGATATTTCATTTATGGTTTGGTACTTTGTTTTTCCTGGAAGAGGCTGCTCTTTGGAAGCATAAACACATTTTCTGCTATAAAAAATGTTTAAAGCTAGCTACTAATTGGACATCATCCTTTGCCAACTCTCAAGTGACACAGTATAGCAGGCAGTTTTGCAGGGCTTTGCTGGTGTCTATTTGAACTGCAGCATGGTTAAACTGGACTTACCACAATAACCTAGAGAATTTTCTCTCTCTTGCTTCCCTCACCATCCCCATTTCAGCATCTTTGTGATAATCGTGAGTGCCCTGGCATAGCCAAAGTTCCCTGTAGGACTTGGTAATGTACACCATCTACTACTGTCTCCTGAAAGCAGAGAATAGAAATGTCTTTCCCTTGAAGAAGAGAAGATGGATTTTGTACGATCCACTGCCTTTCTTCCCTCATGATAAGCATTTGATTTTGGATCAGGGTAAGTCCCTGAGAACCATGGAGATGTACATCTCATTTACTCAGAATTGTCAGAGGTATGACACATTTTGCTCTCTGGTTGACAGACTTTCTGCTGTAGCTTATTAGAAGCTTTCTTTAAACTTTTTATTTAGCTGTTTACCCTAATGGTATTTTAAGTGGTGTATTTTTAATTTGACACCTGAGTGATCAATATCATTAAAATGCATTTTACAGAAAAGCTGTTGAGTGATTTATTCAGAAGATGCAGAGCACGGACAGGAGATAATTGTCCCTTGCCTGTATAAAGCTCACATTCTAACCACCAAGTCTAATGACAGTAAGAAATCCCTGAATTTGCAGTTGTAGCTATTAATCTTTCTTAATGAATGTAGGGGGTTTTATACCTTAGTTATGCAAAAACTGTTTTCAGACGGGAAGATTCTGAATTATTCATGTTCCAGTCATGCATCAACACATATATGTGTCCCTTGAGAAGCCAGTGCTATGTATTCTACTGTTTGTTGTTTTTGGGTTTGTTTTGTCAATATTTTGTGGGAAGACTGACAATTAGTAAACCAGTGTAACAGAAAACTGCTCTCGTAATGGTAGACATGGAAAAGATAAGTAATTTGACCCACTGGAAAGGATTATGTTTAAAATGTATTTGGATTTTATTTTTTTTTGTATGTATTTTTTATCTCCCTGCTAATTTCATTCTTGTTATCTTTTAAATAAAATCAGCAGTAATRGGATTACAGATCCATTGAAATACATCTCTGCAGACTGCGCTTGATGGCTGTTGCTATACAAAAGTGATGTTGTCTCAAACTGAGAAGATTCCAAAGATTCTTGGTGGTACATTGTACTTAAAAAGCGCTTTTCCCAATGATGACTGCATCAAAGGTTAGTTTTTTATTTATTAGAGTATGGGCTCTCCCCCGAACATTGCAAAGTACTCTATAAATAGAGCACAGAAACACCRATACCTTTAAACAGTTTGCATGCATAATGACTTCCAGCAATCCAATGATAACCTGGATTTCTGTGTGTGGGGAGTTGCAGTGTATTGGAGAGCACAATTGTTCTGACTGGAAATGCTGTCTGCCCTGGAGCTCTCCCTGTATTTTGTGGCCCGCCAAGGAATTTTTATTTGGGGGCACACAAAATTATTTAGGGTAATTAGTTAGGCAGTAGTGACTTTGGGGTTTCTCCCAGCACTGGCACTTCATTGGAATGCTGGTTTCAGGAACAAACTGCTCAGTTAACATGGATTGAATCAAACAACAGTCAAAGTGGTTCATCGATCTATTGGTGGCATGTAATGAGCTGGCAATCTCTAAATTGTATATTAAGGATCAGTGCCAGCAGTACAATGGATAAACCACAACATTAGACACTTGCAAAATGTCTATTTGCAACATCAAACCCCTAAGTACTCTCATATTCCAAGGGAACCCCCTCCCTTCCTTACAGAAATAAAGAGTTGTGAATCTTCTCTGGGCTTGTGCTGGACCTGCTGCCACCCCTCCAGTGGGAGATGTGGGTGTTCTTTGTGTCCTCTAAGGCACACCCTTATCACTCCACAAGGTCATGTGTGTGCAGGGTCCTACCTGTTGTGCTCCTTATGTCTCCCCAGCAGCTCCTGGGCACGGGCTGTAGTGCTGGTGGGATAACTCCAGGTAGTGCCAGGCACGCCTTGGATTACAGCTGTTTCCATGCTGTTTCCCTGCTGTTGTTACAAATCCTTATGTTGCTTTGTTTCAAAAGTTTCTTCATGCTTCCCCTTATTTCGTCCTCTTTAGCACAGCGAGTTTTGGGCAGGCACTTTGTTTCTGTCTTCTCACCAGGCTGGTCCTGTAGGGATTGCTTGAATCCTGACATTTTGTTCTCGTAGACAGGGAATTGTGAATGTTCACCCCCTTTCAAGTAAGCGTTTCAAAGACGGATGGATGTTTCTTATTCTCTCTGATATGAATTCGTAAAGGCAGGCCAAAACTTACTGAGCTGATTGGGCCCTGCAGGGATTGTTATGTTTTGCATTTTGTATCATTCTCTCTGAAGTCACAGAATCAGGCGGTAGCAGAGCTGGAAATGGCACCCCAGAGATCAGACTGCCAACTCCTGGCCTAAGTGCAAGAGACATCTTTGCCTTCTTGCCCTGGAATTCTGCCTACTCCAGCCTGCCCAAGTTTTTCTGAAGTTCAAGATAAGTATTTAAGGTGTGAAGATAATTGGTATTATATATGTTTTTTATTTGCGTTAAAATCTCCGAGCAGTTGTTTTCCCTTTCATCAATAGCTTGAAGTTTAATAGATTTCATGTGGATATCTATATGATGAGGGACCTGCAAAAATCTGATTGTAGAAAGAGAGTTGTTCCTGGGCTTTGGTTCTTTCTGTTGAGGAGTAAGAATTACAGCCTTCAGCATTTCTGGAAGCCCTGGGAGGTGTAAGCGTTGGCTTAGCTAAAAAGCTGAGTAATTCACTCAGAAAACAGTGAACAGTCTGCAGAGTGGGGRTTTTTTTCCTCTGAGCTCTGCCAATGTATGTTATGGAAAAATGGCTAAATGAGGAAACTCATGAAAACATTTCCTCAATTCACACCTCCCACTCAACTGACAGTTCAAAAACTGAGTCAGAAGGGCTAAGAATTGCTCAAAAGTACTGTTGGAATTTGGCAAGGACTTTGGAGTTAGGATTTTATCTTTAATTTGTAGTACGATGCCTACTGCTGTCATCAGCTGCCATAAGTCTTGACCAGTAAAGGTTCTTCTCTGAAGATTAATGGTTCCAAGTACATTATTTTTTCTCGCCTCTTACTCAGATTTTTGATATTGGGAGTCCTTTGAGACTCCGTTTTGGCAGAGGAGTAGCAGCGGCTGTTGTGTTAAATTCAGCTTCCTGTACTTGTTACATATTTTAATAGATTGTGTGTAACTGTACTGTCCATGGCTGCAGTTACCTAAAGAACTGAAATACTGGTGGATTGCCCATGTAATGGTAAAAACAAAGTGTTAGAACTGTGAGCAGTGGGAGGCAGCTTTCCTTCATGGTTCAGGTGTTTTGTAGGATGTCTGTCTAACACACCATTCCCTAGAACAGAACAGCCACCGTGGGTTTATGAAAGGCAGGTCCTGCTAAACCAACCTGATGTCCTCCTGTGACGAGGCAACACACTTAGTGGATGAGGGAAAGGCCGTGGATGTGTCTGCCTGGGCTTCATCAAAGCCTTTGACACTGTCTCCCACAGCATTCTCCCGGAGAAACCGACTGCCCGCGGCAGTGACGGCTGCGCTGTTCACTGGCCGAAAACCTGGCTGTGTGGCCAGGCCCAGGGAGCGGTGGTGACTGGAGTCACATCCAGCTGGGGCCATCACCAGTGGTGCTTCCCAGGGCCCAGCTCTGGGGCCAGTCCTGTTCAACACCTTTATTGATGATCTGGACACAGGGATCAAGGGCACCCTCAGTAAGTTCACAGACAACACCAGGTTGAGCAGGAGTGTGGATCTGCTGGAGGACAGGAAGTCTCTGCAGAGGGATCTGGACAGGCTGGATCAAAGGCCTGAGGGCAGTTGTGTGAGGTTCATATGATGATCGTGAAAATTAGGTAGAGTTGGGGGGAACAAAGGGAACCTTATTCATAGAGCTTTGGTTGTTGTTTTTTTGGCTTCTTCATTGATAAATCCAAGGTTTACTGGAGTATATTATTAGAATATCAGGCTGGGAGGAAGGGGAGGGATTGAGAAAAATGGTAGTTTCAGAATAAGCAGCACTATCATATATATTATTTATTTACATTTCTTTATTTGAATTTTTAAAATTCAGTTACCATTCGTCACAGATGGAACTGCTTCAGTGCATGTGCTAGAGCTTGAGTTGAAATTGTTTCATGATAGAAATCTGAATTTATTTTCAGCCTAGTTGTGTTAGCCATCTCCAGGATGATTTTAGACTGCAAGGTGTTAAATCGCGTGAAGATCTGCGTGTGACTTCTCAATAAGAAGTGAAATAAAGTAAGTTCCTAGGAACCTGGTGTGTGCAGAAAAGCTTATTTTCAGCAGCAAAGCTGATACTACACTGTACCAGAGCAGGATGAGTTTTGTACTCAAGTAGAAATTTTACTTCGGTCTTTTGTGACTGTTTCTTCTTTTTAGTGTAAAATAGAATCTGATCTGTTTCACCACACATGGTTGTTCTTTTTGCTTGGTTAAACAGAACTGGCATAATATAAGTGTAGAATTTTAATTCTAAACTCTATAAGTTAGCTTTGATTTGAGCAACCTCTAACTGTATGTTGCAGTTTTATGTCTTGTTTTTGGGAAAGGACTGACTAAAATAATACAGTGGTTCTAAACCCACTAGAACATCCAGTATTTGTTGGGGAGATTGTAATGAATCTTTTAAAAAAACCCTGCCTGTAAGGTGAGTATTTATATATTTCAGAAAGTTACGTATTGCAGTAGACTATAGTAGCATGACTGGTGTTACTAAGTGCATCTGTTTTGTCCACAAACAGATATAAGTACAGATTATTTTTGTTGTTGACATTAATATTTATGTTTCAGGGTCTGCATATGTAATAGGAATTCTGCTGGAAAATGAAGTCTGTTCCAGGCTGCTTATTATACATATGAAACTTTGTACCCATTGTTTTATTCTAGTTATTTTAAAAATAGAAATCAAACAGATTTCTTTTTTCCCTAATATGCATATTGGATCTGWTACAAGGCCTTTTAGATTGCAGACAACTAAAGAACATAAGACTGAGGTACCTTTTATTTTGTTGTTTTAACTTCAAAACTTAGGTGCCTTCTTTACAAAAGCAATCCCTTGAGGAGGTCTAGGCAGTGCTGKGAGGTCAACATTTAATCCAGATGTTTCTAAAGTGCTCTAAGAAAGTCATCTTTACTGCTAAGCCATCGGCTCTTATTGAGCAGTTTGTACATGTTTTTCTTTTCTTTCTGTCAAACTAAAAAATCTTCTCGTTATCTCAGCAGGAGCATGTTATGTACAAGTGCTACAGAGAAATAATATGCATTTTCTTGAGTTTACGCAATCTACAGTAACTCAAAACATCAGCAYGTTACACCAGAAATGTAGCTTAGGAAGTACCTATGAATCTACAATGGGTAAGGATTTTACCTTTCCTTTCAATCACCAAAAGAGGTAGATGCTTTTTTTTGGTGTATAGACATGTTCACAATATTTTTGGTTTTGTCCAAATTTCCAGTGTATACCCAAAGGCATCCAAATTCTCCAACTGCATAAACCGATGCTTGACTTTCTCTGAAAAGCTTTCTTGGCGTCAGTGACCCAAGTTCACATCCAGTAAGTACTTGGAGGCCAGTGAAGTGGGACGATGTCTCTGTCAGGGTTTTAGTGGCTCTGGAGTTGCTGGCAGGATGTTTCCACGCTGCTGAAACTTAAACACWCTTGGCTGTGTTTGCTGCTGCCAAACGTGCTGCAAATGCTTGACTCAGCAGCCAACGAGGCTGTGGTCTGCAGCTGCCAGCATTGATCCATCATTTCTCTGGATAGTTGGCTGAGGTATCATTTCTTGTTTCACTTGCATCAAGTCATGTGCCTGCACATTGCTGCCGAGGTTTTGGGTGTGGGAGATCCTGGAAGAGAGCTGGCAYTGCTATGCCTTGGAAATAATGGAGGAGGCTACGGCAGCCACAAGCTGGAACAGTCAAGAACAGCAGCCAGAACTCTGTGCCATGTTTTGGGTAGCTGGGAGTAGGTGAGGGAGTAAAACTGCTGCTGCTAGGAAAAGTCTGACAGTTCTTTCTTCCTGTTTCATCCTTTCTGGCTGCAGATGTCTAATTTGTCAAGTAAATAGCAGTTTGGGAGAGATTCCCTGATTATAGATGCAACCTCTAGCATTGGGTGGACATGGAGTAACTCAAACTCCAGAACYAGACAGTTCTTATGTCAGCTGGTCACATGAGTACCCAGCAACTGCAGTTTAACTTCGTGAGGGAAAGAAAGGAAGTGAAAGAAAGTCTGTAAGARTGAGCAGTTGTAATTGCAAGGCTGAAAAAAGAAGGTTTCTTCAAGCCCATACTGTCTGGTAGTGCTTGTTTATTACCACATGCTCAGCTCTAATGGAAGCAGTAATTCAACATTTCTTGTTCAGCCCATTTGACCAGTACATTGAGTCATTWTAATACCTTTATTTATGTGGTATTGCAGAAAGCATATAGGCAGCCAGAGTGTGTAGAAACTCAGGCCCTCCAAATCCTGGAAATACTGATAAAATTGTAACCTGGACCCAAATACATCAGAATCYCCAAATTTCAATTCATTTCCCAGAGAGTTTTGATGGTAAGTGAAATGTAAGGTGCACTTCTTAGTGGCAGTAACCATGTTGTGTGAAAAGGGGTTGTCAAAACACATATTATGTACCAGGACATAAACTGTTCTGGCAGAATGAATCCTGATTGCATGATATGAATATATTCTTAATATATCCCCTGTTAATACTTTTTAGGTCTGGCAGAAAGGGCTGCATATTTCAAAAGCACCATCATRTAGCATCATAAGATTGCCACAAATAGCATTTCATTAGTAAGGAAGTTTTAAATATGTTTTGTTTGAATTTTGTGTCAGAATGAAACATTACAGGTAAAACTGACAGATAAATAAGTCCTTAGTAGGGAGGTTTATGAGGGAAGATTTCCACCCAAGCAAGTGTTTCTGTTTAGGGAGAGACTGCATGGAATGGCTTCAACTAAGATATATGCAAAAATCCCTCCTGTGTCTGTCCTCAGCTCTGCTAGCAGAATGAAAAAGGAGATTCCCATAGCTAGTAAATGACATATAGCTATTAGACATCACACTTTCTTTTGGTGTCTGTTTACAAATCTGTCAAGTAGTTGCTTAAACATGCTTTTTAGTAAAATAATCTTATTTTGAAGTCCTGACTGGTGTTGGATGATTTTGAAGTCTGATAGACCTTGGGTACTCTGTTGCCCAGAGCAGTTAACACAGGTAGGTTGTTACACTTGGAATGTCATGGTTGGAGGATTCCAAAGCATCCATGAAGTATTTCCATATTGCTCTCYATGTCACATTCCAGGTTTCTTAGAGAAGTGTCTCTTGGTGGTTTTTTTTACCTTCTTTCTTCTGTGTATTTTTTCATATGCTGAAAACCTACTGAGGATAATTAGCAAATAATCCTCTGAAAGATTATCTAATTAATGGGAAATTGGAGTCATGCAGCTTGGCTCTAGAGATGAAAGGAACCTACGTGTCTGTGTGCACAATGGCCCTGTGTTGTTTCCTTAATGTATTTCAGGGATGTAAAGTGATAGGTTGGGAAGKCTCTAAATCTCCTCATAATTAACCTATAATATACTAAAATTATGAGAGAGAGTGTTACATATAAGAATTTGGGTGATCTTAGCCAGTTTAAAGGAGATATTGAACATGACTGAAGTTGCCAATTCCTGTGGAAGTTACAGAATCAGGACTACCCCTTCATACTTATTTATTGGTGACATTCATCAGGATCCTTTCTTTAATGCATATTATGACTAAAGGACTTATTTTTTGCCATCACATTTTAAAGCAACAAATTTTGCACTGTCTCACGTGCCAGAAAATGCTATGCTCATAAGCTTGATATTTTCTATTAAAATTTACTTGATCAGAAAAAAAATAATTCAAGATTTTATTAGTTTGCTTAATAAAATCTTTATTTCAGTGCTAATAACTGATGTGTTCATACAGATTAAGAGTCCTAGGAGAGTAAACTGAAATCTGCCTCCCCACCAGCAGCTCCAGCCCTGCACGCGCCTTCTTTTGTGGCCTGCACGTTTGGGGTAGGTGCAGGTTTTCAAATGTAAATGAGATAATCCTCATTAGATGGAAACTGGGCGTTGCAGAGTGGTTTCAGACTCACCCTTTGGCCTTTTCCCCTCAATCCACATCGTGTTGTGGCTCAGGCAGAGACCAGCACGCTGTTCAAACAGCAGACGAGGGCTGGATCTGATGCRGAGGCACATCCTCTTTATTCCAGAAGGAGCGAGTGTTGATTGAACACATTTGCTGAACATCCCCTGGGCCCTGCAGCTCTGTTTATAGTGCTTGCCTTGGCTCTGGAGGGAACTGATTAACTCTATTTAAATGCTACGGCAGCCGCGAAAAGTGAGCCTGAAAGGAAAATGAGGAGATGAAATATCTGTCTATCTGCCTATCTATAAATAAAATGCAGGGACTGATTAAAGATGAGCCTGACCTTATTTAATGCATCTCCTTATAGGTCTTTACAACATTGCTGTGTATTTGCCAACAAAAAATACCCTGCTCCCCAGTGTCRTCTGATTCTGGAATGTATGTTTATAAGTAATGAAAAATATAAATATGTGTTATCAGACATTAGTAGAAACTCCATACTCTCTGCATGGAAAGGAGGGGACAGGACAGAAAGCTCACACAAGAGGCTGGTTTCTCTTGTGGGTGGTTTTACATTATAATACCTACATGAATGTCTTCACAGGCCTTTGCAGTGGAAAACTGATTTTTTTGAAAGGGCTGGCTGTTCTTATTTCTTTGTTTGCGTATTTTTTTCTTAAATTACTTTTGTCAAATAGAAAACTAGGAARATCTAATGTATTTCTAGGTTTACCTCAAATGCTTTTATTAATGTAGAATTAAAAGTAGTAGAATTAATATTCAAAGTTTACGTTTACATGATAATATGGTTCTCAAGTGCAGAATGCCCTGAGAGAAAGCATGGCAACATGTTTGTGCTTTGAAACTCAGCTAGAGACAGATGGGAGTGTTATTACCCTAAGAAAATATTCAATGTTTATGATTAATATCAAAAAGGAATTAAAAATTAAAATATCCAAAACTGTTAATCAGAAATCTCCATGAAATATTGACTTAGAATATTGAGACATTTGAAAACAAATTTACTTGACATACCTCAAGTTTCTTAGTTGAAATAAGTTATTGTTAAGGTCTGGTTTTCCAACACACCTGAAATTTTCAGGACAGAAAATTAGTTAAAATTGCTCTTGTTCGTGGTCAAGATAGAGAACATAGCCTTACTATGTTGCTTCTCATAAAAAATTATTAACATTTTTCTTGTTTGGGCTGTTAAAATTCTTCAATGTTCAGTGTATAACAGTATGACTGCTCTGTGTAATATTTCTTTCTCTGAAAAAACTAAGAGGAATACTGCCCCCATTCCACAAACAATAGCTGCATGAGGTGTATAAAAGATTTATGTTCATTTATACAATATTTAAAGTAAGAGCACTTCACAGCATGGGGAGATGTCAGTGTTGTCATGGCAACAGCTGAAGATGTGGCATAAATGGATGAAGCAGGTCTTAGCCTTGCCCAGGCTGAAGCCAAAACCTCATCAGTGGTTTTGAGCCTCTTACTTCACGAGCTGGATGGGGCTGCTCTCGCTCTGCTCGGGCAGCAGATGCTGTGGGAGGTGGGAAAAGGAGTAGCTGCCCTTGGGGGGCTGAGTTTGAAGAGGTTTTTTAAGCCTCCACACAATTCCCCTTGCTCTCCCCCATTTGAAACATTTTCTGCTGGTGACACAAGGCTGGGGCCTGAGAGAGGATCTGCAGGTGCTGGSTGTTGACAAGTGTGACTGTTCCTCCTTGTCTTTGGTGTTGTGGGCCAGCTCTACTTCTTCCATTCTGAGTTTCCACAAATGTCACAAATGCCATATCTGTCAGCTCAGTTTGGTTTACATTCCCTCCTCCCAATGCATGTGTATTTGTGCCTACATATGCATGGAAAACACAGGGGAGCATTTGTTTAGCACTTTCCTGTGCTAAACTGGTCCTTTTCTTTAGTTGGAAGATGTACACAAGTGACTAGTGTGACTAGTTTGCATTTGATTCCATGTGAATTATGCTTTTGCAGTTCCTTGCAGCTTCTCAAATCCTTAGTAACATGTAGGGGCTGAGAGAGTGGTTTTGGCCAGTTGTTTTTACTGTGTTTTTCATTACTGGGGCAGCTTTGGGAATGGTGCTGGTTCTGCAGTAGTTCCAAAAAAAAAAAAAAAAAAAAACACCCCAAAGGAAAAATAAGAATACATGGTTGTGTAAGTTTCATGTTCTAATACTGGAGTTACATGTCACAAGAAACGCATTGCACTAAAATCTGTAGTAGAAAGGACCTGCATCTTTGAAGTAACATCAAGGTGTGTGATTAATTGACCAAACTATTTAGGAAATGAACTCATCTCTGCAGGACTTGCTATGCAGACATTCCCCTGTCTTTTAATATTTACAATAATCTATACAAATTTGTGTAATGACATTATACAGGAGGGTTTTTTGATGCTGTTCCTAGATATTTTTATTCAGACAACATTTCTGTCTGGTTGTAAAACAAAAGGTAGTTACATATTGTTCTTCAAGCTACATTASGATTTCTTTAAAAAACAAGGGACATTTTGATTATCCTTGCTGTAGTAAACTATCAAGTATTTCTTTTGAAGTTTAAGGATGAACCAGTACCTTACCGATGTGCTTTATTTTGACAATAATTTTGCCCATGGATCAGAGCTTTCTCACAGAGTTAATTTTATAAAGAGTTGAAAATGTTCTTGGTAGGGAACTGTATAAATTGAAAGTGGTGCTGAGAGGAAACAGATGCTGTACATGCATTTCAGGTCAGCTGCCAGACAGAAATGTAAAAAAAAAATTAGCACCAGCAGGTTTTTTTTTACTTTTCTGAGATCTTGTCTGAACAGCACACAGTGCAAAAGGCCCAGCTATTCTAGTGTGACTAATGTCAGATCCAAATTTGCAGATAATCGAAGTGACTGTAAACAATTAACCTTTTCTTAAGGTGTAAAAATGTGGATCTTTGTATTGAATTGAATTGGCTGAATGCTAATTCAGACTCCTGTCTAAATCTGACAAACTAATTGTATCAATAAATGATAAAGACTGTGTATTTTAGATAGGTGGAACCTGAATCATAAAGGGAAACTGGATTGGCACATACAGCCAATTTGAATGAATGTTAAATGTCTAATTTTACTGACTATTTATAAAATTGTTTCCATTTGTTTTATGTATATGTACTTCTAGCTCAGTGAACTTCATCTCAATTTAACTTTTCTTTTTGGGRCTGCTTTCCATGGTACCTGTCACGAAGTTAATCATTTGGCCTGTGTTCAGCACTGCAGTTCCCAAATGCCAACACCTGTTTTTACAATTTCTTTCACAGTAGAATTTAAGAATTCATTAATTCCATTTGCGTCAATATAAAGCTGCAGACTTTTAATCCTGAATTTGTTAAAGAACRTCGAAGATATGGATCAAATAATCACTTTTACTTGTTGTTCCATGACATAAAATCATAGCAGAAACAATTGAGAGCATAATTTGCATTAAGTAGTGTACAGCATCAACAAAAATCATTCACAATTTTATTTAAAGTTCTTGCCATCATATTTACTTAATAACTCCTGATAAGCTCCTTTTACTCCTTTATTGTATTTGCTTTGGAGTAAACGCTTCATTTGCAACCAGAGCAGTAATTGTTCAAAAGTCATTACCCAGTTCTTAATGAAGTGACTTATTTTGGACCCTACTTTATCAGTATGCACACCCCAACCAGTCATTATCTGCTGAGACTCTGGATATTGAAAATATTTTGGATTAAATTAGTGTTAATGAAAGCGTTCTGTAAATGCATGTGGGTCAGTGATTATCAGATCTCTGTGCAGAAATAGCCAATGGGGTCCCAGTTGAGGGCTGGTGCTGTGTCACTGTGAGATGAGATGTGGGCCAGTCCAGCACAGGGGAGCCAGCCTTGGACAGTGTGGATGCAAGCCAGAGTCATGGGGGGATGAGTATTTGAGCTACTAATGGGCAGSATTAATTTTATAAATAATTGTAATTGTGAACATGTGAACACAGGTACTTCTTATAGTCAGGAAATCAGAAGATTATTAAAAGCCATGCCAGTGAATGAGTTTACTCGTAATTCCCATTGTAAGGTTTGAAACCTGTTGATCTCGTTGAACCAAAGCACAACTCCAGCAGTGAAATCAGGTAGGAATCAGCGTTGGTTTTAACACACATCTGGCCAGGTAGGAGACTGTCATTTTGTGTCTGTTAYGGCTTGTGACAAAAGCAAATTCTAAAGAAGTCTTTTATACAAAAGAGAGATGCTTTTGCTCTATGTTTCTGGGAAGACCATGCATGTGAAGAAAATAAATGATAAAAGGTAAATAAATCGAATCTTTCGAGTATGATTTAGGCTTTTGAGCCTTTCCTCTTCTGAATTTTCCTTGTTGTGACTGAGATCAATCAAACCACRATCAGGATTTTGATTACATCAGTTTGGAATGTCTATTGAAAGTGAAGAACCATTCCAAGAGGTCATTTGTATGCCAGAGCTTTGGAAAACATAGCTGGGAGAGTTGTGCCCCAGGATCCCTCCTGGATAGTTGGTACAGTCTTGTGACTGATAACTCAACACAGTGCAGRATAAATACCACAGCAAAGAAAGTGGGTATTGTAGTGTACCTGGTGACTGATCCTGAGCCATGACTCATCTCTTTTTGTCATATATTTATAAAAAACGCAAAGGAGGCCAGAATAAATAATGATTTTCTTTGAAATTATGAGCCTATGGATATATGTGTATTATAAAATTGGTTTCTGTGTCRTAAGAGCTTTCTGACACATGGGAGGTGGCAAATCCATTTAATAAACGTTATTAGGGCTAACTGTCTGCACTGTCTGTGTTCAGAATGATCACCTCCTTTCATGTAMAAGGATATATTCCTTTCTGCAGAAGAAATTTTGGAATTGTTCTAAAGCCATTTMAAGGCTTTATGTGTGAACTGTGACTAATCTCATGGCTTCCATCTGAAGCAGCTGTGTCATTCCTACTTCCTACCCCAGAGGAGGCTCAGCTCTAGCTCTGAATTAATTTTCTCTCTGGCCATTCCTTTCAAATGTTTTTAATTTGTTTTATTCTTTGGCAGAAGAGAGTAGTGTATGGCAGGATATTTTTTAAGAGATAGTATGCAAAAGGAGGTCATTAGGACACTTAAGAAGCTGTTAACAATTCTTATTTGATGAAAGGGTATTATCTTTCCAAAAAATATATTTGCAAAATAGTGTTTTCACTTGTAAGTATTCTTTTATCCAGCAYTATCATTGCTCAAGTTATCTCAATAATTTCCATGGAAATTTTTAGACTTCTTTACACTCTATTCAAAATGGGAAATTTTAAATTTAGGCGGAGTGTTATAAACACAGTCAACTGTATGAAGGCTAGATAATCAAGTAGTATAAATAAACAAACATATCTGAGGAACTTGGTGTAAATTCACACAGTGTGAAACTCTGAACCCTTACCTCCAATGTATGCAATCAATTCACCATGGAGTATACTATGAGGTGAATTTATAGTACTCCAGAACTCACTGTAATTTTCCTTGATAAAAAGTAACTTGTTCTCTCTGCTTTCCGAAAGTAAGCTACTTTTCTCATATGATGATATTTAATATAATACTATAATATACTTGTTTGAACGTTGCAATAACATCTCCTGATTTGAGAGTTGATCTGTTTGGGGGTAGAGGGAAAATACTTGTTAGACTCTTCTATAACAAGACTAAAAAGATGCCTAACTTGTGTACTTGCACACATTCACTTCAGATCATTTACATTAATTTCAAGCTGCTGATTTTATTCTTGATTTTTCTCTCGAAGTGGCTGAATGAACTTGCTGCCATCCCTTTTGTRCTGCTGCAAAGCAAACTTAGCGTTGCCTTCTGGCTCTGACCACCAGACAGCTGGAAGGATGAGTAAGAGCAAGACAGGGAAAAAATACAATAACTTGTAAACTCAGAAGGATGTCTCACCTGTGGGGGAGGCTGCGAGGTCACTGAGAGCAGTGACTGGGCTAACTAAATTAGAGCTGCAATTGAATATGGAATACCTGTTGTGGCTTGGAASGCTTTGCAGAAGGAACGTGTTTTCCTCATCAGGCAGCAGGGGAGGGGAATCACGAGTGAAATCACCRTGGGCAGCAGGGTTTGCGTCAGTGGGGCAGTCAGGCTGGGATGCACTGGTGCATCAGGCCAAGGAACTTTAAAGCCTTGCCTTGCCAAGGAARGAAAACACCGAGTCTGGAACAGTGGGAATAGTGAGCAAGACATCTTTGGTCAATCTGCAGTGCTACAGCAGTGTTACAGTTCTCAGTCTCACCCCTTCCAGTAAGTTAATCTCAGGTTCAAGGCTCAAGACTGGTGACTACAWATTGAGACCACTGGATTTTTTTTTGAACTACAAGGCCAGCATTCTGGTGTTAGTAATTCCAGGTTTCTGCTTTTTTTAAACAAGCAAGTATTCTCAACACGATTTAAAAATTATGAAGAAAACCAACCCCAAACCATCATTACTTATATATGGAGCCAGAAAATGAGTAGATGCTGGCTGATCTCTAAAAGGAGAGCAGATGAAGATCTAAGAATGATAAAAGTGTGTGTGTGGGGGAGGTTTTTTTGCTTTCAATAATCTGAAAAAATGTTTTAAAAAACATAGTGTTGCCAAAAATTTTTAAAACTTTTGGTGTCTGATGATTCTAGAAGACATTTTAACCCTTCTAAAATTAGCTCCATTTTCAGAGGGCCAACTGCAGAAACCTTGAAACTGGATTTTCAGAGACTATGCTTATCATTTCAGAAAAATTAAGTCAGGATATTTTAGGTGATTCCATGGATTGTTGGTRCTTTGTGTCTTCCACTGAAAAGTCGTTTTTATTCCTATTGATTTGTATACTGACACATAAAATTTTCATCTTAGTTTTGAAGCCTGCATAACAAGAAAGACAAGCAAAAAGAGCAACAGCAGAAATTCTTTGTATGTTATAAAAAGATGTATATGCTGCTTGACATAACARGTTTTCTCCTGGGAATATGTTTGTAAGACTTTTCAAGAGCTTGCTCCTTTAAGTAGTTGTGCATGGAGCAGAAGAAAGTACTTGATGCAGCTTGARTTTTATTGACATGATTATATGTTGTAGGTAGCAGTGTACAACTTTGTAATATCCTCCTGTCTTATCATTACATTTTTTATGATATTATCTGGACTGTTTTCTGTCCAAATAAATAAAGCTCATCTCATAAGAGAGGGTTGCAAGTCTTCTGGTACTTTGATCAGCATTAGCAGAAGATGTGTCAAGCCAATTACTCTGAAATTGSACAGATGCAGAGCAGTGTGGTATGTCAATCACTCAGTCGTTTTTCTTTTAGTTTTACAACTCAGGGAGGCTCTTACATTCTTCCTAGTCTTTGAATTTCTGGATATGATTTCCTACTGCTGCCTGTTGTSAAGACTGTGCAACTGGAAGAAAACTGCAACAGTTTTAAAATGTTTTTGTTAGAAAATGTATATTTACAGGTTTGCAAAAGGGTTTATATAGAATTACAGCATTTAAAGGCTACTAACAGAGCTYAATTAAAAACACAGAACGAAGAAAATTTGTTAGCAAGGCTCACATTTCATTTTAATTTTTGCTTAATGASTTGGAGCTCACAGCTAATGGGATATATTGGGTTTGCTCTTGAGCTGTAGACTAAGCCTGACTGCAGAGCTATTTTATGAATACAGAGTGTCTGTGGCATCTTTGCTGTCAGAGCATCTCCATACTACAACACTGAAGTAGGATTGATGACAGGCTTCTTTATTGCAGCCCTTAGCAATAGATTGTTGAGATTAACACATTGTCTGAGGGAGAGATTCGTCTGAAGGGCCTGCAGTTCCTCCCTACAGTTACATTCAACAGAGAACCATCAGACAGTTGCTTCTCTCCCCGGAAGGTTTGTTTATATTTCAGCTCAGAAAGATAAAAGATAGCACAGAGGATTTACTTTTTWATTTTTCTCCCTGACTTTTGATCTATTTAGCAGAATTGTTTGTGTTCAGAACTTGACTGTTTAATTAAATTTGTGCAAGAAGGGTGAATTTTCATTGCTTGGTGATTTGTATTGAAGGAGAATTAATAATCCACTTCAAACTTTAAGATTTCTTTGTATKCCAGCAGCCATATGAGAAGTAGAGCCAAGGTCTGCTATCTTTTAGTTGCTGAGCTGAAATCAATCCATTTTACTTGAGTTACCTGGACTATTTCACTGATTTGGGCAAACAACATAATCATCCTTGTCAGAGATGGAATTGTTAGTTAAATGTTACTTTGGTCATGAGCTATGATAAAATACACAGAAATAGGTGATAAAATTTGCTGTTTGATCTAACTGAATGAACAAGGTAACATTTTCAGTCATCTCTCTATTTCCAGTTATCTGACCATACAAAGGAGTTTATAGTGTAACCATCTTGGTGATAAACTGCCATAAATTATCTGATGATAGAGTAAATGTAAATAAATATTGATAGGACAGTACTGAGATAAAATTAAATTRTGAATAAACTTGCTGATTCAGAATGACCATCATTTTTTTTGACATTTTGTAGGTTTATTAGTAAAATGGACCAGTAAAATTTATCGTGTATAATTGTGATAGTTTTCCCAATTTACCCTCAGTTCCAAAATCACTATTRCTTTATTCCAATATAATTCTTCCAGGTGTGAATGTTGGTGCTTTGTCAAATATGCCACATACAGGAATTCTTGAACATACTGACCAGTAAAGGGACTGCAAGTGATTTTGCATTTTTAAAACCACAGATTCCTAGARTGTGGGAACACCCCTGTGAGACTTTTACAAGTTTAAGGTGTTAAATGGCAGGAATTGAACTCTTACCTGTTAAAACTGAAGATTAAATGCAAGGATTTCATGGGGTGTGGAAGAAGTGTGTAGTAGTATGTAAAGATGTCCTTAGCATGATGTGCTCTGTGCTTAACAGTCACTTCTGAGCACAGGTCCTCAGGCTCCTACATATCAAAATGGGCTGGACAAGTCTGATCAGGTGTCATTTCCCACAGCCAGTTGAGGTATCYAAAATTGTTTTACACCAAAAAGCAACTTTAAATTGGAATTCTGTTTAGATGTGTATATAAAGTCAGGTTTTAAAGTTTCCCCACTAAGTCACTGAGGTGTCTGGGATGGTGTGCATTCCTCATCTCYATTTGTAAAAGGAAAAGTCTCTAAGATTGTGCCATATTCTGGCAGCCTGCTTAATTGCACTTGGCAGCTTGTTTTGGTTCTGGAGCTGCTCACTAGCCTTCTAATTAAATAGAGGTACCCTGATACGTGTCTTGTCTCTGAAATTGAGAGGGATGATGAAAAGGGCTGTGAAGGCAAGTAATTATCTTTCAACAACCAATGCTTTTCCGTTTGGATCTTCCCTGGTTTTCATATTCTAAGTTCATTAAAATGCTCAGAGAACAAACATTTTGTATGAGATGRAATGTCATGAGTGTGAATTTCTTCTGGTGGTGTGCTCACACTCCTCGTTCCATTCTTTGCACATCCAGGAGAGCCATACATAGAAAAATGAATATAAGCCTCCTCTTTCTTTYGTTATGGTAAGGAAAACCTGTCAGTCTTTGCATTATTCCAGTCCTCTCCTGTGGTGCTCCTTCTGACAACAGAGGAACTCRGCTGTGTGGGGCAGATATGTGTCAGATCCTGATCTGTGCCCTTCAGCTTCCAAGTTCCTGCGACCATTCCTTGTCCCAGGATCTCCTGAACTAGGGTCAGGTGTGGATGGGCTCCAACCAGGGTAGCAGTCTTTAAGTTTCTAAATCCCGAATGTAGACGTGAAGAGAATTTATTCTATTTCTGTTTATCCTCCTCAAGAACAGCATTGCAAGACAACCACCTGTGAGTTAAGGGAGGAACCAGACAAAAATATCAAGGAAAATGCCGAGCAAACGTCTTCTTTTACCTTCATAAAAAAACCAGAACACAGGTAAATGGTTACACTAGAAATGATTTATAAAGAAAAAGTATCAGCCTGTCTGTATGTTCTCAGCTACCTGAGTTTGAATGTAATTTTTAATAGCTCTTTCTCATAATTATTTTTGGTGTCTTCATTGTTTGATGTCCAACTGACAGATTTGTATGGACTCACTTTTCTCTGTTCCAAAATCAGAACTTTTCCAATGGAGCTAAAATGAAGGATGCTTAAAATAGCCACCTTTGCATTCGTGACTCCCACGGCATTTGTGTTCTAGAGGTTTCAGCAGGACAAAAATGAGCTTTAAAAACCTATCAGTGGGGGTGCACTGGTCACATCAGTTTCAATAACTATAATTACATTATACTAATGCAAGTAAAAAGGACAATACAAAATTGTTTTCAATATGAATATTTTTTCAGCACTTGATACACTTCTGAAGACATCCTGCATTTCTCTATAGAAGGAAATCTGCTTCGATTTTCAGAAGTCTGTTCAAATACTTTTAGTATAAAAATAGCCTCTCACAACTGTTAAGCTGTGGGAATGCCATAAAGATCCTACAGATTGTTTCTAATTGGGTTACTGTTTTCCGTGGTTAAAGCTYGCAGTTCTAAAAGTTAAGGCACTGCTTTGACAATGTGAAATATCATAAAAGGCAGATCATAACACTGAAGAGTTTATTCAAACAGATCAGGTATTCCTGGTGCCTGCTGTCACTTTGCAGAATTACCACATCCTTTCACACGGTAAAATGGTTTTCCCTGTGAATAACATCCTGAATTGTGGAAGTACTTTCACCCTGTTTTAGAGATGAGAATCCTAGAAAAGGGAATGTTCAAGGGTTGGCAGTATGGTGTGTGAGGCTGTGCCAACCACCTGGATCCACCTGCATTTTCACCCAGGTACACTCTCTCTTCAGAGTCCAGATATTCTGGCTATTAAACTTATTCTGGATCTCTGATCTTCAAATATCTCCTATGGTTCCTGATCCATTTCGGTTTCCTTTCCTGTGGAATTGGAAGACAACTGTAATTGTTCAGTTTGGTTTATTTTTTTTTAGGTAATTGTAAATATAGTCACATGTCTATAATGACCTCTAAACCTGTAACTTCCTCCACACACATACTGAAAGGAACAGTTAAATTCCATAAAATAAAATAGATTCTAATTTGTTTGGAAAACTTTTCATGGTAAATGCAAACTTTTGCAATACATTTCTTCATCTTATAAGCTGCTTAAAATTTTACTGAAATTCTAGGAAAAAAAAGATTTTTGATCAAAAGTTTGTATATTTACATGGAATTTCTGTGAAAATATTACTGTGTGGCAGGTTTCTATTTGTTCATAAGTTGAAAAGTCATCTGTCAATTATTGTGGATGTCAGATACTAAGAAAGAGTTCTTAATGTGGAAAAGTGAGAATTTAGCCTGTGCTTTTGTGGACTGGTTTTCAATGCTTACCRTGGCTAAAATCTGTTTATTTTCTCTAAATTTAGAGACTGCTGGGAACAGTCAAACTTGAGTAGACTTAAACCATAGATAGTTATTATTTTTCTTATTTAAGAAGTATATTTAAGCTACAGGATAGTTGTAATACTTCTAGAAACAAATATGATATATGCCCAAGCTAACGAAGTCCTCTCTTGATCTACATCCTTCATGTTTTACTTTACTCAGACAACTTATATGGAGCAGGCATTAAACTGCAGTTATGATTCCAGGTATTTAAAGCTGGATTCTGTCTGACTGTCTGCAGTTCTGAGAATTTTGAACCTGAAATACCAAATACCAAAGAATGAGAAACTGTTTTTAATGTAAGRTCTGTGGTTTGAATCTTTGTAACATGCTGAGAATTAGGTTTTTATGATATTGGACAATTATTTATGTCTCTTAGAAGTAGCTTTATGTCTCTTAGAGAAGTTTGCTCTTTCAAATGGGACTTAATTTTTTTTTTTTTGAACAGCAGCATTGCTGRCTTGTTTTAATGCTCTTGATTTTTGATATACCCCAACTTGCTCACAGTTAATTAAAGTTTGAAATAGTAGCATAAAAATAGTGAGCAAAAATAAATAGAAAAGAACCCTGAATCTGGAGCTTTGGCACTTGAACTTTTCTGATATATTCCTTTTAGTCTAAATCTGGCAAACTTCAAGTTGAGCATCTTTTTAAAATGAAACCACTAGGCTTCTTTACAGGAATGGAGACAACCCTGTCAGGGAAGGGAGATGCAGTTCTCACCGGTGATGTTCTTTTAAATGTGCTGCGGTTCTAAATGAAAGCTAATTAGCAATATTTTTTTCTTACAGACACCAATACATAGCACAACCAATGATAATTATACATTTATTGTTGGTTGTGCTGCAGTTAGCCTGAATCCTTGCATATAAATTCTATGTTAATACATGTGGGCTTTTGTACAATATCTGTCTTTAATTATCTTTTTGAAAGGATCTCTTCATCTGTCTAATGTGACCACGGGACGGGAGCTTACCAGAACCTGAGAATAATGGCAGTGTTTCATCTCTTTGATTAACAATTCAAAACCTTCAATGACTGGTAAAAATGTTTAATCTATGTCCAAGCTGTTACAGGTTTGAGGATACATGTATAAAATATGGGTTCATTGAATCTCTATGAAACTTCCAGAAACCCTTTTAGGTCAGATAAGGGTCTTGACCTCAGTGTCCTGGCTTATTCTGTTAATTTTGTTTTAAACCATCTGGTYAGACTCCCAAGAACAATTTTTTCTTTTGTGCTGAGTAGAACCTCAATGCTTCTCTTGCCTCCAGTCAGTAAAACAAAAAATGGGAGAAATTTTGCCTTTTGAGAGTCTCCAAGGTCATTAAATCTAGATAACCCTTGTCTGGATACAGCAAGTTATRAATCTTGGCCAGAGGGCTTTAGAAACAGCTGTTGAGTGTGTYTGATATCACTCAATGTTTGTGGTAATTTGTGGCTTTTTTACCCAAGGTACCACTCCTTCCTTGTCCCTGTTCAGGGTGAAACTGCTTCCCTTGGTTTTGGTAACTGCTTCCAGGCTTGAAATTAGCTGTGGATTGTAGATGTAAACTGCAAAAACCTCCCTGGTAAATGTGCAGTTRCAGGCATTTGCAGCATTCTAGGCCATTTCAGTTGTTATATTTGGAGCTGGGGCATCAATAATACATGTTTTCATTAAAAGACAATGTGCTTTAATGTCATTGCAGTGAATTATTTTGGGCGATTCAAGTGACCCCATTTGGAATACAACAGATTAAACTGTGCACCTGTATTTTCAATTGCAGAGGGTTTGCACCACGTAACTAGAAGGTTTTTTATAGACCTAAAAGTTTTATTATTTCCATTCTTCTTTGCCAACAAATGCATTTAGTATCCCAATAAAGCTCGACTGGGGCTGTAACATATGGGCGCTCTTTTAGTTCCTGCCCCCTGGAAAGCCAAAACTAAGCAAAAAGACCAAGGCCTCTTTCCTCTGATTTATTTGTGTTCTTATTTTTGAGATCTTGTTTGGAAACAGAAGGTTGGCACCTGGGAGAGGAAGCACGGGAGTGTGTGAAGCAGCGGGATGCCAGACAGGAGGGATCCTGCTCTCTCCTGTGCTCTGCACAGCTCTTGCTGGAATGTTGCTCCTGCACGGGCTCTGAGCAGCCCTGGAAAAGGCTGCTAACTCTGCCTTATGGGAGTTGCCTGGTTTCTGGCTTTACAAAGGGCTTTCCCTAAATAAACAGTTCCTGATGTTCATCTCTAGCTATGCTGGAGGGACTGACATATAAAATTGACAGCTCTGGTGTAGATGACTGACCATTTATTAGTGTTCTACTCACTGAAGGGTGGCAGTGAAAGCTTGTTGGATATAGAAGATATTTCAGCAGCTGTTAAAAGATATCCCAGACATTATTTTTCTTTCTGAAATCAGGAGCAGATTTACTGTCAGTGTSTGTGTGTCTCTATMATTCAGTGGCTTTATATCAGGCTTCTTTACATCAGTGGTATGCTCTGTCTGCTGTGTATTGCAGAGAAGCTCTGTTCTCCRCAAGGATGATGTTTTCATCATTTGAAAAGTTACACCTTGTTTTCTGTGGTAGGATTGCTTCATAGCTCAGGATTGGGCAGTCCTGTGAGTTTGCCCAGCCTGGCCCATTTGTGGGACATGCCAGYTGGAGGCCTGGCTGCTCTTTTGGTGGCAAAAGGGAAGATGAAAGCAAATCAAACRGAAGTGAATCTGGAGAGTAACTAAGCTTTAGGACTGGGCTGGTTTGCTGTTGTTTGTTCTTTGCTACTGTTGGTGAGCTCCATGGTATAATGAATAACCAGTTTCAAAAGCAAACAAAAAACGTGTAGACAAAGGGAATTAGAGGAGAACAGTAACAATAAATTATTTTTGCTAACATGTCAACAAACCGGAAAGAATTTTTTGGATTAAACTCAAAGGAAAACCTTTGCACAAAGTCCTGAAACTCCATTGCTTCTATAATAAGAAATGAGGAAGACATTCAGCTGATATACACTGTTGTAGGTCACTGAAGTAAATGAAGTTATGGAAGTTTGCAGCTGCTGAAGATTTGATCACTGCCAAACAAACAAGCAAAATAATTAACTGCATAATAAACAAGCAAAGACAGATATTCCTGGAAAGCTTTACTACTACCCATAGCAAAATTTATTACCTTATTGAACATGCAAAGATTTTTAGGATACCTTGAGGCCTTTTTGTGGTTTCTTGGCCTGACAGTGATGCCCCAGGCAGTGGCAGAGCTGAAGACATGTCTGGCTCTAGAGCCTTGTTCACTCAGTTCCCACAGCTGAACTTCCCCAAGGACTGAAGTCTCCTAGGACTCTCCTGAAGCTCATTCTGCAAAACGTTGCTATGACACCTTTCAGGCAGGTGGAAAAATGAACCCTCTTGGGAACTTCTTTACAACTGGTCATAAATTCTAATGAGGTGAAGATCCAGGTTTGATGTATATTAGATTTAGGCTTCCACTTGGTAGATATGTACAAAACAGTGTAATGGTACCRTGCAGAAATAAGGGTCTTTACCCCATTGATGCAGTTATAAGCTGGGAAAATGATTTTGCGTAGATAATGCTGGTACAGTTTTGCCAATGACTTTGGGATAGAAATATGKATCTAGAAAGATGACACTGATGGATAGCTCTAGATCCACCCATGTAGATTAGGTGTCTGGCAGACTTATGTCTGAGATAKTGGATGTGTGACAGCTATTTGTAGCTGCTGATTGCAGAAATTTTATGCATGTGCATAAAAATCCTTAAATTTTGCTCTACTAGAATGTTGGGGAAAGGAGAAGGCACCTGAGAAAAGGTATGTGTATCTGTTGATCCTGGTCAGTAGCATTTTTTACAAATATTATCAGTCTCATCTGTTCTTTGCCTTCAGTAGTTGTGAGGGATTTTTAGAAACTACTACTTATTTGTTTTTCTCTGCTTGGAATGGATTTATTTCGAAATATTTATTGTAACATTAGTTTTAGATGTTTTACCAACACTAGGCCATGAAAACAGACTGTATTTCAGTCTCCACTCCTGATTCAGCAGAACTTCCATTTCTTCTTGCTTGTGACTGTACCACCTGCRAGATCTGCCTGGTAATATATAGAAATATAAAGCCACCACTTTGAGCAGTGTTCAGATTGCCTGACTGATTTCTGCCAAGTGCGGGTCATGTGCTTTTGAAGCCATGGTGTTTTATGTGCTGACATCCAAGTGTGTCTTTCAAAAAGATTAATTTCAAGGCAAACATGATGGAGTGATTGTCCCATCTAGAGGAGCCTCTTAAAAATAGTTCTTCCTTTTCCGAGTAGGTTTTGTTCTTGCTCTGAGTTTTTGTTTGAGAGACCTGGAGGCAGAGTTAATTTTCTGTCCTATTTCTTGCCTCCTACCATTATGCAAAAAGGTGCCAGGGAGCTCTCCCAATACAGGGAAGGAAATGAGAGGCCCAGGATAACTGCAGGGTGCCCACCCGGGAATGCAGGATTTTAGCTGGATTAAACCTGAGAAAGGCTGGTGGGAGACCAGATGTTGGAAAAGTGAAATTGGAACTATTTTGTAGAGTTAGGGCCCTAGTTATATGATTTTTTTCTGAGGGGCGTGAAGTGAATAAAACCCTTATTTTGTTGAGAGTAGAATGTGTGGGAAATAGGCTATTTTTTTTTAAAATTTGGAATCACTTTGAAAGGGGTGAAGGAATTCCAGCAAAATCTGACCTATAGGTCGGCAGACTTGAGAAATTGAACTGCTGTGCAGGTGGAGACAGTGGTAGATTTGTTGCTTACTGTGCTGGCTCTATTTTTAGTTTCTGCCTGCTTGCAAGTTCTGTTTACGAATGTCAGGAAAATGCATTAGGATTATCTGCTTTATTGTAGAGGTAATAAAATGTTGTCCAATTTAGCCAATAAAACAGCTAAAAGCAGGCTCCCTSTGTCATGGCAGTGGAGCTGCTAAATGTGGCCTCACAGAGGTTTTAAGCTGCCTGCTCTGTTCTTTCCTCTCTCCCACTATTGTTCTGTCCCACTATTGTTCAGTATGGCGATTAGGAATCTCTGGGGAGGTTTTATTCCCATCTGGGCATAGCTGAAAGTGCACCCTGAGAAGAGGGAAGGTGAGGGATCAGCTAAAGCTCTGTGGCCCATTCCTGCAGTGCCGTACGTCGCTGCTGGAGCCCAGCAGCGATACTGGGGGCATAAGGACCCCTGATTATTCCTTTGCCCAGGGTCTCAAATGCTTGGCTGATAAGGGATACTTCCCTAAGAGTCCTTCCAGCTCCAGTGTCTGGAGTGGAAGCCAGTCGTTTTCAGGGGATGTGATTGGTCTGTTGTAACCTGTATTGGCTGATACCCTGTAATCCAATATTACAGCTGCTTTCACTGCCACAGAGCCTGGATTCATGGACAGACATCCTGTTTAGGCTGGGATGACTTACTGGTGAGCATTATGACTGTAGTTGCCAGATAGAAGTATTAATGTGCTTAAATCAGGGCTGAAGGTGCTTTAACATTGTTATTTGACTCTGAAAGGAAAACAAATGGGTTGTTTATWCCATTAGAAAACCAGTATGTAAATAAATAATATAAAAATACACATTTCTAGTGCTTAAATGGTCATTGCTACCTTTATTATGGCCTTTTACCACTACAAGTTATTGTTGTAGGGTGCCAGTTCCCTAGTCATACTCACTAGTTAACCAAAAGGTTTGAGCAGATTTCTGACACTGTTGGTTAATAGTTGTTTTTTATTACAGTTCTAAATAGCTCAGGCCAAACAGATTGTGTGTTAAAAAATAAAGATAGTTCTCATGCTAATTTCCCTGTGCTTTAAATACACCAAATATGCCCCCTAAAGCATCCTTAAGGTGTGGCTGTCTGTATGCAGTTCATCACCAGAGAAATTATATGTTCATTTTTAAAGGAACCATAAACTCAGTTGGTTTTAAGCCTGGATCTGAGCTGGGAAAGGAACTGGCAATTTAGTAAAAACTGAGGAGCTAATTCCACGACAGGGGTAAGCTAGAAATAGGAGTAAAAGTGTTACTTTGAACTGCATCACATGAAAGCAGCAAGGACAGGAACATTGCAAGTTTGTATGTACCTGTGAATAACCATTTTTTTTTTTTTTTTGCAACTTCTGCAGTTTTTGAGACTACGTGTCTCTAAGGAGGCAGACAATGAAAATTTGATAGGCAATATATTATTATGCAGTGAAGTGTTGAAGTTTGCAGATGGATCACTGGCAAGTCTGACCAAGAAATAKAGCCTCTTTTTTCACCTAGGGGATGGAGTGTGGGAAATCATGATTTAAAAATGAGAGGGAGATGTAAATCTGCAGTGTTTCAGTACTCGTCAACTTCGAGAAAATGGGAATYTGGAGAAGAACCTTGATGACTTCTCTTTATGTTTTGGCCAACTGTAATGATAAAGTCCAAATATTTGTGACATCTGGCATGCTCATGACCACAGCTAGGTCTTAGATCCATAACAAAAGGGTTATTTTTTCCAAGAATTCAATTTCTGTTTATCCAGWTAAGTGCCACAGAAGTGCAGCTTGCTGTTACTGAAAAGAACAGTCAAATCATAGTGTCTCTGTTCTGCCAAGCTGCTCTAATGAACACTGAGAATTAGCTATTGTGTTGTCAGCCTAAGATTGACAAACTCATTGATGAGYCTGTTTTGTTTGGGTTTTGTTTATTTTTTTTTATCACAAAAATATGTTTTTCTTATTAAGTTCGGCTGATATCTGTTCATAAAAGAGTAGTAAAATCAATCATATYAGGCTTTATTTCAAGCCCTCAATATCAGAATGAGAGTGCTGTGAGTTTTATTCAGGGAGCACAGGCTCAGATGGTCCTTCACAAAACACAGCAAGAAGGCTGGAGCTGCTCAGAGCTGGAGACCTTGGCATTGTGTGGGATTGCTGTTAACCTGGGGGAGCTGCAGTTTGATGAAGTCCCATCTCCAGGTGACTCTTCCATTGCTKCCTGCTGCTTCCCTGATATTCCTCTGGGCTACTAAAGTACTTGTTCTTACACAGGACCTCCTAGAATTGGGAACTGAGGTGACGACATTAGGATGTGTGGAGTAAAATTATAAAAATGGTATTTTTTTTTCTCGATGTTAGCCCATTTTGAGAGTCTTGTTTACTTTTCTCTATGTGGTCAAAATCGGAGCTCGTCAAAACTTTTCCTGCTAATGTTTTTCCATTGGAAATCACTGCTATAATGGGGTTTGAAGCATTTCTTGGGGCTGTGTGGATTACCCTTAGGGTTTTTGTCAAAAAGATGGCACTCAAGAGGTCTCAAAGGGCCTGCATAGTCTGCTGTCATCCAGTTCAGGTGGTTTGAAACTCCTGGCTGGAGCAAGGAGCGCTTTGAGACGTGTCAAGTTTTCTGAGAGCTTGAAATTTGGTTTCAAAATGTTTTTGCTCAAATCTGAATTTAAAACACGGCTTGTTTTATAAACACATTCTGAATGCTGCTCCAAGGTCTGCCCCATTTGGAAGAAAGAAACGCATCTCTGGAAATGGCCTAACCATTTCCTGCAGCACAAGGCCTTTCTTGTAGACATATTTTAAGTGTTGGTCAGGTCATTCTAGTGGGAATTGGGTGAAAGTAAATCCATGTGTTGAAACTGGTTTTGTAGCTCTTGAACAAGAGAAGAAGAAAAAAATGCAAAGAAAATTTAAAGTGATTCTAAATAATATTTTCTTTCCTTCAGCTGTCTCCGTAATGAGATACAGTGCATCATCCTTTGGATTTGCTGTAAGTAGAGATACAATTGAAATATTCTCTACCCCTTTTCTTCTTTCCCAYGGGCTTTTTCTGAACATGAAATACTGTATTTTTTTATGGTAAATTCATGGAAAAGTTTGCAAAGTCAAAAATRCATTAGAAAATATATTGTTGAAGTCAAGCATTGGAAAGGATGGCAAARATACTTTCATTTTACTTTTTCAGTTTMTGATCATTAAGTCTTATCCTTATTAATGCTTACTGATAGATTGCTTGTTGATAGATATTATCCACCAGATATGGTTTKCTTCTACAAAATCTCTCAACTAAAAATCAGTTTCGTTGTTGAACTCCAATGTTGAAGTCGATGGTAAGGCTGTTATTGACTTTGGAATCACAGYTTTCCTCACTAGTCCTTGCCATGACTTTCCAGATTGGTGGCAGAGCAAAAAATTCCTAACGACAAGCAATGACTCACATCAAATAATTTGTCTTTTGCTTTCAAATTTGAAGGTTAGATTGATCTGTAGAAAGTTTGACGTAAGAGTGAAAGTGGRACAAGTCTGGTTTTCAGTGTTACTGACATCGTGTCTGCATTAATTGGGAACACAAGCAATTTTGCTGATGATACAGAATAATATATTCATATGATATGAAATCTGGATGGGATTTTGGAAAAAAGGTAATATTTTCTTGGTTTGAAACAAATTCTATTGCAGGAAATTAGTGACTGCAGAAAAAGGAATGCTTGACAGGCATTTTTATCCAATTCTTTCTTTAGAGTCTTTGCATCAGAATCATATTAGTATTTTAATTCTTGTAGTGTAGTGCCACAGGGGCAATTGCCACAATGTTCTGTGGGTTTTTTTCTTAACTTCTTCACAGATGATGGATTAAAAATAAGAAGTTTTTAATCCCTTGATTGACTTTGTGAGCTCTGAAGTGTATCATTATGCAATAACACATGGCAAAAATGTGAAGATCAATTCACTAAACGTAAATCCTGCTTTCATTAAAGCCATTTATTTGAAGCTGCTTTGTGCCTGTGCAGCAGGATAGAAAGTGCATTGCTCTTAGTGCAGGGCACATTTAATGGCCCACAAAACAATTGACTCTGTATCTCTTCCAGTTTGATGCCACCCTGGACGTTTTGTCATCAGCCATAGTCCTGTGGCGTTACAGCAACGCGGCTGCTGTGCATTCTGCACACAGGGAGTACATGTGAGTACCCTTAATTACTCCTGGCTTGGGAGAGGCCTGCAGAGCTTTTGTTGTCAAGCTGTGATGCTACAGATKCCAGAGCTTTGACAAAAAACATTTTGTCATGTCAGCAAGTATTCTTTCCTTCTGCCAGCTTACAGTTTGGTCCCAAACATGCAGCCGTTCCTTGGGCAAACCTCCCTGTGACTGTGATTTTCAGTTTCTTTTCAGCCAAGATAGCAATTGTTAGGGCTTTTTTTTTCCCCTTGCAGCATCTCTATCAAATGAACTGTATTTGCAACCTGTAATAGATTTGTAAATCTTTTATTTTGCATCTTACCGCATTATTCTGCATTATGTTTTTTTTAAATTGATGCTTGTATTATATTTGTACTTCCCTTAACAAGTTTGGAATATGAATCACTTCAACTTTTTGTTTTGATAAGTAAGAGTATAGCAGTACTCGCATGTCTTCTTTATGCTTACCTTGCAAGCAATTTCTTTTCATATTTAATGCTTGCTATGTATATCCCATGGGGAAAAAAAAAAGTCTTTACATATGCAGTGCAATTTTGATTCCGGTGGGAATTGTATTCTGCATCGCTGTGTAGCAGTTCTGCTGGTGATGCCRGTGGTAGCTGAGAAGATCAGGTGGAGATTGACTCAAGAATTTTTCCAACTAGTGCATAAAGAAGATTTTAACCTCCTACTCATATATTGGGTGCATCCAGGTGGAGATTTGCAGTACATTTGCCTGCTTTGGTTTTGCTCTGTACTGCCATTGCTGGCAGCATCCCCTCTGGCTCGTTTGAAAATAGTCCAACTATCCCCTAGGATGGACCACAACTTTACAATAAAGGGGGATAAGGTAGGTTTTGTGCTGAGACACCTCTAATGATGGCCTTTATCAAATGGTAGCCTGATGAAATTGAGCTTTTGCGTAACTGGCAGGATCAAAAAAACCCCCCCAACAACAAAAAGCYGTACTAGAGGGTCTCTTAACTTGTCTTCACAATCTTTTTCTATAAACCAAGAAAAACTAAGCAGTATTTTTACATGCATTAACTCAGGTTCCTGCAACAGCTTGCCAGTGCTGTGAGTTCCTTTCTGGCAGGGCTCCATACGGAACAGTTTGGAATAAAAGGCCGTAAAAGACTGATGTGGCATTGAATCATAAAAATAAATTCAGAAATAAGTGATTAAAATTAGGCTTTCTGCGCAGATTTGGAGATTTTAACAGGCATTTCCTTAGTATCTTGCTTTTGTGGGTGTCCACAGAGATTCCTGTCAACATTCAATTAACATATTTTTGAAATCTCCTTCTGTTGAGCTTTTTAAAGTGAACCTTGTAAAGTATTTTAAAGAGAAGGTAAATCCCAATACAAAAGAAGAATCAACATATCCCCATGGCTAAACCAGTAAAGTGAACAGGTAAAGTAGTAAACATATTTTCCTGGCTTTTATGCTCGTTTTTAATTTGCTTTCATATAATCCCTCTGCTTTACATAAGGCTAAATTAAGTCAGTGAATTACTTGCCATGCCCATTAGTTGGAAGACAGCTAAGGTTACGTGATGAGTTCAGTATCCAGTGAAAGAATGTTACCATATGCTGGGAATATGAATCACTGGATAGTCAGTCTGGTTATCCCTCAGTTTCCAGAGCTGACAGGAGAATCACCGTACTACTGATAGTTGTATAAGATACACATAGGTTGTGCTGCTTAAGGCAATTCTCACTGTGTCAGATTTTTGATGGAGGCACATTTCTAATTTCCTGTTGTGTTTAATCAATCTCTTGCTTGAAGGACTGCATGTAATCATTTTTCCTCCTCGACGCTGGGAAAATGTTGCAATGACGCCTGCTGGCTGCTTTTTTACCTTATGAATAATCTCTGTGTCACATGTGCCTGTAACTACACCTGGTCTGTCACAATCCTTGTTTTCTGTGTGCCAGTGCCTCGGTGGGGAAGTCTGCTCTCAGACGTCTGAACAGTTTGGTGCAGATTTGTGTGGGTGCTTAGGCTGTGCTGTGTGTTATTCCTGTTTCTGTGTGCCTGGCCATGTTCTGCCTTAGTGCAGGGGCCTGTTTACCAGAGTATGGTGTTTCAGAGTGGCTTCTGTTTAGTTCTTTATTTATAGGTCTGTCTTCTAGTGATTTAAATATTGCATTTGTCTGTGTATCGTAACATGTCTGAAAATATCCTTAGCTCCTTGGCAAAAGCCCAGTGGAATTGCCAATTAATTATGTTTTGCAAATTTGTACAACTTCCTGTTTTGTAAACTTGACAGCAAGAGATTGATCCAAAATCTGTTGMAATCAGTGTAAAGCCTCTCACAGAAAGGCAGTGTCAGATTCAGTCCTAACTGCTGGACGTCATTGAGAGAGAACATAGCCTGAAAAACACACCCCCAGAAAAGACACAGAGAATACAGCCTGACTCATGATGTGCTATGAATTAAATGCTTAGAATAAAATGCTCAGATGTAGAAGAAATGCGTAGTCTTACTTCAGATGTAGCCATATGGCAGTTGGAGATGCAGCACTCTATGGGCTGGCACTCCTAGGAGTGCAGAAGTGCTTGCTGTGCCAAGTTCTGCTGAGAGGAACCAATGCATTTCCATTTGACTTCAGGTGAATTGGAGTGCTGAAACTACCAAGAAAATGTGTCCTGCTGAGTTTAACTCAGTTTAATGAGCTTTATTTTTATTAGATCATTTGATTTCTCTTGTTTTCTGGGTTGAGATGAGAAGGTGCTTTTCCAGTGTTCATCCCTTCAGTGGCATCCTTTCCCTCCAGGGTGTCGACCACACCACACAGCTCAGAAGAAGATGAACCCCTGGCAGTGGCACCAGTCCTGTAACCATTTGTTGATTCTCCAGATTCAGCCRTTTCAAACCTCTTCACTTTGACTGGCAGGACTGATGACAAAACTACTTGTTTTTTCCTTTGCTGCCACTTCTAGGGCTCTGTCACCCTTTCTGATGCTGCTCAGACTGCTCCTGGCTGTGTCATTGGTGCCCACATGAAATAAAAGCCATGGGTAAAACATTCACCAAGACCAGGAATTAAACTACTGCAAGACTGTGGGCCCTGAGACCCTGCTTGGTTCTGCCTAGCTGCCTCATTAATGAAAGAGTGYGTAGGAGTGGGATGAATATTTGATGTTTTTGAGAAAAGTCCTTGAAAGAATTGTAGGTCTTGAGACAATGTGAGAGTTGGGGAAGGACTACAGATATCTGGGAAGAGAGTCAGAGTACATACATAGTTCATGAGTACTTGATTTGCTCAGTGTGATCTGCCAGGTTGTAAATTAACGTGCAGGAAACRTAAAGGTGCTGAACAAGTCATCGAAAAAGCAATGATCAAGAAATTAAAGGCAGAAAAGAGTGCTGAAACAACTGGAGAAATAGTTTTGAATGTCCACTAAAGATGAAGCTTCTGTTAAATTCAGGAATGAAGGACTTGGGGTGGAGTGCTGGAACTGTTTGTGAGGAGAAAGTGAGGAACACCACCAAAGGATCAGGAAAACAGAATAACAAACTACATGTGCACAGYCTTGTGAGGAAGCTTTAAAAGACAGAGTTTTTTCAGCACAGTTGGTTGGAAAGATCTTGCTTTTCTGTACAGTGCAGTACAGGAGTATGTGCCTATGCCTGTGGGATCCATTGCTCCTAGGATTTTTTGGCTACTGGGTTTTTTATTGCAAAAACTAACTTTGCACAGCATATTTAACGTAGTGATTCTTGACAGTTGCAGCTGGTGTTTGTTATATATTATTTTGTTGATGGTATCAAGTTAAATTCTGTGTTTCCCGGGAACCAACATCTTTCTTAACCCGGTGCCAGAGTAAATAGGAAACCTGACTCATAATGAACATTCTGGATTAYGGCAAGAGGAGAAAACACACATTTCTTACATTTCTTCCACTGTTTTGRTGTTGTGGTTTTGTTTGTTTGTTTATTTGGGTTTTTTTGATTACATATTTCGGGCTCTGACTATTCATTCCTTAATTATGTAATAAGAAAATTAAATTGTATCATGGACTAATCATTTTAAACAAACTCATGGYGCTCTATGTTGCCATGATATAATACATAATGAATGCATACAAAATATGTCACTTTTTTTCATATATTGGTGAAGCTTTCTTTTGAAACATTGTCAGTGATATTAAAATAACAGGAATTAGAGTCTACAGTGTGGCAGTCCCGGGTGCAGATATCTGTCATGCCTCCACCTGCACCTGAGAAAGCTTTTTGCCAGAAGAAAATAGTCATTTCGCAATTAGACAGTACCTGAACACTTTGCTATGTGTCTGTAACTTAACTTTCATCTCCACACCTCAGCTGTGGCACCTGGATTTGATCCTGTCAGGATGCTGAACCCAGTGGCCAAGTGAAAAATGCCTGTCCTGGGGATTTGCTTCTTGATAGGTTCTTAAATTATGGGGAGGATGAGCGGGTGTTCTCACCTATTTTGACATTCAGAAGAACACAACTGTAAGAGCTTAATCCAAGAATTTCTAATTTAGTTTCAGCTAAAAGCAATCTGTAGGAAAGATATTTGACTGCTTCTCAGGTACTGAGTAAATGGGAAACCTGACTCATAATTCAAATGCTGGATGCAACAATTAGGAAATCTCTTGCATCCGTCACTGCCCTACCCCTATGTTTAATTAAGCTCAACAGTAGACATGTACGTGTTATTTCTAATTTTTATATATATATATAATATAAAATTGTGTATACTGTGTAAAATTGGTGTATACACATACATCTTATGTTTAGAAGCATTGTTGTGCCTTTTTTCTGCCTGTTGAAAGAAGAACGTGGTGATTTRCTGGGGTTTTCAGTTGCCAGGCAGCTCGAGGAATACACTGTGTGGATATTTGTGTATATATATGGGTTATCCATTACACAGGGATATATAATGAATGGAGGAGGGAGGAAGTGAATTCTGACCCTTTCCTAGGACTTTATGCACTAGGGGTGAAACTTGTGGCTATGCAAYAGTATGACATGGGAATTAGGATATTTAAAAACATTTTATGAAGCATACCAATGTTGTCAACACACTTTTTATAACACCCAATGACCYGAACATTACCAGTGTATCAATCCCTTTCTTTGGTTGCTTGCTAGTCTCCTGGTTATGTATTCTTCATCATTTATCCTTTCACAGAGTATCTCTGCATTCATTTTGATTGTAAATAGACTTCTCAGGTAAATGGGACACTGCAGCAAAAAGCATATTAATGTTTTAAATACTACCCGGAATTGGTGAATGTTTATCTAGCAGAAGAATACAGCTTTGAACAGTTTTTCTTCAATAACCTCACATCTTAGGCGTGTGACCTTTGGAGAAGCCTAGTCAAGTGATTAGAAACCCTTACCAGTTGCTTAGTTACTACCTTCTTTCTGGAATTTAAACTTCAGTAAACTGGAATAATAAAATAATCTGTATAACTCTTATGTATGTAACTCTAAACTGAATATGCCTGAATGAACTGTCCTTTGCTGTAGTGTTCCCTTTATCTGCATGGATATCTTGTGGATAAATATTCTTTTACACCTTGTTCTTCTGCTCTCTACTTTGTSGTACAATTCATCTTTGGAAGACGGGAAATCAGATATGTACATGGTATCCTCCTTCAGTTGCTAGGGAAAAGTGCTGTATGGCTTCATGAAATGATACCTTACTGCTTTGCTCTACATTATATCTGTGAATTGCACGTCTACTTTAGCTCTATAATCTCTTGTCCAGTGGCTTATGGTCTAGTCTAGGGCACCCCAGAGGCTTTCATCCTGCCAGTGATCCTTGCTTTGAGGGCAATCCTTGGAATCACCTTTTATCGCTTTATTTCTGTGAAAAGCCATCACCATTGTCACYTCCTGCAGAGCCAGTGGACACTTCTGTGGGGGTGGACAAATGTGGGGAGTTATTKGCTGTTGAGTTTGTGTAAAGACTTCTTTCTTACTGAGAAAATGTGATTGCAAATGAGACCCTAAGACAGAGCAAGCCTCTCCTTCTGAAGTAATAGTAACTCTCTTTCTCTCTTGCTCCTGTTCAGATGACACCACTTGAGAATATTTGCCCTGGCATTTGGTCATGGGAAGCCTTGCAGAAGTTATACGGAATGTATGTGCATTACAATTAGGCATATGTGGAATATGTGGATTGTGATGTATCCTACTTTCACACTCAGAGCTTGAAAGAATGAGAAGCCACCTTTTATGGCTGTCATAGTGCAAAGTTAGGTCTGGCTCTTCTCTCTTCCTCTGATTCCAAAAGAAAGCATATTGATCTATACAGTTTCAGGGCATATTATCTCTTGGTTCATATAATTAAAAAAAAACACCCTGATTTTCTGTACTTCTATTGTATTTGAATTTTCATGTGGGGTTGGCTCTGCTGTACTGGGTAACCCGGCTAAATGAGCACTGTGTATTTAGGCAGTGTTGAATGAAAATAATTCTCTGGGTTCAGACCCAACATATCAGTCACATTGGAAAATCTGTGGATAATTTTRTCTGTACCATACATACGAATGAGACTTGAAGCACAGATGGCAAAATCCACACCTACCCACAGTTCAGGGCAAACCTCTGTGGCTGGAGGCAAAGCTCTTTTGTGATGAGTGAATGGAATACCTAAGTGATCTGGAAAAATGTCAAATGCATGGAGCTGCAAACAGCTCAGAACCTGCCTCTGCATCTCGTGTGTAGTTCTGAGCTGCCATGAGTTTGTCCTCACACAACACTTTCATGTCTCCCACATAGTGAGGCACAGKGGGGAGTTTCCAAAGGGAGTGTTCACCTGTGCTTGGATATCTGCTTTATAGRAGGCTAAATATAGTTTCTTTTTAACTACACAGAAAATTTTTTCTTCTGAAATATTTAGCCAAAATTCTACATCCAGGTACAGTGCTAGATAAAAGTTTCAGAGGTGCTTCATGAGACTGACTTAATAAACACTGTAATTTCTCCATAAATTCATTATCCCATATTCAGGCAGAAGTAAAGCAATCACAAACTTTGCCCCTACCCAGACAGAAATGTGTGTATGGGTACGGTTATGCGTGCACAGACACAAAATCATCGCATATAGAAGTTATATTAAATATGAAATAGGAAATGTATATATTTATACGTTCTAAAATCTGTTTCAAAAACTGTGGCATCTGTAGACTTGGCAATGGTTTTACTGGAGCGAGATCCAAAGTCTATTTAATTTATGAAAGCCTTTCCCTTTACTTGACTGGGATTTGATTAAGCAGTATTTGTGTGTATTGCCTAGTATTTACACATAGGTCTATACATGTTAAAACACTGATATGATGTTTTCTTCACAGGAATTTGATGATCACCATAAAAATGAATATTATAGAAATCCTCAAAAGGCTTTAATTTCCAGCTCCAGGGGAATGGCAGAATCTCTGATCATCTGCTGCAAGTGTGGGAGCAGTGCTCAAGCCAGGAGGGTGGTTATAAGGCCAGGTGTACTCCAAGTGCAGCTGTACAGTCTGTGCAGACCTAGGAGCTAGAAAATAGGTCATGAGAGTTTTCCAACTCCCCCAAGTTGTGGGAATGTCTGTTAGCTTTTTCTGGCAGATATTTCCTACCTGGAGTATCAAATTATTTATGGAACTGTTGCCCCAGTTCAGCCGTGTGATTTTAAAGTATGTAAATACCCTGTTCTGCAGCAACTAGTTTAACTCCTAAGGGATAATAAAAGTTTAAGAAGGCCTATAACACTTTCAGCATGAAATGGTTCCCTAGCAGAGCTAACCTGAGTCTCAGACATAAACAGCATTTCCCCTCCATGCCTTTTAAGAAGAGGTTAGACCACATGACATCACAGCACACTTTTTAAACACAATAATTGAAAATTTGACTTTCAATGGTATTGTGGACTATTACTTGAATTCTCTTTATTGTGTAACCTAGTTTGAGCTTATATTTTTTTTATGGTGAGAAAATAGGAGTAGCTGTAATGATGCTGATCTGGATCCTGGCATTTGGGGGTGGATTATGGAACATGTGTGATGAACAGCAAGCCCACTTTGTTCCTTTTAAAGWGTGTCTTAAATTGACTCTATTTCCTCCTCACCCAGCACCAGGCAGGTGTAACTACTCTGAACAGCTGTGATYCTGTACAGTTTGGTGTCCAAAACCTGTTCAGGAGCTACACTTGATAATAGATAAGCTGCACCAAAAGCTGATTATAAGTGCCTAATTGGACAAAAGGAAGCTTCAGATTAGCAGTAGAGCACGACAAATAGGCAGGAATCTCAAGACTGAGGCTGATATTGCATCTCTTGCCTGTGTATTACCATAATATGTCACAGAGACTAGTAGTTTTCTTTTTAGAGGAAGTCCTTTAATGAGTTTGAGAGGCAGATGTTACAATCTTTAGAGTTTTGGATGTCCCCCTCATGAAAAGTGTGACTACAATTGTCTCGGCAATACTGCAGAACAGCAACCAATGTTAGTGAACAGCTGCACTGTAATTTTGATGCAGATCCCACCGGTTTGCCACGAGAAAATCATTTGTTGATGACCAAAAAACGGAACATTTGCCTCCCAAATTCTCACCCTTTGGATTCCAACATTCAATTTTGCATACTCTTGAGAAATCCTTGGCTAGCTGTTACTGGAATTTTATACTTGGCTGCTGTGAGTAGACTATAAGAGCTGCCATAATACAAATGTTAAATGAAAGCAGGCCTAGCTTTGTTTGAACAGGCTGACAGCCTCTCATCTACAAGAAATGTGGTGCAGGTTATTGCAAGGTCCAAGTTACTAATGAAGGAGCATTCACAGAATGTAATTTCTATTTGGTTTTGGGAAGAAAGAACGAAAACAAGAGTACCAGCAAGGCAAAGAGATGCTAAAGAGTTCCTGTCATGTGCTAGACATAGAAGATGATTGAGAAAGAGTATAGAGAGGTACAGAATTAGAAAGTGAATGAATACTGTATGCTCAAAAGTATTTTGGTAACTTCTGACACCAAAAACCTCCTGGACAATTGCCTTCCGTGTCATACCATATGACTTCTCCTGAATGATTCCATACATSATATTCACTCTATCACCCACTAATACTAAAGTCCTTCCTAATCACGGGAAAACAGGATTTAGCACTTTTGCAACTTTTATTAAAATAATTACTTTTATAGTTTATTTTATTTTTTTACCTAAACTCCAGAGGTCTTATTGGTGGGTTTATTCAGAGATTAAATTTTGTATCCATCATCAAACTGATTTTCGCAGCTTTGCTGAAGAAGCTCACATTACTCCAGRGCTTAGAGCTCATATTGCTCTTATTGGCCTGCAGCTCATTTTAATGTGAAGTTGCAGTTCCTTGCAAAGTAATATTTTTAACAGTACCCCTTCACTTCAGTGGTRCAAACAGCCTGCAGAGGTTTTAACATTTCCTTTACAGTGGGCTATTAGGGCTCATTAGTGCTGAAAGATCTTGACAAAGCCTGCAGAGTTAAGATTTTGTGAATAAAAATTAATGGGATCACAGGATAATGCAGGTTGGAAGGGGCCTCGGGAGGTCTCTAGCACAGGCTCTTGCTGAGAGCACAGTCAGCTGTAAGATCAGAATAGATTAACAGAACTTCATCCACTCATGTCTTGGAAACTTYCAAGGATGGAGGCTCCACAACCTCTCTGGGAARCTATTCCACTAGTAGCATGGTATCATTTTTCGTAGGAAATATATCATGGTAGGATTCTTAACAGTCAAGGAACTACAGAATTAAAATAGAGTAAACCAGCTCTTGTAAGGTAACCAGAATAAATGTAGAAATTAGAAGTATTATCTTTTATTTATAGCATTGTGGCTGCTAGAGAATTTGATGGAGAACTGAAGCTTGTTTAGATGGCAGCTTTGCAAATGCGAGAGCAGAGTTTCTATCTCAAGAATATTAATACAAATGCTAGTGGTTCATATAATGATTTTTTCCCAGTTCTCTTTGTCATGTTTACCTCTGTAGCTCAGGTGAAATGATGGAAACGTTTTCCATGAATAAGGTAGGATATGTTTTCATTTAATGTTTTCATTTTGTTTTCAATTCATTTTCATAATGTTTTCAATTAATAAGGTGAGTAATCTTGATACAAGACAGGAAGTTTTTACAGTGAGAACCATCAGTCACTGGAAGAACCTCCCCAGGGATGTGGCAGAGTCCTCATTGTGGGAGGTTTTCAGGAGGCATTGGACAGGGTGCTAGAGAATCTTATCTAGGCTCCCCTTCCCMTGAAAGGTTGGACCAGATGATTTTTGGAGGTCCCTTCCATCCTGGGCTCTTCTGTTGTTCTCTGAGCCTCTTTACTTTGGCCAAAGTAGTATAAAATCCCAAATAACCCATATAATCAAAAAAGGTCAAGTAATCTGGGGTACTGCAATGAATGAAAAAGGTGGGAGAATAGTGCAGTATTTGACAAGAAAGTTAGGTTTTTAGTATTGCATTTTAGTTGTATCATATGCTAACAAAATTGGGAACTAATTAGACYGCTACTGACAAACTTGTTTTATTCCACATGGTGTCATCACGTTTCAGGGATTATTTTAATGAACTTGAAGTGTGATGGTAAAATAGTTTCCAGGATGTAACAGATGAACTACCAAGGGCATGAGATCCTTTTCCCTCCCCACTGCCCCAAGACGACTCTCTCTGAGCTGCTTGGAGAAAGTTAACACATTTTTGCAGATTACATTCRTATGCACCACTAATTTTTTCTGAATCCTTAATTCTGATGCACCCCCTTTGCTGCATGTGAGAGCAGATTGATTTGAGAGGACTAATTAGCACGGGCTTCATTACCAATGCACGTTGGTACTGTGTTGCTGTATTTCATTTGCCAGAAACATAGTGAGATAATTAGGAAGGGAAAAGTCTTGCATTGGCTATTTTATAGCAGTCAGTTGGTATCAGAAAAACTCTTATTTCCAGTCACCCTTGTGTAGCTTATCACAGATCTCTTTTGAGGTAGTTTAGAGCAGAGCTTGTAACTCAGAGTGTATTTGTAATTTCATTGCTGTTATCTATTTATTTTTTATAAAATGTTACCAAACAAGTAGCTGAGAATCTAAATCTGCAGTCTTACATCAGTCTGGCTGCTGCTTACATGGAGGAGCAGCTTCTTTACCTGAAAGGGGCCAACTTGTGTAAAGGGTATTTAGTGTGGCAAGAGCATTGCTAAAGGTAAAACTGCTTCATTATGTTGAAGATTAATCCCCATAGAAATCTGAGTGAGATTAATCTTTAATTCTACGATGGAAATGTTACAGAATTTTGGTCTTATCACTACGTGTAGGGAATCATAACAAATAATTGCAAAATATAAGATAGAATTAAGGCTAAATCCATGAATTAGAAGGCTGTTCTGCTGCATCTGCTAAATGCAAATGAATTGGAGAGTTGGACTAAGTCTCCTTAGGAAATTAATGTTGTGACAGAAAGAGGAAAAAAAGTTCTATCTTAGCAGCCTGAAAATTGGTAGTTTGTGGAGATGGAAGCCCCCGAATCTCAGTATTTTTCATAGCTACTTGTTTAAATGCCATTGACTTAAGCAAAGTAACACATTTTTGATTAAGGGAAAGAATATCAGGTGCTCACAGTGATTGATTTGCTTTTCTGATTTCCTTATGAGTTGTGAGAATTTGTCGTCAAAGTGAGGAATTATGTCTATTAGAGCTCTGTACAGGGAATATGTTATGGAAGAGGTGARGTGGCAGCTGTGTCTCGTGTAATGCACTTACACTGATCTGCCTCTGATGGCTGTGAGTGCCAATATCCAGGGCTGCTGGAACACAAAATGGATATTTATAGGGTTGTATAAATATAAATGGSTTGTATGTGGGTTGTAATACTGCTTTCAGAAGAATGTCTTTTGGAAGTTGTCAGGACGCAGCACACCCAGAATCRAGCTTTAGTTTTTAGGATTTATACACGTGTCTGAATTCCACTAGRAGTGAAATAGCAATAACTGAAGCTCCAAAGCTGTGTAAAGTTTTTGACAGTTTTGAGAGTCTAAACGATTTCACTTTCAGTGCCTGAGGCTGCATTTCAACCAATTTAACAGGATGTTTCATCTATGAAAAAAATAATACTGAAAAGCTGACAAAATTGATGAGTTTGTTTTTAATAGAATGAATTACACTTCATATTATCTTCTGGATTTTCACATACAAATACTGCATCAAAAACACATCAAGAAGTATCTTTGGCAGATCATGGTCAGCTGCCAACACCCTTCAGCAAGCTGAAGAAGTCTTGGTGGTTTCACTGTTAAATTTGCAATATTAAGTTCTCTTTGCTGACAGTGTAATGACATAGTTTTAATTACTCTTGCAMTCCAAGTGCCATTGCTCTAAGAAAAAAACAACTTTGGAAGTTTGAGCTTTAATTGAGYTAAAAGTGAATTGTTGCCTGCAAATCAGAGAGATGCCCTCACCTTATGCTTTCTAAATTAGCCCATTATTCTTTAAACTATACTGCATTCTGAAAGATTCCAAATTATTGTTGCTGAAAATCAAATAAAGCTTTTCCATTATCTTTTAAACTGTTTTGACTAAATTGTCTCTCTTCCTCTTTCTCTTTAGAGGCGATATATTACATGGAACTGAAGGAGATTTCAGATTCATGCATTCTTCATGAGAGCTTTTCTGTTGCCTGTCAAACCTGTAGCGATCAATTATTTTGCATTATAGACCAATTACAGGTATAATGATTTAGTAGATATTAAGTGGGAACCTCTTACACTAACTCAGGTAGAAATGGCTGTAAAATAAGGACATGATCTTCCATAGGTGCTGGAGGTGTGAGCGCAAGGGTTAGGACAGGGCCGTCTTTAAATCCTTCTCTACGTTGTCAGTCAACCCTCACTTCTGTATAACTCCTCTTTCATTGGGTTTTTATGGGTACTTCTTGACTTGAACTTGTTTAGAAATGGCAGTTGGCTCATCTAATTTAATTGAATTTTATTAATGAAATTGCATTTGCCAACCACCTTGGCACTCCCACCCTTCATGTGCGGTTGGAACCACTCTTTAGTTACACAGCAGTGATTGTTAGCAGATGGAAGTCAGCTGGCTTGCATTAAAATTTTTGTGGTCTAATACAGTGAAAGTAGAGCAAGCTTACAATAACCAATTGCAACTTGTTTATTATGTACTACAGTTACTCAGATTAATTTTTGGAAGTTTCTCATTTTGCACATTTGTAGTTGAATTTTGCATGATTTGCAGTCTGGTTAGGAATTATTTTTTTCTAGCAAATGGGATTAAAAGAAGACACTATGCAGTGTTGTGTTCTAGTGGTTTTGCAGACAAATCAATACACTCAAAAAAGAAAAAAAAATGTATTTTTTTGCTTAAAGTACTATACCATYGCTCATGAATTTTGCATGGCTGTGGATTCCAAAAGCCAGAATACAAAGGAGAACCTAGGCTTGCTAAATATGATAACTGAATGCTGATTTAAACCTCAGACTGCATTTCTGTCTGCTGTTAATACCTTTGTCACTGTTATTATCATCTTCCTTTTCTTCTTTCTACTTCAGCTATTTCTGTTTAAGTAGGTGTATGGGAATTCTTCTGCCACAGCAAAACTGATCTGGAGAATAAGAGAAACAGATCAAAATTGCTGAACTCATTTTGTATCTGCTGGAAAATACGCAAAATATGCAAAATATTTGCTGTTAGACTTGGGTGGTTGGAAAGTTTACAGAGATAACCCCAAACTCTCATTTATGTGAGACCAAAATCCAGCCAGTGGTCAGGGCATTCCCCTTAGGGAATGTTTGCCTGTCTTCCCCAGAAGCATGCAGGGAAGAAAAGGTGTGCTAAGGGAAAGGGATGATGCATTCAAYGATACCATGAGGAAGTGTAATCCATAGTTTCCAGCTTACAGATTTGGGGCTGTGTTGGTTTAAGCCTGCTGGGAATGATAGAAAAGCTTGTCTTTCAGAATTGCTTTCAGATTAAAYGTCAGCATATTATTGCTGGCAGTTTATGTATCTTATGTCAACCTGTCACTGGCTCAGCAAATGGCCTTAGGTGAGTCAGCCAGCTTTTGTGGACCAGTTCCTGAGTTACATCACACCTGACTGGGGAGGAAACAGGTGTTTCAGGTTCTGTTGTGCTACTGACCAGATTTACCAAACATCTGTCCTGGTTTGGCAAAGAGAATGAAGTTCCCTTGATTATTTCTAATGGGAGATCCTAGCAAAACAAGCAAATAAACAAAGAGAAGCAGATCTCTAGAGGACTCTGTGATAAATCATCAGGAGCAGAAGTGGCAGGTCTTTCTCTCTGAAACGTCACAGAGAAAGAAGCATCATCTGGTACACCCTGTCTTCTCATACATAATCYAGGTTTTAAGAATGGGAAAGGAGCTGGCCATTTCATTCTGTTCTTTAATTTAAGTCTCTATCTTTAGCTCCTTAAGCCATTTGTTTTATTATTCTGTTACCCTCTGTTACYCTGGAAAAGTTTGAAGTATATTTTTAACTTTTATTTTCCTCTATTTTTTCCCCAGAGCTTGTGTTATCCTGGGTGTCATATTCCTCCTGTCATCTATATGTATTGTGGTCAAAGCCATCCACGATCTTGCGAAGAAGGTGCTTCCAGAAGTGGTAAGGTGATTCCTGTTCTTTTAAGTGTTCTCTTTATTCCCTACCCTGCCAGTGAGACTGAGAAATTCCAGTGTCTCCTTTCAACAGCCCCACTAAACTCTGCTCTGAAGCTCAAGCAGGTGCATTTCCTGCCTGGCTGCACATGCTGGTCCTAGTCTTCCAGCAGTATTTTTACTTACGTGATGGAGTCCAGTCTTTATGGGTTTTATAGACTTGACCCCAAATCACCCTCAGTGTAACCACTTAAAGCTTCTACACAGGACTGTGGGAGTTCACTTACAGAGAGGAGGCCTCTGTAGGCTTAATGAATGTAGTAGAATTTTATGAGAAGAATGCTTCCACGGTTTACTACTCCAATGGCTTCAGTATTTTATTTTCAGTGTGAAAAAAATGTATTTTTGGATTATATTTTATGGTTTTCTAGCTCTTGCCTCCAATTCTGGAGCCAGGTACATGTAGGAGGGGTGAGGGGAGCATGCTGGGAGCTGGCTTTCTGACTGGCTCACCATGGAGCATCACAAAGGGCTTTTCTCTTGCTCTCTGCTSTCTTTTTGCTGTGAAAGCAGCCCCTACCTGGCCTACAGAGCAGCTCTCCCCAGTGGCCTTTCTCTCAGCTCTGGTCTGTCCTGTCCTGCTTGCTTCCTTTCAGTACTGGGCATAAACTTCCCTGAGCTCTACTCCTCCAAGCCAGCTGCCCACTGGGAAAGCCCTCTGGCAGTGGTTCCGCTCCCACAAGACTCTTCCTAATGTGCTCAAATGAAATGAGGCTTCAGTTCAGTTGTTGTGTGCACAACCTGACTCAGAGCTTTTGTCTTCAGCCTCCGTGAGGTTTGGTCTGGCTGGGTGTGCAGCCTTTCACATCAGGGCTTCACCCTGCCAAGTGCCATTCTCAACACAGCACCACCCAGAAACCAAAASTCCTTCCTTTCAACCAGGAAATGGAGGCAGAGCTGGAAGAKAAAACAGCCAAAATGGAATTCCATCTGTTACCCACTGTCAGCAGTGCAGATGACCTACTTGGTCCTGCATTCTCATGGAAACTTCCACTAAGCTGGGCCATTCCAGAAACTCATTTTCAGTAGTTTAGCAGAATTTGGGTGCAGATGAGTAGCACAGCCCATGAATTAGCACGTTACTGAATTGCCAGCCAGCTGCATTGTTTGACTGCAGGTGATTCACGTTCTCTTTGCATTTTGTTTGCCCTCTTTTCCAATCTTCATAATTTACTGCCTCCTCAGCTGTGCCAGCATAACAGCACATGTAGTTCACCAGCCTGGTTCTGTCAAGACGATCTGGGTTAGCTTAAACACTTTCACTAGTCGGTTCTTGARCTCACCAAAGCMTTTTGACAGAACTGGGTTAGGGACTGAGCATGGGGCACGTGCCAGTGAGGGCGCTTATCACCCAGATAAGGGTGAGAGGAGACCCTGCTGTGATGGCCAGCTAAGGGACAACTTCTTAACTTGTCTGCGCCCAAACAGTGCAAACTGGCTACAGTTTGACTCCTGTTTAGTGAGAAAATGAAATATATAGTCCTGACTCGGTGAAGCAGCAGGGAAAAGGGAGGCTACAACCGTAATTAGTGGTTAATTATTAAATTGGTAAATTTCYAATAGTGTAGATCAGATAAACATGGATGTCTCAGTCTAATTCATTGTGGGCAATGTTCTAATAATTCAGTAATAATACTACTACTAATAATTCTAATAATCAGTAGGAACAAAAGTTTTGAAGTTGTCATCTATATCTCACTCTTTCATCATTACAGGTTCTGTCTACAGAAGAGGGCTCTGTTTCTGACATGGGGAGAAATGTCTCATATTTTTTGTGATTTGCAAGCATATTGTACTTCCTCATTTTTAAATTTTTAAATGGAGTTACAGCAGGAAAAAATATGGAATCAGAGCTACAGAAAGGTATCCCTGAAGAGAASATGCTGTTACATTTTCATTGTCCTGTTAGAACAATTTGTACAGACCCCTTTTGTCACAGACTGCCTTGCATTCAGTTTTGTGTTCTAAATCTGTGTCARATAGGTAGGAGCTAGAGTGGATACTGCTTCAATTTGACACAGTATCAGGATACTGATGGATAATCTTCCTGTGACTGTTCTCACTCATTTAGGCACTCAAGTACTACCAACAGTTYGAAAGATGTATCTGGCAAGGCATGAACTGTGGATGACTGGTGGCAGGGTAAAAGCCACATGCAAACACCTAAAGGATTTTCATACCTGGCAATTCTGCCTGGAAAGTAGGTTGGAGCAGGGGATGGAAAGACGTGGTACTTTGTTCAGTGTCTCTTAAGTGACATGGCAAGGATTTTAATTTCAAAGCCTTTCAGCACATCTCACTGTGGGAAACTGATTCAGCAAGGGTTGTGTGACAGGTGAAATATCTCTGTGCAAACTCAGAACAACAGTGAAAAATGGGAAGACTCAGAGAACAGCATCACTGCTGCAAGTCATGGCCAGTGAGGAATAATGTCTAAGGGTTGCCAACATTAAAAAATGACTGGGGGAAAAGGATGTTGTCTAGCAGAAACCTTTCCAGTTGCACTGGCTGTGCCTGAATGTGATGCTGATTTTCTGGTTGCTCATTGCACCCTCAGCTGCTCTGTGTCTAAGCAGAAATAGTCATTCTTCCCAGTTGCTTGGGTCTTTGTTGATCGAGTGTGTTGCCAGCTAAATCTGCAGCTGCCCAGGCCATATCCTCAGCATCTGAGCAGAGTGGAAATCTGCTCAAATTAAATCAGTAGGAGGGAGAAGTTTCTGCCTCTGCTCTCTTATCTAGGGTGCTGTCTTCTGCTTCTTGGACCACTGATGAACTACTTGCTAATGATACTAATTTTTGTAATACCTTCACATGTAATTTGGCTTTAATGTATGGATATATATATGGAAAAATAATAGAACAGTATTTTCTGCGAATAGTTTTTTGTATAGCAGTGAGGTAACCAGTTCTGCATCAAAATAGTGACCTGAAATATTTTCTGATGGTGATTTCTGTGTTCCTGGGACTTCATATTAACATGCTACTCTGAGACCAGGGAAGTGTCCTTGTGGTGTGAGCAAGAACAGAATATTAAGACCAAGGAAAGGTAGTATAACTCCACTGGTGTCCCAAAATGGTATAAAACTGGGGTGAAGAGCTCAGCACTAGACTAAGAGAATCTGTGCTTCAACAGAAGTTTGACATATGAGTCAGAGTCACATGATTTTCTTGGTGCAGTTTACATCCTTATCGCTCTTTATTGAAGCAAAGGTCATTGAAGATGTGGGTAATTTTTAAAGCATCTTGTGAAATTTTAGCTGTGTGACTTCAACCTTAAGGGAGATAATGTGGCTAAAACCCAACTGGAAAATGTTGCTCTTGGTGTTCAGATGCTGAACACGAAGTTAGTACTGTCAGCCCTGCAGATGGAGATGGTTTGGAATGCATTGCTCTASGTTTGGGGGGGATTCAAGATTAACCTAATGATAATAATAATGCAGAGCAACACGACTAACTGCGTTGTTCTCAGAACATAAGGTCTCTTTTTACATCTTAATTTGTGGTAAACTTCAGCAACTTTGTAATAATTTCTCTGAGTTCATTTTAATTTGTGTAAGTTTTAGAGAAAATAGTATGATAGGGACAAATTTAATTTAAGAAATKAAGCAGACTGGACAATTAAGTATCTGCTTGCTAATTGTAAGGAACTATGACTAAAATCCTAAAAGCAGAGGCAGTAACTTTAGAATAATTCTGGATCAATTATAGGGTTGATTTCTTGGATTGTATTTCTTGTTGCACAGAAGATACACTGGGTATGTATCTGTCAGTTCTTAATATGCACATAGCAGGAAAGAAAAATTCTTGGAAAGATTTTATGAATTCTTAAATGTAGAGATTCTGTTGTCCTTAAAGTGGATCTTGGAAGAGTTGCTTTCAGACAATACTAGCGATAAGAGGAAATATAAAAATCACATGACTAAGAAATAATTTGAAGTACTTTACCAAATGWTTTCAACAGATAATCTTTTACTTATGTGGGCATTTAGAAACAGGAGTCTTCAGTATTGTGTCATTTCATATGATGAATTCAGGTGCAAGTCTGGCAATCCTCAGCAGGATTCAGAGAACCAGGAAGAGAATGACAGGTTTACTGCACATTAATGGCATTTCCAGCTTGACTACCCCATCCTGTAAGGGGCTTAAATGTCCACAGATTCTTGTTAGACTGCAGAGAGGTGCCACTTAATTTACGGGGAAGGAGCTCAGGTTTAGCTCAGTCAGGCATTTTCCAGTCACCTATTTGAATTCTCTTTTATTCTGTGCTGAATGTGATTTTGTTGAAACCCTGTGAATGRCAATACTCCTGATCTGCACTGGCAGGTAAGAGAGGACAATTAGAGCTCCTGACTTTCTGTATTTCTTAATATTGCTTCTGCCTTTCTTTTCTGCTTCTTGTTTGTTATACCTCTTTCTGTGTCTCAAGTAAAAATAAACAATAGGTAGTGTTATGTCACAACACAAGCTTTCAGCACAGGCTGAAATGATTCTGTAATTCTTTTGAATGCTTCAAAACCTTGGGAAACACAGAAATGGTGTATTTCTCCTTTTGGTTTCCTTGCTTGATATGCTAAGGACTGTAGTTAACTTTGGCATAGCCTGCAAGGCAGGATAGGAATGACTAGGTAGATTAATTAATTTAAAATAAACTTGGTTAAGTTTAATGATAAGTGTTTGTCTGGGATTTTGACTTCTGGTAGACTGTGTATGCAACAGCAACTGTGGCCATACTGGATCAGACTAAAGGCCCARCTTTGGTCTTCACTGACTTTCTTCATGCCTTTCTTTTTAATTTTATCTCCATCTTTAGATGAGGAAGCCTGAAGAGCCCACAGAATTCAAAGGATGGGGGTCACCAGGGACTTATACAATATGTTCATTTTTGCAAATTACTACTGAGCACTGAATTGATATTTTTAGAGAACTTTAACTGTAGATTTCATCTCCTGCAGTTAACAGCAAGTTCAGAAATTGTCATTATTAGGTAAACTTAGGGTTTTCCCTTTGCACAGGATTTTATATTTATATTATAATTAGAAAGAAGCCTGCCCTGAAAAATGATRTTCTGTGTCAGGAGAGTTGGGTAGTGAATTAATTATACACTTACTATATAATTCTGTGTTTGTATTAATTATACTTCTCTTACTGTGGGGAAAAGTTCATTTTCAAGTAATTGAGATATATATTAATCCTCAGAGTTCAAAACACGATCCCTTGTGCCAGTGTTTTCAGTATTTGTGATGCGGAGCACTGTTCTTCAACAATGAACCATAGAATGGTGTCTATTTTGAAATTAATTAATTAATTAATTAATGAAATAATGGATTACAGGATTGATGATAAAGTAGATGTAGGAGAAATATTGCAACTGAAGGGACTTACTTGTCCAAAAGGTCTGGACACTGCCAGTATCAAATATATGCTGTGAGAAGTGGACTGGGTTTTTTTCCTCCCGTGTTTTTGAAGATTTGGACATTACTTYTTGTGAGCATGAAAAAATGTATTATAGGTCTGTAATTCTTGGACGGAGGAGTAAATGATGAGAATAGAGTTCTCATGTCACTTCCAGAGCGGATYTGTCTATCAGGTAACCTCACCTTGGATTTGTAGGGATGCTTCCTTTCCCTTTGGAGGCGAATTCGTGTGTGGGTGTGTGAGTGGAGGCAGCTCCCGCCCGCGCCAGCACGTACGCGCCAGTCGCTTCATCGAGCTGTGACCTCCATTCTCACTTGCCCAAAAATATTTTTAATTAAAGCTTCCTCATTTTGAGAATTTAGAGATGTGATGACATTTTCCACTTGCCTTGGAACACGTTGGTTTTGGAGGAAATCTTGCTGTTTCTCTCCTACTCTTACTGTATCTCGAGGATGCTTTGGTATTTGGGAGAGATTTCCTGTCCATGAGCCGTGGGGAGCCCACACTGTGCCCCCAGCCCTTCCCAGGATTTTGCAGTGACACCATCTCAGACTTTATATGCATGTGCTGCGTCTGCCCAAACACTGTGCATATGTTTGCAATGAGGAGGAGCTGTGAACATGCTACTGTACACCTGGAAAACTGGAAAAAATAGGGAAAGATTACAAACTCCAAAGAAGAAAAAAATGTCACACCGGAGAGAGATGTGCCATTAATGTATGGGAACAGTACAGCTGGAAACTCCACTCTTTTCTGTGTTCTTGTCCTACTTTTTATATAGTTGGGAATTTTTTATTTAGCTGGGAATCTTTATAAGGGTCTGCTTCAACATGACATGCTGCAGTTATTATTTCAGTTTCATATCATTGATCCTTAAGGAAATATTTTTCAGCTATCAGCTCTTTGTCTTTTTGTTCCCCCTCCCTCTTTTTCTTTTTTCTTTTGTTCCAGCACTTGCTGAAAGTGTTAGATGAAGTAGGCCAGCTGCTCTTCTTTCTGGAGTGTTTGGAATTAAAATTTCTGATAATTTTAGCTGTTGTTCAATACACCTGACTTAAAAAGCTAATCAGTAATTGACATTTGGAAGAGAAAGTCTTCATTTTGTTTACCCTTCAGGTTAATTTTAAATGAATATTTCTCAGATCATGTAATTTAAGCTGGGTTTTTTTCCTACAATGATGAGTGTTGAACCTAAAATAGAATAATTTCCTGTTGGCTCAGAAATAATTTACTAAGGTTTCCTTTCTCCTAGCTATGAGATTCAGAATATTTCCCTTATTGTTACTTGCAGCATTTGTTCTCCAACCTATGTTAACCATAATAAGATAATTCCCAGTAGGAAAAGGAATTACCATTCCTTTATTGATGTTTCAGAGAGCAATATCCRCAGCCAGTGCTGTCCCTGAGGATTTGGTACACACACATTTCACTACAAATAAGGAACAGTGATTTTGCATACCGTTGATGACATCATGCTGGGATTTCTGTGTAAATTTTAGTGATTTTTTGACATTTTGYTAATACACTGAGAAAAGAGTCTAAAAATCCTTGAGTGTAGGTTTTGAGCATTATTTTTTGTTTGCATTTTCTACTGTTAGTGCTTGCCAGCTCTGAAGGTTTTGATAAAAACCCCATTATCATTTTCCCCTTTGCCTTCATCATGTCAATTACTAGATGTTCTTGGGTAGTACAAACATAATTCAAATGTAAATGATGTGTCTTATTTTGACTATTGCCACAAAGAATTTGCAGACCTTTTCTTGTTTCTTGAAGAAGGCTCAAAAAGCCCGACCCAGCCACACTGAGAAAGGCTGTTTTAATTTCACCTGGGGTTGTAAATCAATATCCATTTACTATTCAGTTACTGCTTGCATTTCCCTGGGTAATAGTGTAACACATGTAATGTCAATGCAGTTTGGCATTTGTCCTCATTAGTATGGCAAAGGACACTTTTTTGCAAGGGTAAGCAAGCATCATGCCATATTTGTGACATTTCCTGCAGAACAAAGGAAAGATGTAATCTGTTTGTGTACAAAGGACATGCAGCCTGGCTGATGTGGTGCCTCCAGTGCTTTTATAAATGAAATCCCTTGAAAAATTAGGCCACATGTTATTCTATCATATGTTATTGATTACAGTTGAAACAGGAAGGTAGGGGTGGCACAGTGTAGCTTTGTGAGTTCTAATTGATTTATTAATTTAAGAGTTTAAAATAAATATGTCAAACTTATATTTAACAATGTCAGCAGTTGAATTATAGGCCAATAGCAATACAATGAATAATACCTGTAGTTACATACTCATAATATTTGTCCTTATACATGCTTCCCTATACATTTCCAATCTCTCATATATAATTTGTTGCTTGACATTTCAAATCTAAGTATCATATACATTAATTATACATTAGAATCCTGCTTTACAATTGTTATCTAGTATATATGGTTTGGAGTTTGGCCTAAAAGTCTAAACCTTCATGCAGTTTTTGAGAATGTTGTGGTTACTTGAACTTTTGAGTGACCCAGGGTTAGGGAAAACTTATCAGCTACACCTCAATCTTTGTTCAGGTGATTGGTGGAAAATCTTGTTTCCAGATTTTACCACAGTGATAACAAAGGAAAGCTGATGGCTGCTCACCCCTTAGTAGGAGATGTGGAATGTACTGCTGATCTTGGCCCCCTGCTCATCAGGAAAATGTCAGTCTCACTGGGAAGACTCTTCTGAGGGTGGACAAATACAATTTTAATTTGTGTTTTATAACTTTGGTGTTAAAAAAATGTAGATGAATTCTGGGGAAATGGGAAGAACAAGTGAGCTTATAGTTTCAAGCAGACCCTTTGCAGCAGTCCTAAGGCCACCTAAGAGAGTTCTCTGGAGCTCAGAGCCCCTGGATTCCGGGCCCCCATGCCRTGCCATGGCATTCAGCACACCCTGTCTTTGTTATCTGTTTCTTGAAAAAGCATTCTGTGCTGTGGAATTGCTTTGTCACCCCAAAGACAASTTTAAACATTCGTAAGATTTTTTTTTTTTGGTAGTGGTAATAATAGATCTTTGTATCTCCATGTGAAGAGACTGTCTCCTGCTTGAGTCACAGACCAGGCTGTTGGTTTGTCTTCTACAGTGAAGTGCAATTAAAACTCTTATCCCTTTTGAAGTCTGCTAGTGAGAGAGACCCTCTGGCTTCCCAGGAGCTCCCTTTAGACTGATTACATAAACTATTTATTACTTGGGAGAAAGTGTAATAGAGATTTGGACTTTTTTTTTTTTTTTTGGGAAAAAAGTGTTTGTATTAGAAACTTCTCTGTCACTATCTGCATAGTAACAGAATCCTTCAGGGGAAGAAGAGGGAGTCCTTTTTGACTAAGTAATGTGCTCTGCAGAGGGGCTTTTAGTGACCCACATAGAGTGCCCACATAACATGGCAGCTGCTGAGGGACCTGGAGGAGCAGGAGGCAGCAGGAAGCGTGTGAAGGTAGGGATGGGGAGCAGGGTGGGAGCAGCACTCGGCACAGGCTGGGGAGGACAGYGACCAGTCACCTGGAGTGAAGAAGGGTCATTGTTGGGATCCAGGAGACAGATGGTGAGTTGCAGAGATGAGCAAAATTAATATTTAACAACACAAACTCAGCTCAGTTTGGGCCAGCCATGACTTTACTCCTGCCAACACCATCTGYAGCATTCCAGAAACATCCCTACCTCCTCAGCCAGGATGAGTGAGGCGTGGCAGAGGAGAGATAGAACTCTGTGAGATACCAGGTTCTCTGGAAAGGGCGAAAATGGCATGGAAAAGGTGGTACCAGTAATTCCCAGCTCCTGCAGGAGTGTGGAGGAASTTTTGGCTGGTTCACTGAGAAAGACAAGGAGAGGGCAGAGGAGGGGAAGGAAACCTGTGGCTGTTGGGGTGGGAGAAGCAGCTTGTTTGGGGATTGCAGTATGAGTGACCAAGGAAGGACAGAGAGGAGGGTCACACACAGATTTTAATCATAATGTTTTATGTGTTGTGTCCACTGGGAAGGAACACTGAACATGCCTGCTTCATCCCCCTCCAAGGAATATATTTTGACTCAACACTGTACAGTGCAGGTAAATGAGAACATTTTTATATCCCAGAGGTGGAAGGACTGTAACTAAAGGAAGGTGGGCAGAGGGAAGCTGGTAGAAATAATATATGAAATCAGGGCAGAGTTTTAGGGTCAGAATTAGTGAGATGTATTCTAGGAATAGATTAGGAACACAAATCAGCTGAAACTTAGTTACTAGGCGGGAATTCTGTTAAAATATCTCTACCTGATAAGCCAAGCACTGAAAAATCCCTTGTGAGATTTTTTTTTTTTTTTTTTTTTTGTTTCTACAATAGATTCAGAAAAAGATCAAAGTTGCAACATGAAAACCAACAAACTTTTTCTTAAGCCATAAGATTACTGCTGCTTTTGGTGAAATCCTTGAAAGCAGGGACAGAACTGTTGTGACATTTTTGAAACCCCCTCTTCTCAGCTGCACCGCTGGGGACAATGCATTTGGATAAAGTGGAGGAAAGCTGCCTGCTGACTTCTATTATTCCTTTCCTAGGAATGGTAAAAGAGCATCCTAGGAAAGCTTTCTTCTGGRAAAGAAAGCATAAAGCCACAGCATAAAACCTTGCATGAAATAAATCTTAAGTAGGGACATCGTAGCTATTAAMAGTGCTGTGTGATGAGAAGGCAAYCCAGGACAGGCTTTATGTACAGTGCTGGTCTGTACATGAAGCCATCTAATCAGACATATGTGTCCTTTAATTAAGGCCTCATGTACAGTGCAGTAGCAATGAGGGAATATGATGAAAAGAAAAGGAAAAGGAAGGAATTTTATTTACCGCCCCGGGAAGCCTTTATCATATGGAAATGATCAGAATTTAAATTTTTGTCATCTGTCACAATTTGATGCTGCTTTAATTAAAATAACACCAAGGACACGTACAGTGAGGCTGGCTAGATGTGCTTCGTGCTCCTAAAGGCTGTCAGATGGGAAGGCAAGGGGTACAGGGAGGGCAGGGCTGCGGGAAGATCCGGAGGGAGATGGTGCCAGATGGCCGGGCTCGTTTTATTAATTTAGATCTCCATTATGGCTTTTCTTTTCTTCATTTCTCCAAAGGCTGGGTTGGTTTAATGGGAATCATTTCACGGCCGCGGGATGACGTGTTTAACTCTCCAGAGCCCACAGCACTGCGGCAAGGAGCATCCGTCGCTCGCGTGTCCAGGGGCCGGACACCTCTGCCAGGCCCAGCTCCAGCCCGGGGGCTTGGCCACAGCAGCCCTCCCTCGGGTAATTCAGTGAATCCTGCTGTCCTAAACCAGTTCCGGCTTCTGATCTTCGCAGGGAATCAGTGCCAAGGCAGCGTTTTGAGCTGTTTCTCTCCTGGTTTGTCCTCGCCTGTTCAGGCGACAGCCGGGCTGTCCGTGCTGCTGGGCATCGCCGCTTCGGGCTGAGCTGATACACCTGCCAAACCTTCTTGCTAGAAGCAAATAGCCTCACTCTTCTCCTTCCAGCTCTCTGGTGTGYCCGGACACCCAGAAACCACAGAGAAGTACTGAGGAAACTGAATTTAAAAGATTTTTTTTTTCCTCTTGGGTTTTGTCCTCACGCGCGCTCAGTTCGTGCGGGATCTGCCGCCTCCCGGTGGCTCCTGCGATGAGCTGCACGCGACTGGAGCTGCTGGTTTTGGATGGTAGTAAGASCCGGGGATTTAGAGAAAAAAATCAGGAATRTGCCTTCTGAAAATCTGTTTGGCACAGTCCAAAGCATTCTCCTTCAGAGCAGGGTTTTTAATTTCTTCCCTTTCTTGTGTCCACTGTGATAACAAAGGAGCTTTGATTTGTCAGGTCTTCTGCTTTATCAGTGGTTATTGGGTTAGTATTAGCAACAGAATGATTGTGTGATTCAGTGAAGAAAAACACAGTAGGAAGAATTTCTAGATCCTGAATATGTATTCTCTATAAAAAGCGTGTTCAGCAATTCTTGAGTTCATTCAGAAATCTTTATCACATTTAGGTCRTTCTTGGATTCCAGTAGAGTGGATAGACTAATTTTGGATCATGACTGTACAGCAGAACAAATAGCAAGAAGTATTTCCACATATTCTGAATTTAGTGACACATGCAGGAAAAAGAAAAACCTGAATTCACCCCAAAAATTTGTGGTATACCATGACAAGAAAAAACCCAAACAAAAAGCTCTAAGTAATGTGCCATGCAGAGGATGAAACCTGGCACAATAGCAAGGAATAAGGCATAACATTTTCAAGATTCTGGATTAATAACTGGAACATCTGTACAAATAATTTTTTGAAGTATTTTGTATTGGGATTCATAGATTTTTCCCAAACTACATCAATTTGTAATGTGCAAGTGCATGCCCAAGAATTTTATAGGGGTAGGAGAACTGCATTTTGTCAGCCCAGGGCTGACAGTGACATAGTTGTTGATAGCAAAGTGATTTATGCTGTCACCTCCACTGGCTCTGCAGTGCTCAGTCCTGTGCTAATGACAAAGCCTGTGCTTCCCTGAGGAGGAAGGCAAAGGCAAGAGGCAGGGATGCCTGGGAGCAATCAGTGAGTCTTTGGAGGGTCTGTGGGGTGATGGGGAAATCAGAGGTGTCATGTAGTCGTTGAGCAATGAGTCCTTGTGTCAAGTGAGATGCTGTAGATTAAATATTAGGTGAAATATTAGATGAGATTAGATTAAAATCTCAAAAACAATCAGAATTTGCCAGGCTATCAAAAYTAAGTCTTTGGGCATACACATTTTTGAGAAAGATGCATAAAAGTTAGAGGCATGATTTTGACATGGATCTCAAATTTTGAGTGTTTTTTGCAAAGCTTGTCCAGACTTTTGARGCTTTGTTGTCATTTCACACCTTCTGAAAGCTCCCAGCTTTCCTTGCTAGACTGACAGCAAGCAAATATTGCCACTGCTTCCTTAGTCCTTCCCCAGCACTCCAAAATTGCCTGGGTATTTTCCAGCTGTCCTGTTAAAATAATTTTACAAATGCTTTTTGTCCCACCTTTACCCAGTACTTGGGTTCYGTGTTCTCATTGTTTCTATTTTATTCTCTTTCTCTCAGTGTGTTTTGTCTTAAAACTTAATTTTGTTAATATTGTACCAGGTCTGGAGAGAATGAGCTSATGATTGAGAGTGAGTGAAGTAGACTTTCGAAATTATATGACATGCAAAATTGTATAAAAATATATTGAATGATTTATTTAGGGATATGAGGACATTATACCAGTAATCTAATTCCCAGTATCTTCCTAAGCRGCTTTCAAAACCATTTTTTGACTTCTTTGGGTTTCAAATTGCTGCTAAAATAATGAAAATGGATGAAGCTGATGTTGAATCATCATGACAATGTTTGGTATCAACAGGGACTCTTGCTGCAGTGTTTTAATCAGGAACAGGGTCCCAGTGGCACTGGCCCACTTAGACCTGCACATACAGATTAGAAAAGAATTCTTGCTATTTTCTTTATYTGTACTGGGGTTGCAACAGCTTAAATTAAAGCTTCTATTAAGAGTAATAAATGACTCTAACTCAAAGCTCTGTGGGCAGGTGGCAGGCAGGCAGGGTGAGAGCTCGCTTGGGTTTTTCTGCAGCCCTGGGGGCTGATGTACCTCAGGGGGGAGAAGGCACAGGGACTTCCTTTAGGCACCTTATTGCAGCGTGTCAGCACCCAGGAGTGTTTCCTCCCAGCCCAACCAAACCCCAAATAGTCAGCAGGAAGGGGTAGGAGCCTCCAGAACACCTTTAGAGAATGTGTGTTGAACAATAGTGAGTTACCTGTCTTTACCCTACACAGACACTCTCTTGAGGGAGCCTGGGGAACCCATGTTGCACATGCAAATTAAGAAATGTAGATACTTCTGTGAAATGAAATTATATTAAAAACTGGTTTTCTGAGAAAGAGCTAAACCTCACTTCGCACATCAGTATCAAAAGTTTTATGGATGGAGCTTGAATCAGATTTTGGAAGCAGGAAACCAAACAAAACCAAAGCAAGTGCAGAGTCAGAAAAAACATTAAATGGTTATTTCTTACACTAAAAATCAATATTGGTCTGGTAAGTGGGGTTCTATTCTCAAGCCTTCCTCCTGCCTGTGGGGAAATCTTTTTCCCAGGTTGTGTTTCCCAGTGGCACAAATTCCCAGTTGCACAGTAATTAGTGCAATTTGTCGTTTAATATATGGGACATGACCAGAAGACATACTAATGTCTGACATCTGCTTTTTTTTTTTTCAGGATGATTTTCTGTACAGTGTCTCTGTTCTAAGTGGAATCCTTTGCACTGTCTTGGCAGTAATCAAATTTATGCTGGGAAAGGTCCTTACAAGCAGAGCACTGATAACCGATGGTGAGTGTGAYGCTGATCCCGCTGCTTTTATAGGCTCTTCCAGGGAATGTTGTAGACACAGAGGATATGAGTGACCCCTGCACGATGACAGCTGTGAAAGAGCATTGAAATAAGGYAGCCACTGGGAAATGGAAAAAAACCCCAAACCCTGGGACAGTCTGTGGTTCCACTAGCCTCTTGCACAGATAGCTCAGCTGGAATGGAAGCCAAACTGAATGTGTGGATAGTAAGCAATAATAGAGAGTTAGAGATGGAGCAGGTAATGAATTAGAGGTGTATTAGTCAGAGGTTAGACTACAGCAGGGGGATATGACACCAATTTMAGGAACTTTGGTTAAGTCACCTCCATCCTCACTGCCTGTGCCTGCTGAAGGGTAAAATCCCGACAGTTTAAAGGAAGCAAAGTCTGCTGCAGGAACGCTGCCTGCCTTGGGCAGGAGCCACCACTGTCATTCACAGGTACCCCCACAGGTGTAATTTGTCACCACAGTGCTTTCCCTGCCACTCAGCAGAGCTGGTGGAGCATGGCAGGTGTGAAACTAAGCCCTGCCCTGCATTCCTCTGGCCCTGACAGGGTTTGGGGTAGGGTGGATCTCATCCACTGCATCCTTGGAACACCTCACTGGCACTACTGTGTTGGCCCAGGTGTGTAGCACCTGACTGTTCCTGGTTTCAAAGATATGTTCAAAGCAGGTCCAGGTACGGCTCTTACTGACATGGCTCCAATTTGCAAATCCTCAGAACTCCCCGGGGCTTTGTCCTGCAAACAAGGGAGGCCACAGTGATGGCAGAAATTTCACAGCCCCCTGTGAGTCTCTCCCAGTTCTTATCTGCCAGCACAGGACAGTTTGAAATACTCTGTAAACAGACACTGTGGGRTGTCCATGATTCATGGATCGTGGTACCTAAATTATTTTACTCTGCTAAACATTTCACTTTAAAGAGATTCAGTTTTCAGCTTACTCTAGAGATATATACAATTTGCTTTATTTTAAGCAAACTCAACGTACTTAAATTTTTTCTTGGTGACGTGTGATAACACATATTATGAGTATCTGTATCATCCCACTTAGAGAAATTCTTCATGAGTATTTACATTTTAAATATAAAAGAAGCAGAAAAGGCATCAGAACAGCAGTGTGGGGGTTACAACTAAGCTACTGCCTCCCTGCATTTGGGATTCTCTTCCAACAGACATGCAGTTCAGAGTTCTTATTCTTTCCTATGGACTCTGCCACCCTAGACATTTTGAAACAAGAATATCTCCAACCTGCAAAAAGGATTTTGGAAAGGATCCTGGGAGCTGCAGCCCAGTGAGTCTGACTTCCTTGGCTGTCAGGGTGGAAGTGGGACAYGTTGACCAGTTCAGAACTGTGTCTAGGCAGGCAAATGATGAACCCTCCTTAAAAAAAATGTACTTTAGTTTTGAAACAGAGCAGTTTACTCAGGCAAAATATTAGCTGGAAATTCCTAAATAATTCCAGCTCTGAATTGTTCTCCTGTATGACACAGAAATCTCTTTCCCCATAATTACATCCTCATGCTAATGATACAGCTTCTGGGCTGGAGACTGCTTATTCTTTCATTAAAAAAATTAGGGAAAAAAGTATACAATTGCCTCGGTCTGGTTTTTATCTCTCTYCTCTCCTTTGGAACTACTTCAGAAAATGTAGGAGGCTGATCTTAGCATGTGTGGTTAAATATCTTCTTTCAYAAGATATATTTACATATATACTTGATTTATTAACAATCAGGAAGAGACAATGTGATTCAGCAGCTGAGACAGATTTAGCACTCCCTTGCATATCTTTTTTTAGTGTTTTCTGTTTCCTGCTAATTTACCTCCTGCGATCCCTGGCTCCAGACCAACAAACTGTTTTGAGTAAAAAGAGCATGAATTTTTCTTCCTGAAAAATAGGTTTATTTTCAGAACAGCAAATTCTCTCTTATACATGTCAACCTCTATTAACAATTCTTTTAAAGAATAATTTTGTTTTAGAGTAGGGCTTGACAACAATATCTCTTTAAAGCCTAGCTATAGGAATCCTAATGAGGCAAAATGTCATTTGTACAATTTGTTTATAGCAAAAGCTCTTGGCCTTTTGGATAACAAAAACAGCCATTTCCTGCCTTGAATTTTGTGACATCTCAGAGGACAACTGTGTGACAGTCAGTGATGTCAGCCAACTTTCCTGTAGGTTTCAGATACCTGTTTCCTACCCAGATTTAACCACGTGTTTTTTCCTGTGCTGGCCTTTTGCACAGAACAGTGTCTGGGTTAATACCTGCAGCCATTCCATGATTTCCTGSCACATCAGCAAAGAAAGGTTTGACTGAATGAGAGTCAGGGAGAGAAAACAATTTCCTTTGCAAGCAGCTTTTAGATCATTTGGAGCCATCAGGCAACAATGGCAAGGAAATGTTTTATCCTTTTGCATATCGTGCTGGTGGATTCTGACTGAAGCTGGAGCAAGGGGAAGTAACACTGGTTTAAATTTCTAGCTAATTAGTTTATATTTAATATTCTTTATATAGACACAAGACACACAATTTCAACACGTGTTAGCAGTATAAATTAATAAGTAGACAAAGGCTGGATGTGAGAGGTGTGGATAAAAGGAGACACAAGTGTCATGTCTGTCATTGTTGGCAGTCATGGGGAATTGGGAAAAACCTGGCTAAGTCCTGTGGACAGCAGCAGGCTGGAGCTGACTCACCAAACAATGTAGAATATTTCAAGTTTGATTTTTCATTTGTGAACTACATTAAATGGTATATAGACCTACCAAATGCATGCACTCTCAGTCACTTTTTTTTTAGGACAACAGGGGCGTCTTTTGGGTTATTGTGGAGGAAAAAAATCAGGAAAAGGGAATTTGGGGTTAAAAAAAAGAACACAGGGAATTACTTAAAACCCCCCAAATTAATAATCAATTAAACAGGAGTTGAATGAAAAGGGGCATTAATTTTTCCAAAAATTCTCTGAGAATTTTGAAGGGACAGTCTTGGAGAAAAAGAGAAAGCATTAAAGAAAAGAAATAGGAATATAAAAGGATGTTAATAAAAATTGGGAATAGTAGATAAGAAGCTGCTGTGATATGTCTTAGGCATAAATGGAAAATATTGCTAGGATCATCCTGTCTGTCTTCAGCAATGTAAACAGCTCTAAGCCATAGTGCCAAGCACATAAATAAATATATGGAATGGGGTAAAAACTTCAAGAGAGGATCTTTGAAAGGTTACTGTGCAAAACCATTTTCCTTTCCATGACTTCCTTGGGTTCCCCCTCTAATTATTTATTTTTTTTTCCCGTTCTAGGTTTCAACTCTCTTGTAGGTGGAATAATGGGATTTTCCATCCTTCTTAGTGCAGAAGTGTTTAAACACAATTCTTCTGTCTGGTACCTGGATGGCAGTATAGGAGTGTTAATTGGACTGACAATATCTGCCTATGGAATCAAGTGAGTATCTCCTGGGAGCAGGCAGAGCAGTGTGTCCAGCAGATGAGAGAGGTGGGAAGCCATAGCTCCTAAGGGCTTATGTAACTCCCTGGAGTTTATTAGACTAGCAGCCAATACTGGAGCAGAGTGTATGGAAAGGGTTACAAAATACTGTGTCCCTCGAATCGGCTGGAAAGCAGCCAGGACTTAAAAAGAAATTAGAATAATTTTAGATTTTTGTATACCTGAAGTACAAGTTTTTAAGTATCTGAAAAATAACCACAAATAGTGGATAAAATCAGTCCTCATTGCTTTTATGGCACATTTCTGAGCACKGCTTTTCCAAGGAAAGTCTGGATTAAAGGAAAGGTGCCCAAGTTTAAAGCAGGATCTTGCTATTGATTTCTGTCCCAGCTGTACCTTACAGCAACTTCTGAAGGTTGCCAGTTGTGTTTCAGATGTTTTCTCTTGAATTTTAAGATGCGTTCTTGATTCACAACACCAGGAACAGAATAAAAAATCAAATGAGGCTCTGCCATGCTCTTCATTGCTGCCACAATTTCCCTTGACTGCATGGGCTCTAACAGGAGTTTTGTGCTTTATCCCTTCTGGCTTATCTGCCATAAGAGAAAGGGGGAGCTGGAGCATCTTAGCTGGAACTGTGCCCGTTGAGAAGCAGCCCTTGGCCAGGCTGCAGTCAGCCCTCAGCTGGAAGCTGTGTGGTGGCTTTTTTTTTCAACTAGGAAAATGAAATTAACATTTTAATGGGGAATACCATTCTCGAATAAGCCTCTATAATCACTATTTCCACTGTAAAACCAACTGTTCTGGAAAACTGTAGAGGCCGCTTCTCCATCTGAGCTCTATTTTATTCATGACTATTTATAATAATTACACCCCCCCCATGCCCACGGTGCCTGTGCGTGACCCTCTGCGCTCTCCCCGCAGGCTGCTCATCGACATGGTGCCGCGGGTGAGGCAAACGCGCCACTACGAGATGTTCGAGTGAAGTCCCGCCCCCTGCCCCGTAAGGACTGTGAAACCACAGCGTCCTGCGTCTTGGCAAGTGGTGCCAATGGTATTTTACTGAAYATGCAGTTTGTTTCCCGTGGTCTGTTTCTGTTGAAGTTCGTTTCAATGGGAAATCTCTCTGTAAATCTGGCATATTGTGCGCACTGCTTGCGATTCAGCCAAACAGCAGCGGTTTGTCCTTCATTTTATTTCCGGTATGCTATTGATTCCTGTGACAATAGAAAACATGCGGTTTGCAGTTTGAACCCAGCTGCCATGTTGTATATTCCAGAGTGAAAGTGTTCTTAATGGTGTGGTAAGCCTGTGGGTAAAGAAGTGCCAGTTTCAGATTTGGGTTTTGTTTTGTTTTGTTTTTTCCCCTGGCCTGTATTTTCCCAAACACATGCTGTAACAGGAGTACAATCCTTGCTAACCTCTTCGACTACGAGTATCTTACACAGAGTCTGGACACCAAGAGCTGTGTTGCTTAAAACACTTCAGTAGCTACTTCCTCCCTSTTGTTGAAATAGACACCCAGAAAGAGCAGGTACAGCCCTTTCTGTGATCAGAGAGATACTGCATTTTAACCCCAAATTAACTGAAACGATACCTCTTCAATTTAAATTCTATTTTTTCTTAATGAGACACTGTTCATGGCTTTGCATGGACCAAACAAGCACACACAGTGTTACTGTACAGACCAAAGGCAAAAAGTCATGCAGGGAAGAGGAGCTGCTCCAGGAATGGGATTTTCACCTCCTATTATACCATATGCAGCTGTACCAGCGTGTGTGACGTTGTGGTTGCTCTGTAGTCTGACAACGGCACAGCAGTGGCTCAATCTCGTGGTGAGATACAGATCTATTTATTAGATTTAGATTGTCCTGTAAAGTGTTGCTCACTTTCCATCACACATCTTATATATTACTTAATAGCAGGTTAAATGATCAAAGAATCTTGGTGTATAATCAATAAAACTGGTATCTATTTTATACAGTATCTGTAAGTAACATTTGAAAACTATTTCCAGAATGTATCATAGAACAAAGTCTTCCTGTATAGCAGCCTATTAAATTGGATTCTCTGGCTATAGACATTTTCTTTGTATTTTATGTGTTTCAGGTTGGTTTTCACAACAGAGAACCAGTACTGTTGCTTCTGTTTATCACAGGTGAATAAAAAATAGACAGTCCACTGTAGAGTTTGAAATAAGACCAGGGTAAGTAGCTGAGTAGCTGGAAATGCCCATTTCTACTACACAACAAGGCTACAGAAATGAGAGTAAATGTACAATTAGACTGATCAACGATTGATGTCCTGTGGGGACACTGATTTTTTTCACTGGTGTGATGTTAAAACTGTATTTCCCATCATATGTGACTTCACCAGAGCCTTAAGGACCTCTATCAAAAGCCAACTCCCACTGATACGTGTTGGAAGAGACCCCCCAGTGGTTTCACTGACCTGACAGTGCCCATATGAGTGGCACAGGATTGGAAAGAGGACATGCCTTGATACAGAATTCTTTACAGCAAAATGAAATTTGCTCTGCTGCTAGTGTTTGTTTTCACGTATTTTGGATCAATTAAGTCTGTGTAAGTATTTGTATGCAAAGTGTTGCTCTCAGTGCTGCTGCTGCTTGTGCCTTGCTGTCACAGGGTGGTGTTGGAGCTCCTYGTGTCACTCAGCAGTAAGATGACAAAGGAGCTACTCCGTAGGAGCATTCAGCAACGACTCCAGAAGGACTGGGAAGTCTAGGAGTGCTYACTGCACTCATCACAGGTGGATTTTTAAATATCAAATGCCACCCCCAGACCCTTTCTTCCTGCACAAGACCCTAATTTCTTACACTTTTGCTTAGTCCTGGTATTTTCCCATTATGTTWCTTCTCTCACACGTACCATGAAGGGAGCTGTGGATCTGGTATTTCCTCACTGATTAACAGCTTTTGTCAGGCATCTTCAGCCTCAGAATCACAGACCCAGAGCCTGAACCTAGCTCTATTAGACATTTCATGGATTTGTTAGTTTTCTTGGTACTGTTTACCCTTTTCCACCTCTTTGAGGGCTTTATTCCTACTCGAGTCCCATTGTTAGTTGTGAGAATGACCCTTGGGAACTTCCAGAAGTGCTGCTCCCCAGGGCTGTGCAGTCCAGCAGCCTCTTTGTAGCCCTCTGCTGCAGGCAAGGGAGCAGGAGGAAAGTGGTGGTGGCTGAACTCCTGATACAACCTCTGCCACACCAAAGTCCTGAACCACTGAAAGTGTATAGGACACTCAAACCAATGGAATGCTCTGAGGATGTTTCTAAGCACAGACAGCAGCTGTGTAGCCTTTGAAAAGGATGTGGTTGAACAAGTTAATCATACTTTTTCTTATCAGATTAGTTTAAACCAATTGCAGAAACTTTTCACTTACCACAGGTGCTTCAAAGCATTGCTGATTTTAGCAGGTTAATGCAAGAAAATAACAGAAATACTTGTGGTACTTGAAAAAGGCCAGGAAAAAATGATTCTCAGAAATGAAAGCAAATACATGCTGATAAAGCCAGCTGGCATCAGGGAGACTTTGGGACATGACAATAACAGAGAAAATAACTGCTCATCCATCTACTGTGACACTGCTCGAGCCAGCCACCCTCAGAGGGAGCAGTTTCTGTATGAGTTTCCTTTATTAAATGTCTGTGCCAGTTGATTTTTTCCAACTATGAGATGGGAAGTGTGCTTCCAGCTAGGCTGAGTGAAGGTGGACTTTTCAAAAGCTGCAACAGCTCAAAAGCACTCGGACTAATCACCTGAAACTTGGCACTGGCCAACATAATAACCTGCTTGGTGATCACAGCAGCCCTCAGCACTGCCAAGGGCTCTTTGTTGTGCACAGGATGCAAGGAAGGAGCCTCAGTGCTCACACAAGGAACAGCACTGGCCAAAAAGACGCTGCAAACTGACACTTATTAAAGTCTGGCCAAGCTCAGAATTGCAAATTAATCCCTGAAAGTGACTGTGACACTGAGCAGATGCTTTGAATTTGGCCATGTTGTTCAGCAGAGAAGGAAGGTATCAAAAACTCTGTCAGGATTACACCAGCTGTGATCTTGAATCCCCAGCCATGACCCACACACACCAGGTAGGCATGGGAAATGATAATATTCACTCATAGCTAAAAACCAGATTTTTTTGAACCCTGATTGTCATTAAAAAACTCACCAGACAAACATCTGCTGCTGGTTTATTCCATTTCACTTCTAGCAATAGTAGGCAGACCATAAATAAGCATCATCCAACCATGGTGGAAAATTAGAGCCTCAAAAGCAGCTCCTTGATGATGTACCAGGAATGGACCTGAAGCAAAGATCCCAGACAAGAAGCTTCTCAGACATGGGCAAATGCAGCTCTAGGTACACCTGCAGCTGGGCATGTACCACAGAGGTGCTCACCACTAGTGAGCACTTTTTCGCAATCCCAGCTGCCTGGGAAAAAGTGTAGGCATTTTTGGCACTCTTTTTCGTGGGCCAGCTCATGGAGAGGGCTAGGCCACGGGACAAGGATTAATAGAATAATTTGTGGTGGAAGGGACCTTTAAAGGTCATTAGCCCAAGGTCATCTAGTCCATCTAGTCAGCTTTAATAATAGGCAAAGCAAGAATATTTGCTCCCAACCTGACAGTGCATTTGTCCTAGGCAGTCAAATAAAGAGCTAAAGAAATGCTGAAGCTCCTTGGTCAGAGATTATCCCTGAGATGTACAGCCTGGTGTAGATGCTTCACACGGGGTTTGCACACAGTTTTGCTGTGCTGGCAGTGATTTCTCAGCTCTCTGCCTGTGCTGGGTGTGCTGCCACCGAGAGGGGCTGTGACAGAGCCCATCCCAGCGCCTCTGGCTGTGTTTATCCAGGCCTAGGAACTACGCAGGAGCAGCACACGAAAACACATTCCTGCGGCCTGGCATGTGGGGCCAGGTTACGCAATGCGAGAGCATAATTAATTCACGTAACACACAAGCCAGGGATCTTTCCCTTTCCTGCTCCCCCCAAGATTGGGAGCTGCTGTTTTCCTTTCAGCCACAGGATCCGTATTGGAGGTAGCACTGCACGGTTCCTGCTTTTTCCCTGCTCAGAGGGATCAGCTGCTCACTGTAGTGGGCACAGATGCTCCAAAGCCTCCAGCCCACTCGCCAGGAGCTGCAGAAGGGAAGTCCAGAGTGCAGATCCTGCAGGGACTGACACCAGTACCAACATTCAGCTGCAGGCAGGCTCAAAGTACATTTTCTTCCAAGTTAGTTTGGCAAGGAGGTAGGAAACATCCCATTTTGTCAGCTCACAGTGCTGGCACCAAACCCAGTACCCTTCTGAACTCGCCTCTTGCTGACACAGGCCTGGGGGATTATTGTCACCCTCTCACCTCACCACGGAGCAAGGAGTGGAGGCAACACGTCTTAAACAGGCCAAGTGACAATGCCAACTTCCTGTTACTGACCCATGGAGCAGGATCCAAGCCTCCAGCACAGCCTTGGGCTGATCACTTCAATTTCACCCTCCTATGGAGGTGGGCAAGAAATTAAAGCCAAGAAGGGTCTCTAGTGATTTGGCTTCCACTTCCACACGTCCAAGATCCCCTGTACTTACATTGGAAGCACCAGCTGTTGCCTGCTGAACCAACAAAGGTCACACCTTGGTACATTTTCTTTGGAGGTTGTTTTTTTACTGCTTCAGCATTTTTGTCCACCTTGGTTTGCTTTGACATGTCTCTCAAAAAGGTGCAGCAGTCAGATGCCTTCAGCCAGGCAGTGCCTCCCTGAACCAAGGCTGCACAAGCAAAGCAGGACACACAGTCAGACTGAACAGCTGGAGTCTGCTCTGTGCAAACAGTTCCCAGGTTTTTTTTGCTACAAAAATTTACTACGTAGATATTAGGTAAATGCAATCTCCATAATCAATAAAATAACAAGTCCTGACAAGCATAAACACAAATATAGGGGAGTGTGAGGCAGCAGAGTGGGTGCTCCAGCTCTCCACACACTGAGGGGAAGTGTTTTGAGAGGAGCATGAAGTCCCAGCAAAACGTTTCCATCTGTGGACTCTCTACCAGCTGGAGTTTGACTAAACCCAGTCTAAGCATGTGAGAGCTGAAGTGTTCAGTATTTCAGCTCCCACAAATGAGCTTTCCAATACAGCTGCACGGCGTGCGTATTTTTTATTCCAACTTCCAATTCTCATAGATTTTTTTTCCATTATGTGGAAACACAGCTCACATCTAACTCTATCTGCTCACCATTTTGCAGATGTCTCTTCAGCTTTTTAGATATCAAAGCTGAACAAGGGGATGAAACAGGAAGGAAAACGTTTCCAAAAATAAGCAGAACAAGAGCGTGAATGAGCAGTGTCCTCCACTAATTCATTTTGATGGCAGGAAACATTTGGAAATTGTGGTGTGTTGAATAGCAACACAGAACCAACAACATTTTCACCCATTTTAATCTGAGGTGAAGTATGCCAAGGACCATAAAAAGGGGGCAACTGGTGAAGGATATTCGCATACTTTTCCTCACTGGAACAGCCATAAAAGGCTCTTGCAGCAGCACTGTGCAGTGGAAAAACCACGCTCTGTAGCCACAACACACAGAACTTGCCAGGGAACAGACTGGCCAACTGGATATCCAAATCCAACCCACAAACCCTCTCCCAGCCTGCAGGCATCTGTTTGACATCCTTATTTATGCTATTGCTTACCAATGTGTGTGTCATTCACTGGGACAGGGACAACACAAAGCATCCCAAGCTGAGTTACTTTCTGTACTCTTCTGATTGTACAGTACTCAGTTATGTGTGGCCACATTAAAAACAAAAAAACCCAAAACCTCAACAAAGAACAAACTTGGAAAAAGGTAATGTTGGAAAAAAGCAATCTGTTACTTCTCTCCCTAGGTTTTTTTTTTTAAAGGTACATAGTGACTGTGGTACAAATGGATATTTTTTTTAACAGATAAAAGAGCTGGTTTTCATTTGGGTTTTTTTACTATTATTTTTTCCACTGCATACTGCTCCTGCATTAATTGCTCTATTACTCTTGGACACCTCCACCAAAACCTCTCCGCATTCCCAGCAGCTGACAACAGAGAGCCCTTCCCTCAGTCTTGGCTAGGCCAACGAAACCTGAGGTGGGCAGAAAAAGCCTGTAGGCAGAATGGGTGCCACTGAAACACCCTGACAGCTGCCTCAGAGAAGTTTCACTCTGCACATTTGTAGGTATTTACAGCTGCTGGGGAGTTCATGTGGCACCTCCTGAGTGCACTGAATACACACTCCACGTGGGCCAAAGCATCACGCTTGATCCCTTGTTCTACATGCAAATGTTCCATAAGCTTCTGAGTGCTTTGCATGTTAAATTGGATCCTGAAAGAGAATACCCTCTAAAGCTGCTGTTTTACCACAGTGTAGCTTTATCTTTGAACTCCACAGTGTATTGTGCCCGTAAGTCTTGCAGGTCTGTGAGCCACTGTGCAATTGCACAGTCTCCTTTTCCCTTCCTCCCAAATTTACAGTGTGCTGTAAATTCAGTGTGTGCCTATGTGCTGTAATTCAGTGTGCTGTAGATTTATAGGAAACCAGGAATTCCTAACTACTGCTGTAGCAAAACGGCCTTCCTGAAAGGAAGCTCGATGTAATCCAACTCAGGTTTAAAACAAAAACAAAGCAAACAGTTCATTACTCACCTGTTGTTCTGGCTAAGGTGTGGGACCTACCTGTGCAGAGGTGGGGCAGCAACAGAAACACCCAGCTGAAGAGTTGGAAGGAGAAGCTGCACAAATGCAATTTGGGATAAAAGGCAGCTCATGGCATTCCCATTTAAGCACAAAGCAATCATAAATCCAAATCACACAAGAAAAAAGTTTATTGAAAAATAAATTCTCCCTAGTTTTTTTCTACAACAGTGAAAACAAAGCATTTTTCTATGCCATTAAAGTACAGACATTTACTGTTCTAAAAAAAAAAAAAAAATTAAAAAAAATTTCCATCCTATTGAACCCCAGGAACTTGGCAGTATCCGAACCACTGCGTTCTGTTCTGTTTGAATCCAACTGCTTGAACATAATATAGTGGAACACAACCATTGAAATAAAACAAAGGATCAACCTGTTAGGGGAGAATTCAAACCAAACACCCCATAGTACCAGCCTGACCCTAAAGTTCTCATGGACATTTAAAAACCCTCATTGACTCCGCATTATTGTTTGCAAAAAGCAATATTTTACTTTCAGTGATTTCAGTAGGGTTTGTTTTTGCCAATTTACAGTGCTACAGGGCTTATTCAGACTCTGACCTTCTTCACCCATGGAGAGGGAGACTCCTTCGGGGAATGATGCAGTCCAGAACCTCAAGAGCTGCCCCAAATTGCACTCTGGAGGATCTCCCTGCAGTGGTCAGCCCAGCAAGCTCAGGGGGATCAACTTCTCCAAGCCCAAATTAGCTTCCTAAATATTCCCTTATCATTTTCTTTTAGCTCTCTTAGAATCTTCAGGGTAACTTTTCTCATTAAATTTACTCTCTTTTATTCCTTTGGTAAAAACTGCCATTTCCTTCTTCTCCACTGCATTCCTTGCAAAAACCAAATTAAACCCATGACTCCTTAAAAATGTTTTTCACTGTCACTGTACTGCAACAGACCTGTTAATGAACATAAATTAGCTCTGGGTATAACACTATTAAAATGAACTGCCCTCAGACAGCAATTTAGCTTGATTTATCGTGTACCTATTTGATACTTCAAACTACTTTGCAGCTGCTGGAGCCCGAGCCAGGTCGCATTGCATGCACCGAGTGCCTGGATGGCTCCAGGAAATGCCAAGGCATTATTTACACGCTCTCCTTAAAGCCAAGGACTGTGGTGGCTCCTGCAGGACCCAGGCTCTGCCGTGTGCAGCAGCACTGGCCCAGGGCTGGTGTTTGCAGTGACAGCACAGATGTTTTCCTGCAGCAGGAGCAGCCACGTGCTGCGGTGGCCGTGGGGACAGCAGGCTCCTCAGTGCTTCAGTTCTGTGAGCCCTTACACGAGGGGACAAACTGTGGTCCCATGCACAGCTCACCTAAGTAAATGGCACCTGCACTGATCTTCCCAGCAGAGAGAAGGGTTTAACTCATTTGAGCATAACTAATTTTTTAAGAGGTTCCTGTGTGTTGAAGGTGGCGTTATTACTCATTTTATCAACACTTTGACAACCTGGTTTTATTTACCCATTTAATAAACAGGTGGCTTAGTGCTCTTGAGAGAGGATTGCTGAATTAAAACATACTTTTGTATGTTCCTAATTACATGAATATGCAAAGGATGACACCTGTAAAAATGGGTAATCCCAATGTGCAAGGCACATCGGCAATGGTTGCACTTTGTTGCTTTTCCCTGGAAGAAGGAACATGAACAATGCCTCACATCTGAGGCACTCTGGGGTCCAGCCTCTGGTATTTTCCACACATTCCTACAGTAAACATTTTACACTTGATACATGGAGTTGCTGTTTACACATTCCATTTAAATATAATATTTGGAAATTACAAAAAACCCTATAGAGTTGCTTAGAAATATGTAGTTGAGATTTAAGTCACTGCCCATAAAATGGTATGTTTGATGTTATGTTTACAGCAATACTATTAAAGCATATCTCAATGAAATCCTCTATGTCCCTGGCCTTTTCAGTCCAAATGAAAACATACATCTGTCAGTGCATTATTCTCCTTGACTTTATGGCAATCCCTAAAATGAGGGGAGCAAAGGAGAACTACAAATGGAAAGAGACCACAAGTCAGAAGTTGAAGGCATAGCAGCTGTAGGACAAACATCACAAGGAAACAGCCATGCCAAATGTTGGCATCCCTGGAAAAAAACAATGTGAAATTAGAAACCGATAGCTCCTGGTCTCTTTAAAAATAAACAAAGGAACAACAAACTTGCCATCGCTCAAACTCCCAGCTGTAGACTGAACAGCAATTTAAGCATGTTTTCAACTCACACTTTAATAATGAATCAGTAACATCAACTTAGAGCTGATATATGTTGTGACAGCGAGCAAAACTGGCTGCTGATGTGAGTACAATATACCCTGCAAGTGTTTGGTCTTTATCATGTCAGATACAGTGCTTTACACTTACTAAAAAGGGAGGGCTGATTTTTTAATTTTAAGAAACACTAATGGAGGAGTTGTGCTATCACTGAAGCCAGTGGGAGTCACGAAGTTAATTAGACATGGATGAGATTGTATCCAGCCTCATTCATCCCACTTCATTTATTTTACTAGCAAAATATGGTCCTGAAATGCACTATGAGCAAAAGACATACCTGAGAAAGCAATTTGGATTTTGTTTATGTGAACAGCACTACAAACTCATAAATCACCTTTGCAATCTACATGGGCCACTCAGTCCTGAGAGGGGAGGGCATGTCCTTCATATCAAGGACAAAGTGGGGATGTTGACTAGGACTTTAAAGGACAGTGGTACAACATGAGAGACTGATCTGGGGCTGATGATACGAACAGAAACCTTCAAGTCCGAATGCTTGACAATCAGTAAATTGCCAAAGCTGACACAAGTAGCTGGGAGCAGAGTGGAGCTGGGAAGGTGCAGAGTCCTGGCTCTGGCCACAAGCCCATCCCAACTGAAATCTGACCAGCAGCTGTTTTGCAGAATACTCTTGCAGAAAAGCCAGTAGCATTAAGAAGAAAAAACATCTGCAACAAGCCAGAGTTCCCTCCCCACCAAGAGCTGCAAATTGAGCTGTGATCAAAGGCCTGTATTCTCTGCTAGCATCAGGAACCACCCTGTGTACGTCCATGCCGAGATACCTTTATCTGAAAAACCAACACCTCACAAACTTCAATGTGGATCTTCAATTTTCCTGCTCATCAAATCAGATATGGCTGTTCCTGGAGGTTTGCTGTTATCATTGTCTCCTTGGGGAATGTTAATGGCTTTCCTTTGCTCCCTGGTCATTGAACAGACATCCCGTCCCAGCAGGAGCTCTCATGCCAAATCACAGATACTCAGTAAATTGCATTCTGCTTGCAGAAGCAATGTTTTGCAAGAATTATTAAAAGTTATAGTATCTTTTATCTTATTAACCCTTAATAATTTTAGAAGASATTTCTCCACTACTTAAAAACATTCAAAATTCACACCACTAAGTTGCAGAGTCGTCAGCACAATTTACCTGGAATTAGTGTTCCATTATACTTGTTCAGACAGTGTCCATATTCCAAACACGCATCCAAACCCCAAAGAAAGTAAAAAAAGGCACATAAACATTAAATAYTTGTAGAAACATAATCTGATATAAACAAGCAAACACACTGCTGCAACTATAAATTACAAAAAGAAACATAGAAACTAAGCAAAAAATGCAAAAAGCAACTCTATTTATACATGTGCAAATCAACTTGCATATATGAAATAAATGAGGTTTTTATTGGCATTTTTAAACAGTGTGTATTTACCAACTTTACCTTTCAAAGGCAAGCCTTTTATGTTAATTTTAATAAATATGTAAATGCTTCTCTCAAGTTTTCTAATCCCGTAGGAACAAGATTTTTGAAAAAAACTAGGTCACATACAAAAATACAAAATTTTAAAACAAAGAATGTCTTGATATGAGAGATATGTTTAAAAGCTTGTAAAATGGTCTTGTATTCAACTCTCGACATTTTTTTCCCGTCAATCGCAGATCAATATATTCAAATGCAGTCATGCAAAAACCTGACTTCTGAGCAAAGGAAGCTGCAAGCTCTACTGTCAGACTGAAAACAGCAGCACAGTCCCATCTCTGATGGCCTTGCTTAAGTGCAAGAACTGGACTACACCTTTATTCTTTAATTAGGAAACAAARTAGTCGTGGACCTCGGACGGAAGGCTGCCCGCTATCCTGAAATGTGGATATATATTATAGGTTTTAGTAAATAATTCAAACTTTTCAATAGTCCCACATGGATTTGCCTGAGTGTTTATCTGCAGAAGGATTCACTTATTTATCACTGCACGAGGGAACACGGCTGTGTGACGGGGAGCGTGTATGGAGCTTGGTGAGCAATGGTTAGAGTCTATGCACTTACAGTTCTCATATGATAGTCTCCTTTGACAGAAATATACACTGAAGCTGGTCTTGATTCTTTTTTCTTTRAGATTAATGAGTCTTCTCTATAGGATTCAGTGGAAATAAGATCAGAGACCACTGACTGAAGCCAATTCAGGTGTTCTGTCCCTGGCTGAAACGCAAGCGGCGTCGGTGCTGCTGTTTCATTTTGGCCAGAATGCAGTGACTCAGTTCAGCAGACTAGAAACAGTGCTACAGCATGAAAAAACAGAGCTTATAATAAACTCTCCCTGCTGTGGTAAAGGCAAACTTAGCATTGAGCAAAGCACTAGACCAGAAGATCTTGTAATAACAAATACCAAACCCCTCCCATCTTTAAAGGTTTAGAGGCAAAATCAAATGCAGTGTGTATTGCCATGTGGGCCATACAGCAGGGGGAACCAAGCAAATATGTATTTACAGCATAGAATTACACTACAGCAAACCCCACGTGGTTTGCATTCTGTAAGTGCACACGCACGAATCTTTGTTTCCAACATAATTCTGTGATATGCCAGTCCCAACTAAATTCCTGCCTGAAGAACCTCAGGCTGAACTGAAGACAAGTCCTGCTGTTGCCTTTACTTTCAGCCCCAGCTGGAAGTTCACACACTGTGATACGCAGGATTTTCTAGTTGCACAAATATGCACAGGTATGTGGGGATATTTTATACAGATACAGAATGAATTGTTGCACCTGCTCAGACCCATTTCCAATCATCCTCTCCCAGCTTTTCCAGGGTAGTAAAACTATTGCGAACTATATTTGTGCTGACTGAAGCAAATGCTGAGCTATGGCAACAGGAGGGATTTTCATACTGGTTTGCGTTTGTTTTCTTTTCATACGAAAGGTTTGCCTCCCATTAGAGAGCCCAGCTGTTCTGTTTCTGGAAAATTACTCTAAAATACAGCAGATTTTCACATCATCAAACCCAGATCCTGGTGACCCTGCTGTTCAGCAGCTCCCACAGACCCTTTCTGGATACTCAACAACCTCCCAGGATTAGGCTCCTGTGTCAGGAGTGTTGAGGCAGGAAACCAAATGTTTGAAAAGGCTCATTCACTGCTTTTAAATTGAAAGGTAAAATGTATACCGCTCTGGAGAATTTATCCCTGGTGAAATAGCATCTCCCTTGCTTGGTCTTTGGTAGGTCACTAAATCCATCAATATTCCCACACAGATAATGAATGCTGCTTAGAAGAAAAATCTGAACCAACCAGATATGTCCAAGAAAGGAAAATGTAAATTATCTATGCCTTTCATTACTACCTGGTAAACTTTATGAAAATAATAATTGTGCTGATTTGAGTTTTTATCCCAGCATGGTGAGAGCATGTCCAAATTCCAAACCTGCAGACTCTGACTGCAGATTTGTTTCTCATTACTCTTAGCATGTAACTTCCTGACTAAAAATGGTGCTGTCAAGCATGTCACCTTCTGCTGAAAGCAACAAAAATTACCTCTATAAAAAGAAGGCAGTTTAGAAGAGTTAACTTCCACATCTAATAAAAAAAAAAAAAATTTGATTTGAATTCTGAACTCTTGAATTGTTTTCTTCTAAATTTGTAATTGGTGTGCCTGCTAAAAAAAAAAGGGAAAAATAAACAAACAGCCCCTTAAAACCAGAAAAACAGTCAAAGAACCCATGAGGATTGTTTAATTATTTTCTTTGCAGTACTTTTTCTCCTCTTACTTGTTCTTTAGAAAAAATTTCTCTTTAAAAACCTAGCTATTTATGAAGACATTTTACATTTCTACCATACAATAATTATAGTTAGCTTAGTTTAACCTTTCTATGTCATTCAGCAACACTTTAACTACTGGAAGCCGTAGCAAACTGAGGCTCTAACAATAATATTGCTCCAATGATGCTGAATACTTTTTGCTTCACACAGTATTTCTAGTAGACAGACTACAACAGAAGCATGGGCAAATTCCGAGGATTACTCTCTAAATGGGACCAGTAAACTGTGATGAGTCCATTCCAAAAATGGTAGCATGTTCTTGTAGCTTTTCCACACTGAAGAATGCCACAACCCCAGTGAGCTATGCAGTCATCAAGATGTGTCACACACTGGCAACTGCCTATTTGCTCATTTGTGACACTGCTAGGCTGCTCTGATGCAGCAGCTGTGATGCAGACAATACCTTGCTGTTTACAAAGATTTAATTAAAAAAAAACAAAACAAAAAAAAAAAAAAAAACAAAAAAAAAGAACTGGGCCCAAATAACCCAATAACAGAGTACAGAGCTCTCTCATGATTCCAAGTTCTTGTGAAGTAAACCACTTTGTAGCCATTCAAGCCAAAGCTGTACCCAAACCAGTGCACCTTGAATAAAATGTTAGTCCTCCTTCCCCAGCACCCCCTCCCTCAAGCACACTTTTTTCAATTTCCTACTGGAATGAAGTTGAGATCCTTTAGCTAACCACAATGGGGGATGGCCTAACTCATTAAAAAAATAGAAAGCACTTCACCCAAACAACAAAAAACAGAAGTTTGATGGGTCTGGAAATTTTCTACAAACTATTCTGTGCAGTTATCTTCAAATCACTGTCGAACATGGAACTTGTTTCTCTTCGCAAACAGGTGAAGGAATCCGAGGAGTTACACTGCAAACGTCCTTACAGGGAGAAAAGGTCAGTTAGCTGTTTATCATGAATCCCTCCTCTCTTAGTAGATAATTCTGCCCAGCAATGATAGCTCTGCCTGCAGCGAAAACCTGGACAAAAGTGCAGGAAGTAATAAGTAGCTCCTCTCCAAACTACTCACATTTGTCCCCAGCTCGGAGCAGCCCTGCTGCTGCTATAGGCAGTCCTTGCAAAGCGCCACCTGCCCCTTGATGTAGTCCCTGCAGGGGCAGATCCTTCTGTGGGTGGGGTGGGAGCCAGCACAGCTGAACAGTAACAGGTCACCTTGGAAAACACAGTGCTTCCTCCTTCCATCAAAAGAGGGGACCARGATATCGTTTGCAGACTCCATGGTGAGACATTCGATATTATGCCTAAAAAGCAAAGCACGTGATCTAAATCGCACTGGGGTTTACAGGGGTTTGGTAYAGTTTTCATCCTTCCTGGCTAAAAAGAGAAGAAACTGTTGTATTAGATCCTAAATCCAGTGCATTTACAATTGCAGCTTTCCAGAACATGACTTTCTTCTCTCCCGTGCAGATTCTCTCTGCAGAGGGCAGTGCAGCCTTTACAGCCTTACTGTTTCCTAGAGATTAATGAAAGAAGTTAAAGAAGGGAAAAAAKGCTTTTGACTGTTCCCCAAACCCTAATATTTAAACACACCATGGATTTTCAGTAGGACAAACTCAAATTATCCGAAATCAGGGGATATTCTTTTTGATTTCAGGAGGGCTTTCCCCCAGGGAAGCCCCACAGAGTCAGGCAGCCCCAGGCAAGATGAGGGATGCTGCTGCTGGGCTACAGTGGGAGCAGGATTTGGTGGTCCAAGGAACCAGGCAGCACCAGCCAGCTGGAAAATGAAAAATGCCAGTTGCCATTTTCTGACCACAAAGCTTAAGCACAAGGGTAGCAATTCCAGCAGAGCCTTGTTTTTCACTTATTCTGGAAACACTGTTAACTTTCAGCAYTTAACAGAGGGTTTTTTCCACAGGATTATGACTTTGTCTAGACAGCTAGAAAAGAAGCCTGACAAAGTTTTTATATGAGCTGCTTCTGAACTCCACTGGAAATTACAACTTTTCAAACAAAATACAAACCCAAAAATCTTCTACAATGTAATTTAGCAAAAAGTGGGGACAGAAAACCTGGAAAGCAGATTCCCTAGCAGCCATTTGTGGGAGCCTGGCTTTGAGAGCTTTGTTCTCGTTTTGAAACGAACACAGACACATTTCCAAAGAGACAGCACCTGAAAGCAATGTTCCTTTCCTTAATGCATGGCTGGTGAGTTTTATCCATCAGCACCAACACTGGGTGTTGATGCACAAGGGTTCACAAGTCTTTACCCAGRACAATAGTGAGAGAAGGTTTTGGGCCCCCTGTGCTCCTGGCTTGGTGCTCTCAGCACAGTCACCMCTGCCTGCATTCCACAGAGCACTGCCAGTGCCCACACTCACAGCTTGCTGCAGCCAAACACAGCTTCTCTCCCCACCTCCCCTTCTCAGCTTAAATTTCAAATGTGGTAAAAACCAGTGCAATAAAAAAGAGACCAAATAACATATTTGTGCTGTAAGTACTTACCTAAGCAGAGCTTTGTCCTTGTTAAGATGCTGGAAGAAGGAAGGCTCACAGATGAGCTGGCTTTCCTGACAAACTTGCTTACAGGATTTTCCAGGTTCAGCAATTTTTACTTGAAGGGCACTTAATGGGGGCCACATCACCTGCCCGTGACAGAAATCCTGCAGTGACAGATCATAGTTTATTATGATGTGTTCAGTGCCTTGGCAGCAATTTTCTCCATTAGTAAAATAAGTGACTATCACCCAAACAATCATTTTGCAGCTCATTTTGGTTGTGTTAAAATCAATCATTTAGGCACATTTAAAAAGTATATTTAATCCTTAGCAGCAGGAAATTACTACCTTTGATTACTACTTGAAATGCAGTAGTATCATTCTTTCCAAAGCAGCTTCTTTCCTATCTTTACCTTTTTAAATTTATCATAAGCAACTCTAACTACTCTCTTTCCTTTCACACACCCAACCCATTTTGGCTGTCTCAGACTCTTTTTTCACTACCTCAGTGCAGGCAGAACTATTTTCGTAACAGCACAAATAGGAGGAAGCTCTGGTGGGAGAAGAATTCCAGAGGCCAGTTACCCTGTAGGGTAATGTCTCAAGTGGCCAGTGTGGAGAGAATCATGTGGAAAGGATGTGGGGACAGTGCTGTGGAGTGAGCTGAACTCATAAAAAACCTGAGGATTTCTATAAAGCAACCAGGATTCAGAGATTTCGTTTGCTCTTCTTGGTGGAACTGCTGCTAGTTAAAGTGCTCTCCCAATACTGAAAAAACCTGGCTGTAAATAATGCCTGCAGCCAAGTGTCACCACAGTGGGAAGAGGGAAGAAACCATACCTGAACACACCTGATAGTGAAAACTATTAAAAGACAAGCTTCTATGGTCTTGACATTTAAAATGAGAAAAAGCAAAGAGAGTTTTCATCACTGGGTTTATATAACATTTCACAATACTCAGACTGTATTTTAACATTTGGCAACTCTYGTCAAAAAAGGTGATCAAACAATTTGGGCCTCGTCCATCATGGTTTTCCCTGGACAAAACCAAAACTTGTATGAACAGGTCCCTCACTGTGACCCAAAGCCCCCAAATCATTTACCAGTTCTCAATATCCGTTTGAGCTTTTTTTTATTCYGTTTAGATTTCCTCTGCTGAAGGAGGAAGTTCTCACGCTTCCAGGTCTAACCATAAGTTTAATGTTATACAATCACAAATCACAGAATATCATGAGTTGTCAAAGGAGCATCCTTCATCTGTCTTTTCTTGCTCTTGGGTGAACGTTCTCACTCCCCTCACCAAGCTCTGGGGCTCAGCTGACCCTCTGCTGAGCCAAGTCAGTTTTCTAACCTAGTAGAGCCCTGCCCCAAACATTTTCTGCTGGGTTATCAAGTTCTCTGCTTGGCCACATCTTTCAAAGTCAGCCTGTCTGTTCCATCAGCCCAGCCTGCCTCATCCAACAGCTCCCAGATTTGCAGCAGGGAATCCCTGCTGCTTCGGCTGCGGATGCCTGGCTGCTCCTTTGATGGCAGTGCCAAAACTGAAGCAGTCCCACCCTCTGGTTCCCGGCCCATGCTGCTGCTTTGCAGAGCAGACACAACTGTGTGTGCAGCCACAGAGCAAACAGGATGAGGGGATGGATTCAGCAGATGGYAGGGATGCACCAAACAGCCATGCTGGGCTGCTGGCAGCGGCAGGGCACAGGCAGGACGGAGCAGCTCAGAGAGAAAGCTGATTTAACCCAGCTGAAGGYGGCACTGCTGAGTGTGAAACCACAGCTCCCAGCAGTTCTCTTACGTCAGACTTCATAAAGAGCTTCAGCCCAGCTGTTGGATCTGAAGGTTTGGGGAATTCACTAAACCTTTCTTGTGAACATTGTCCTCCCTCCYGACCCTAAGCCAAGGCCCCAGAAGGGGAACTCCAGACAGCTCCTTTAAATCCTACAGTTTCACTGTCCATAGAGTGACTAGCGGGAGGGTGTATTTGGCCCCATTCCCTTCACACTCAAACATCCCTTGAAGACCACACTGTCATGGTCAATGCACCCCACAGCCTCTGAACCAGATCAACTCTTTGTTCCAGCATCTTTGTTCCTGTTTCAAGCTTGTGCTGCATTCTCGGTTCTGCCTGACTCCACCACAAACTCATCAAAATAAGGTCTCAACCTTTAGTTTTGCTTCATCTGACATATTAATCAGGTGAAGTGCTAAGCACATGCAGCTAAAAATCATGCTTGAGCATCCTGGGAGCTGTGAAACACCACCAGCTTTTGACAATTAGTCAAAGCAAGGAACAAAATTRCAATACTCTCTTGATTTCTGAGAAGCACAAGGTAGGGCTTAGCCCTCGGGGGAGGGCCGCAGGGAAGAGACAGGTTTAAGCCACAGGTGCCACCTCTAGATTGTCTCTTTTTGTATCTTACACTGAGCTCCAAGTCTTCCTGATTGACAAAAACCTCCCAATTATAGCTAACTTGGGTAGAAGAATCAAAAGCAGCAGAGATGCTTTCACAAGTTATATCAACAATACAGCAGCAAAAAGCTTAAAGTGTTTATTGGCAGGAAAATGGAAACAGCTATGCTGTGTTAACTGCCCTTCTGACCTGGAGCTGTGTTACTCTTTATGACTGTCTTTAATACCACCCACCTTCAGAAATACAAGCACAGACACATGTCCAGCACCCTTGAAAGAAATCCTGGCAATTAAACGACACATCAGAGATAAAGGTTATTCCTATCTCTCTTCTGCAGCAGCCAGAACAAAAGGCAGAGCTGGCTACTGCAACAGATCTGGCTTGGGCAGAAGTCCAAGCAAACAGAGTTTCTAGAAACCAGGATCCCATGTACATCTCTGCAGTKTATTACTCCAACTCAACATCTGCTKCTGCTCTCAGCTGGCAGTAATGCACAGGGACCAAAAGTCCTTTTAAGTAACTGGTTTCCAAACCATTTAAGGCTTTATTGATTGAAACTAAATACTCGAAAAATCTGCCCAGAGGGTGCAGCCCAACTGCAATCCTACCAAAAGGTACCTCTGTATTTAGGTGATCCTTCACGATCCAAAGCTTTTTTTGTGTGTACACAGTTAAGGAAGTCACATCCACACTGMAAGATTACTTTGCCTTTCTGCTTTTATGTAACACCAAGGTCTGCACAGTTACTATTTCTACTTGGACAGCAACAATATTGAGAAGCTTTAAAATGGAGAAGGCCCTCCCTTTCCAACATCAACCAAGAGTCATTCACAATTAAAGTTCATACCTGTTTTTCAATGAAGGCGTTCATCCTCTGGAGCATTCCCTCACAGGTAAACTCATAGGGCAAATAAGGGTCAATCTGTGGAGATAATGGGTTAAGGTTAGAGGGGGTTTTGTGGTGGGCTGTGTGGCAGCAGCTTCTGTTCCAAATACTCCATTATAGCTCAAGTAGCAATGATAAATACAAATAAACTCACTAACAAATCATAATTTTACAAAACCATCAGCAATTTAAGCTGATTTTTCCTCTTTTTTGAAGGCAATCAGAGTTACTCCTTGACTATCTTTAAGGAAACTCAGGGTACACTGCAAAGTGGCAGATGTAAAGCTAGCCTGAGACCCTATGGGATTCCAGAGCTCCCATTTTAAGTAAGTTTCAGTTCTGAAGTGACAAAAAAGAATGTGATATATTTGAAAATTGCTTTAAACTTTTTTCCCCCCTTGAGGTGCCCTTATTACCATTCTACACCATAAGTGCACAAGCACTTCTGTGGGAATGTCAAGGCTACAAACTCAGAGTTGAGCAACGAAGTCTGCAATGCTCTAAGAATCAACAATGAAACTTCCTCACTGAACGCACAGGAAACACAGATTGCTGTATAATTCACATGTGAAATTCTCATTTCTATACAAATTCACCCACTCATTTTTTTTCCAGTAAAAACCTGACATATCCAGTACTAAAACACAATAATTTAGATACCACAGATATGTAAAAAACAATTTTTTCTTCAATATCCTACCAAAGTGCAGCACACATTAGACTAACATTAGGAGGCACTCTATGAGCAGTACACACTACACCCTCAAGTGCTCATAGCAAATTGAGGATACATTTCTCACCTTCTGATTCAAAATCGATTTCACAGCCTTCTCAACCTCGGAAAGATCGTTGATGTCCACAGTCCAGACATGAGGCTTCCCAATGTAAACTTCAGCATAGGGATGCTGAGATGTCAGCTGAAGGGAAGAAATTATTTTTGGTAAAAATCAATGTGTCAAGATATCCTTGCCTCTCACTCTCTTAATCAGACTTCCTGGATGAAGTGCAGTAGCACAGTGCAAGAATGGAGCTAGAATCTAAGAGTCAGCATCATTCCTTCTGAGCTATCTTCCAGATTTTCTCTTTAAATTGAGTAAATTTAACTGAAAAACTGAAAAGCAGATAACACAGATCACAAGTAACATACGTGCACCTCTAATTTGTGGTTTCAATCCTCACAGTGACCCATATCACAGAAGACTTGATGTTTACTGAAATGACTTGGCACCATGACTGCTTCCCCACAGCTCATCCACAGAGCCACTCTCCTTTTTCACAACTGTCAGTGCCACAAGTCCTGGTTAGACCTGCATGAGTGGCTCCCAGAGATGTCATCCTCACCCCGTCTCCTTCAAGTTTCAAACATTTCCAAAGTTCTGTGAGCAACAGTGAAGCAAGAACAATTTCTATCACATAGCATGAATTCTGACTCTCGTGGCTGAGAGTAGAAGAGTAACCTGACCTCACTAAGAGTGTTAACTGATATTTTGCTCACCATTTTGTCAGAAAACAAATTCAGTGAATGCCCAAGAAGGTAACTACGAAAAGCTGTGTCAGAGTTGCTTTCAGAACTAGCAGGACAGCATGATAAGTATTTTTTGTGACAGGTTGCCCAGGAGTGAGAAGAACATGCAAATGAACACACGAAAGGGGGCAAAAGCTACAGAAGAGGAGAGTGATTCACACTAGCCTCAGAAGACAACTGCTTTTTAAATAAATACCAAAAACCCCCACAGGATAGATTATTTATAGGGCATGTTTATACAGCTGACTCCTTATGCTGTCTTTATGCTAAAAAGACATTGCAGTTCTGAAGCAGAAAACGGTGTCTGTTGGGAAGAACCTTCTCCTGCACTAGGCATACACTGTACTTCATCTTTTCTTCAAGTGAATGCAAAAAACTGTTGCATTCTAAACTATTAAAATTATTAAAGCCCCCATTTTTAAAAAGAAATTGGCTATTGCATTTTACTTCTAGGGAAATACAACTTGCAAAAGTTACTTTAAAAAAGTACTAAACACAGACTTTATCTTCAAATTCCTGTATGGATAATCACATYGCAGAACTACACAAGCTCTTTTTGTTCTCCTTKAAAAAAATGGAGAGAAGCATGTAAGGACTTTCTTAATCCCAAAGAACCAGCACATGGATTACTGGCAATCAGATCTAAATGCAGTTGTGAAAACCAGTTAGAGAAAAGGTTACCCTCAGGATAGGTCAGCAGGGCATGTGAATGCAGCAATATTCCTGATGGATATACATTATGTACTTCGGAATAGAGCAGTCAATAGGCATTATTTTTCTGTACAAGTCAGGTGCACAGCATTTCTGTTAGTGCTGACACATGCCACTCGGATTTACCATGGCATTCCAAGAGCTGAAATTCCTACTAAGGCTCCTATTTACTGAGCCTGATCACTTATGGTGTCTGGGCACATAAAAAAATGAGGGACTCAGAAGAAAAGCTTTGAAAGGTGCCAAGCCCAAGGAGAAAGTTTAAACAGGCTTTTGTTCTCTTATTGGTGTCTCCTTTGTTAGCAATACGAACTGAGAGAAGGGGCAAGTTTCAGCTTATACAGGACATGAATTCAATGTATAACAAGAAAGGCAATTACAGTAATGAATCATTAAATCACAAGGAATTTATACTCCTGATATAAAATGGRTAACTGTCTATTGCTTATCAAGCAGATGGTGCTGCTCAGAAGACAATTTATATGGCCCAAGCAAAACGTGAATTGGGAGGTGTGGCTGTGCAAAGTTCTCATCATCTCCATGTCACCTGAAAGCTTTCCTTTCAGGTAAATATGTAAAAAAAAAAAAGTATGTACATCTATGAACAAGCCACGGTCACAGACAAGAGTGCTAATGTCAGAAATGGCTCTGTGACTCTTAAAYGCTTACAAGTGGGATAGGCTGAATTTTAACTACACTGAAGAAAAAAAATATTCCAAAGTCAGTGCCAGGATGAGGGGTTATTTACTTAGCCTCATTCTTTTACTAGACTCTAAACACACTGACTGCTTTCAAAGCTTGAAGTTTGGTTTTCCTGTTCYCTGCAAGAGTCAGTTCTCCAAAAGTCTTCAGCGTTTAACCACAAACACGGTGGGCTGTGCCCATTAATACCTTAGGTCAACAATGCCTTGAACAGGTCTTTTTCAGAGAAAAAAAAATATCCCAAAACACACACAACCACCCAAAAATGCCATTTTCATAATTTACTTTAACACCTATTTACTTCCTGCACAGTACACTGCAGGGTCTGTTTCTTYAACAAAATAAAACCACTTTCAAAGGATGCACCATGTATCAGATGACACAATCTGTTCCTGGGCAGAACATCAGGTTTTCAACTGAAACTTCAGTTTGTGATCTATCAATAAAAACTAGCAGAATGTACATATAGAAAAATCTAGAGGTAAAGCTTAAAGTGTATTAACAAAACCATTTTGATTATCCTATAAAAATAAGGACTGAGAATCCCATCAATGGCTAAAGAAAAAAAGCAGTTGCACACCTTTGGCAATAAATCTTGAACATTTATGCAATTTTTTCCTACATTGTGTTACTAAAAAGAAACCCACAAGCATTTTCAATAAAAGAAATTATAAGACTGATAAAAGCTTACCTCTCGGAGTGTAGGTTTGCCTTTGAAAAAATCTGTGTTTTTACTACTTTTTGGTGGGTTAAATCTTAAATTTAGGAAAGCACATCCATTGGCAATAGCCTCCAAGGGAGCTGGCCCTTCATATGGAAATCCAAGACCAACAAACAGCTGAAAAATAGAAAACAAGAGATATTTTAATTTTTGTTATTCACGGAAAAAGCTAAGAGCTAGCTTAAAATAAATAATAACCCATTCTAAACACACCAGCCTCAACGAAATGCAATGCTAAGAAAAAAAATGGGAGAAATTCAAGAGCTCGCCCCCTCCCACCCAAGCAGTAATGGAATGTCCTGTAAAACACATTTGACAATCATCATCTGTAATGAGCTGAGGAGGTTTTTCATGGAGCTGAGGCAACAACAGACCCTTTCAGGATTTTTTGRGGGAAAAGAAATAAAAAATTGGTGGTTTGATTGGTGTTGAAGTGGAACTGCTGGGGCTTTCCTACAGGTACGGGTTCTAAGGCAGCAATCTTCGGGAACAGCTGCACCAGTGTTTTCCGGACTCCCAGAGCAGCCAGCCGGGTTTGCAAACAGGAACGTGCTCCTGGCACACTAATTAAGCCTCCTAATTAAAACGGTAGGTGGCAGCAAACAGCAGCTCACGACACTGCACCGAGGCAGCAAGAGCCTGCAGGGGCTTCAGAGGGTTCAACGCCTCCATGGGAAACSGGAGGAAAAACACATCCCAAAGCTTTTCCTCCATCAGCTGAGATTACAGGTGCTCGAGAAAAGGCACTGCTCTTCTCCAATGAAAACACATTCAATGTTTTTCCAGAGTTCTCTGAAAAAATCTTGACCCCTTTCCTGGCCAAACATAATGAAACCCCTTGAATTAAATACAGGATTCTTCATTTGAATGGCTGTGTATAATGGGAGAACTACAAGCTCTGAGGTGGAATATCTCAGCACTGCTGCATAACTCAATGTATATATATATATATAGAGAGAGAGAGAGAGAGAGAACTACTGCTTTCTACAAGAAAATAAAGTGCAACCTTCATAACTATTAGGATCATGCATTCAGGACACATATTCAGAGAGGCCCAAGCATACTATTCTGCATTAAATCTTCTGCAACACGGAAATGAATCCTACTAACAGAACATTCACAGCTGGAGGCTCTTCCTAGGAGCTGATCCTAACATTGATGCATGAACCTGTAGTCAGCCTTGTCGTGCACAGGCATTGCAGCATCAATCCTCCCCAAGCCATGGCAACAACAGTATAAATTCAGAGTTGGCTCATTTTAAGCAGCAAGTTAACACTTCTCAGCATAGCTGAGGACATACAATTTTCACTGCATGGAGCTGAATATTTTAGTTTCAGTTTGCAATATTCAGGTTAAAGAAGTTGCCTACTTGCAAAACGTTTCTCAACTCTCTCACAGATTTAAATCTTACAGAAACTCTCCAGTGGCTGATATCAAAAAGATGTGGGAGACTATCTCTACTAAATCTATCTAAATTCTGGTTTTATATGTGGCATAAGATATACTACTTTTCAGTCAGAAAAAGGCATCCTAAATATAATCTCAAAAGAGGCTGAATTTACAGAGAGGTAATCTCTTGAAAATACTGAATTACAGACATGAAACCATTTCATGTAGTCTGCACATAAAATATTATTTATTTAAACTACTCCTTAGTTCAGGCAGAAAACCAGCTGAGAACCAGCAATTAAACCTATCTGAAGTATCAATTCTCCTATGATCCTGTGTTTGTCTGTTATGTGGGGAGTGCTGGGTTGTTTGCTTAGTTTTGCACTTTTTTAATAAACTGCTGCTGTGCACTGCTGAGTTCTGTGTCTGACTGGTCCATTTATTTAGGAGGAAGCTCCATAGGGAAGGAAACACGGGTTTATGTTTTGACAGCACAGAGCACACTGCCATCACTTAATCTATAATAAATAGCTTACCACCTGTTTCACATCCATTTTCCAACCTCACCTCCAAGCAGCACTGCTCCTTGGAAGGAAGAAAGAAGGATGTGTCTGATCACTAGAACAGGGGGTGTGTGTGTTCCCTGGTGGTCTGAGGTTGCAGCCTGGCTCACAGCTGCCTGYAGGCCCTCAAATCCTTCTTTCAGCCCTCCAAAATCTCCTATAACCCTCCAGCACATCATCATCAAGCCAGCTGAAATTCCCAAACTGAATCTAGACTGTTTCTCCAGAAAATTGCCCTTTATAAAGTCATTTATAATTGTCCTTTATTGCCCATGGCAGGGGGGGTGGAACTAGATGATCTTTAAGGTTCATTCCAACCCAAACCRTTCTGTAAGTCTCTCTATGATAAATGTTCCTTGGTTAGGGAGCCAATATTTTTGTCTGGTATAAAGAGCAAAACTGAGAAATATCTTACATGCCTCAAGAAAGACACATTCATTATGATTAAAAGAGCAAGTATTAGAGAACACAGGCCTTTTCTGTAACTCATGATGCTCTCATTTGCTAATCCTTTGAATTACATGCAGCTTGTTATTTCCAGAAAGGCTAAAACAATCTGTCAAGGTACTTCCTAAGAGTATGCAGCAAATACTGCAAGTCACTAATTGAAAAAGAAGTGGAAAAAAGAAAAAAGGAGGAATAACAGTCAACCACCTTCAGGTACCAGTGAAGCAAACATCCATCCTCAGTACAGATGAGGCTGTGAGGAAGACAAGTCTCTTTCTCACAGAGTAAAGATTTAGACCAGACTGCGTTTCCCCTAATTTGTGATGTAACAGTACACTGCAGCCTCCAGCACAAAAGGTGCTGTCTATGGCTTTTAGGGCACTTTCTTATCAGATGCATGTCTGGTAACCCATTCCACCATGGAGAGGCACCTGAAGCCCACAGCTGAAGATCCATATTGCAAAACTCCAAATGTGACCATGTTGGTAATGTCACAATGGGTACAGATGGCTAAAAATGTTAGTCCTGATCTCACTCTGTCGGCTGCAGCAGAATTGCTAYGCAGAGTAGAATTCCTTTATGCTTTCCTGGTTGATTAGTGGTGTGCAAAAAAAATTCATGTTCTGTTTTCTGAGCGTTTTTTCTCACCTTTCCAATGTTTCTGAAAGCAAGAGCCATTATTTTTCCTACAGAGCTTTAAGTGGGCACATGGCACAGTCAGCTCTGCAGGCTGACGCCCCACGGAACGTGGTGATTGCCAGGAGGAGGCTACACTATAAATGTCTGTCTAAAAGGGATAACTGCCAATAAATACAGATATGAAGTGATCATGGTAACAGCACTGTGGGGTTTTCTTCTTTTTCAACCATTCCTTTTTAGCRAGGTCTGTTTCCCAAGTGTGTCTGTGCCTGTAGGTGTGCATGAACCAGAGAGGGGGATTTGTGTCTGCAACCTCACTTGCTCAACTTGAGTAAAGCAGGTGTTGAAACCCTTAAGCAGGAATAGTTTGGTTTTTATAAGAAAGGCTCCTCAGGAACCTTTTCTGCCTTTGTAATGAACTAAACCTCTGGTTTGGAATTTCAGGCTTTTGAGTTGGCCACCCAGCATCACACCAGCCAAGACACCACTCTTTTCTGACTGGAATGTAGACAGTCCTCTCACGGTGYAGTGGTTCAGTGGAAACTTCTCTGACACAAAGAGTGACTCACAATCCCTCCCTTGAAAAATGAAAAAACAGTGGGTTTTGGTTGGKTTTTTTTTTTGAAACCACTGACTTTCAATTGATACTAAGCAATTTATTTGTGGAGTTTACAGCACCACATCAGACTATTATTAAAATGAGTAAGTAAACGAACAGTCTTTCTAAACTATAGCCAAAAGTATAAAATAAGGAGTGAATGCTCTGCTTCACTGACTGTAATTATGACCAGCTGAATATTTAAGAGAAAAAATTCATATTCCAGAGACTAAATGCTTTAGTTCCATGAAAAGGAGTGTTTATCTTTTCCTCTCCCCTTTCTAATGTTATTGCACTTTATCTRATTTTCAGTCGGGAGGTTTATCACCACTTTTACATGCCTCCTGACTGAACTTATATATTCTCTCCGAACTCCAGAAAGAGGAGTATAGCAAAGGTTAACTATCTTGCTATATTCTTCTCATGAATACAAAATACTTTCCGCAAAAGTAAATCCTTTTGTGATTGAAACAGCTTGAGAATAGAATCACTAGTTAAATRTCTTTTCAGCTGATTTTATGAAGTGTGTAGAAGTAAATATATTTTCCTTCATAAAAGGCAATATGGAAAAAAGTTTGTTTTCCTGTGTCTAAGCAGGGGTGTTGCTCCTCCTTTTATTAATCACCATCCAGAAATCGCAAATCTGCTTAGTTGAAGAACGTGAACTCTCAAAAAYTCCCAGCGACCTGAAGTAAAAAGTTGCATCTGAAACTTTCTTGAAAGGAGAAATATTTCTCAAGAATTTAACACTGGCTCTTCCAAGCGAGTCTGGTCCAACTCCTCCAGCTGCCCACTCGGCAAGGAGCCATGTGAGTTGGCAGGAAGGCTGCCAGCTCGCCTACCCTATTCTCCTCCGACGTGACGAATGGCTTTGCATCTTCTCATTAGGAACTGGAGACTTGTCTCGTTTTTGTCATGCTCTACACAGCTGAACTGGCCATGGGGAATCTCAAACAGCCCCTCCTGCCTGCAGAGCTCACTCCATCTCAAACGTGCTGCTTTAGAGCACACACAGGACGGAACGGCAGCTGCATGCTTCCCAGAATAACTGTGTCCTACACCRGCTACTGCAGGGACCAAAGACTTTTTGGGAATGCGAAGCTCTGATTAAGAATCACAGGACTGAGCCATGGCCTATTGGTATTTTGCTGTCTAAGGACAAAATGAAGCAGTGCAGCATCAACCGACACTTCTGACTACGCTGAATCGTGCGATTTTTTTAATTATTATTTAGCTCTCACTTTCTGAAAACCAGAACATTTGCCAGCTGACCTGACAAAAACCTGCTAACACGGTGTTGAAATCACAACCAATGACAGACCATCCTTGCCTTTGGTCTCAAAACACCTGAAAGTTGCTGTTGGTTTAAGGACAAAGGTTGCCGTCTCCCCTCAATGGTCCAGACGAGCATTGTACCCACAGATGTTCCCAACCTGGAGTTACAGCTCTGATTATTCACACACTTGCAGCACACAGTCTGGTGACAAAACCCATAACTGAATTCTTTAGGGGACTCTGGTCATGTTGCTTAGTGAATAAAGTGATTATGATTAAAAAGTGTCCTTGAACATCACTGCATGCGTGTGCACACACACACACACTCGGGGCTCCTYTGGGCACAAAGCTCCTATTCAAGTTAGCTTGATTTTTGCAAAAAACCTGCACTTATTTTAGCAATTCAATCCATGATCCACTTGATATAAACACAATTGACCCACACAGACAGCAGATGGCCAGCAGTGACAGGTGAGCAGTGTTTTGTACTGAGCTACGTTCAAGTATTGCCTCTTAAAGGATATAAAAATCTGGAACTGTGAGCACACAAGGAACAAGAAGGCTTAGAGCAAGTGTGTCTGTTGATCAACACTGACAGGTAACCATATGCTGAGGCAGAACAGCCAGAGTACCTATGAGATACTGAGCACCAGCCAGCAGAAAAATAAAAACCCCAACCCCCCCCAACTGAAAATGTCCAAACAAATTAGATGGTAGAGCTCAGTTTCCACTTGCAATCCCAGGATGCTGCTGTTCTGCTTTTTCTGTTCAATTAGATATATTGAAACCRTATTAGACAGGAATAATAAGCAAAATTCATGATGCAATAAGCTGTATTTAATTTCATTTCGTTGCAAAATCAGAAATACATTGCACTCCCACTTCCCCGACAATAATAAGTATTAGGAGAAGCAGATGGACTATTAATGGCTTATCATCAGGGAAAAGTTTTGTTAGCCTGGCTGTATCCTGAATAAATAATTTCCTTCAAAGGAAAACAGCTTTTGTCATTTGCAATCCTGATAACAAGACTTCAGAAAAGCCATTTGAAAATACTGTTTGCAGACATAATTTTTAAAGCACTGACTTCATGATACAGGTTCTGAAACACATTGGTGTGTTTCTCRGTGCCATCTACTAAGAAATGCAACGAATTCCAAAAGGATTTTTCCCAGTGTTATGAAGGAAAACCCAACCATAACCAATGCATAACAATAATATAAAAATCATTAAAATCTAAAATGCCCTAGGCCTCTGACAACAGTACAGCCCAGATCCATGCTTTTCATCAAATACTTTTTGTGAGAAATAAACAACCTACTCTCTCAGGAGCACTTCACAATCCCAAGACAGTCTCCTCYATCTGACACTGCAATTACTAGTCAAAATCTGAGTGAAACTAGTCTGCTRCTTCCTGAGTCACAAAATCCACACAACTAAGTTGCACAACACGGAGGTATCAACTTGAATTTGTCCTAAATTGAATGTGTCTTTACAATGCATCTTAGAGCACTGCAAATATAACCAAGAGAAGATATCTAGTTAATAKTGAAAAGCAAGCTGTTGAATGTGACATATGCAAGATGGCTGATAAGGAATCAGAGGAAGACTTAGTCAAACATAACCATTATTATGAACTGATATTTGTATAAGGACTTCAGTAATTCTATAGGAAGTCCACTTGCTTATTTTACTATTTCAGTGAATAAAACACATGCTTTTTTAGGAGGTAGTCACTATTCATGCCTGGGGTTACTACAAGGTCAATATTCTCCCACATTATGATTAACACAGGGATTTCATACTCCACACAGGCCAAAGCTGTGTAATCTCAGATTATCTATGACGAAAGTAAATGTTGACTTTTTAACATGCAACATTATGTGTATCCATATGCATCAAGTACATACACACAGTGGTTGCCTTTAAAARCTCATAATTTACCAACAGCTGTCACACAGAGATGTCAAATTACCATCATTTTCCCAAGTACTTAAAAAAGGAGATTTCTGCAGTAGTGTGGGAAGCCTGAGAGGTGCTTGCTTTTTTTCTTTTCTTTTTTTTTAAATAGATTTTTCTGGGGAAATGCACAGCAAGAAACTATCAACAGTGGTGCAGTTCCACAGATTTTKCTGATTTTAAACATACAACCCTCTTCTTTCACCAACTCGAAGTTAAATATCCTATTTAAATGTAATCTACTGAAGTGCTTTAATGCTGTGAAGTGCACAAAGATTAYGGGAAGGGCACAGAATCCTGACAAAGCGTTCTAACTATGGGGACAAAAGTTTATTTCAATGTATATCCTGTCCCTTATCTTGAGTTCCCTTGACTCTGGAGCCACAGGCAAAGCACATCACAAAACCCACGCTCTTCTGCTCACTGTCTCTGCACAGCTGAAGCAGAGGAAGGACATGAATGGCAAATGAAGTGCAGCTTTGCTTTTCTCCCTGAGAGAGCAGGGTCGCTCTGGGTTAAAGTCATTGGTAGGGCAGAGCAAGCATGYGGCTGTACAGCTTTTGGGTGTTACTTAACTTTGACCTCAGCCATGTAAAACGGAGCACATCCTCAACTGATAATCTCCTTGAGCYGAATATCACATTGAAGAAAATGAAAAATGCGTTTATCCCTGTTTCTCAAGCTGGTTGTTAAATGTGACTGTAGGTTGTCATCCCAATTTTCTAATACGAGCTGTCAATCCACCTAACACAGATGTGATGAAAAACGTATTCTTGGCACACGGAACACAACTTAAGCTCCTTTACGCATGATAATTTTTTCCAGTGCTATTAAATTAGGAGCTTATTCATAGGAGGTGAAATGCATGCACTTCAGACACTATCTGGGGCTATTTTTGCCACCACTCCTGCTTGACAAACTTACTTTGGTTTCTCTCAGCAGAAACTGCAAATCCCGCCCRCTGAGTATCCCATGGTTCTTCACGTAGCCAGGAATGTACATGGTGCTTGTCCCATGAACAGTTCCATGGACCTCCATATAAGTGTGGATGACATCCAGATAAGCCTTCTTATCCTGYAATTGCAATGAGAAAATATTTTGAGTTGTTACAAATTCGAAGCGGCRGTATTTAATCAGAGCTGGTTTTTATCTCCTGTACCACAAAAGCCGGGAAGAGAAGAAATTCACTCATATCGATTTGATTTCTTTAACATTTGATCTTTCATTAYGTTATTAGTTTGGTTTTCTACTAGGCTGGAGGAAAATTGCAGCTTTTTCACTCATAGTCAAGGTATAAATAAATCAATACCAAGGTCCTCTTAATTTCTAATTGGACAAAAAACAGGACACCATCAGACAGCTGTAATCTCAGCATGCCSAAACAATACTTGGCCTACAAATACTGAAAACTCATTTTGAAATATCAAATTTTCACTGTTTTTGTCAAAGATGCAAAATAATTATCTTCTTTGTGAAGAAAATGGCGAATGTCACCTTCATAAGATGCAGTCTTGCCAACTGAAAAACTGAACACACATCTTTACCTAAATACCCAGTATCTGAGTTCCACGAGAGACCTACAAATATTCTGCTTACCTGAAGTTTTAAAGGCATTTTGGAAAAGACCCAGAGAAGAGAAAAGGCTTTAATGTTGCATTAAAAAAAAACAACTAAGAAAAGACAGTACACCATCCTAGTTTGCACACAACAATTACTTTAATTTTCAGTGCCATATGTTTTTTGAGTTTTAAAGACTACTGGCATTCCAAAGGCAATTAGCTGAAGACTGTATTTACACGCAGCATGCAACACAGATCAGAAGACTTTCCCTCAATATTTGCACATAGTCTTAGTAATAGCTCTAAAATCAGGCAGCAAGTTGCTTTACTTCTTGGCAGCAAGGGAGTTTTTCAGAATTCTACTTTCACTCACTRTTTTTGTCATGCAAATCCTGTACGCTGTTTCTGCACAGCCCCGTGTGAAAGCTGGCCAACRATTTTACCGAAGTTCATTCATAGGCCAAGAAAGTAGATGAGTGAAAATCCTGTCTTTCCCAATCCTGGAGGAGCAGGTATCAGGCCTAGGTGGATGAGTGCTACTTCTTAGAGCTTCCTTGCTAAATTAATTGTTGCACAGGGTATTTMATGTACATACAAAGGGCTTCTGCCTCAGCCTGCTCTGCTGGTGAGCTGGTTGTGCTGGAGAGCATGGGCTGACTCAGCCCTGAATGGCCTTTCCGGCAGCTCTGCCAGGGCTGCACCAGCCAGACAATGTCCTGGGCTAAATATTACACAAAACAGCCAATGAATCAAGACAAAGATGTTTTCTTGCTCGACGTGGCTGCTGCTGTTATTAATTAACACAAATTATTCAAGAAACTAAAAGCTTGCTCCATTTCTTACTTCAAATTTGAGTTGCTCTGTAAGAGATGTTCCTCATGTAATTGCTAAAATACCATAACTAGAAACTGTGAGAAACTATATTTTGTCACAAGAAAATCCATTTAGCTTTTTTTTTGGAAATGAGCAAGAGAAACATAAATGGAGTAGCCTGGTCTTGTTTCCAGAATGCAGCAGTGATCTGTCACTAGAGGACACCTTAATCCTGCCTGCCTGGCTTTTGGTACATCCAGAGCCTTGGAGTGTTCAGGGTTCTGAATAGGAAGAGAAGGCAAGGAAGCAACAGGTACTACTGACATGATCCACCTGTAGTAACACCAAGGCACTTGCCTCAGATTTTACTGGCTCATGACACAAACTCTGGTGACACAAATGCACTCTAACTCAAGAAAAATCTGAGGAACGAGCAGCTAGAAAAGAACAAAACCAAGATTGCCTAAAATCGCACTTCTTTTCAAGATTTCAATGACAGTGTTACAAACTTGTTACAGAATATTTGGCTGCTTTAAAATGACATTAACTATGCACAGCCTTAACTGGGAATATTACTTAGACATATGACTGACTTCTTTCTCAATTCAGAGTCCAAAGCCACAGATAAAACTTTTATTATCCTGGACAGAATCAAAGCCCAACCAAAACCTCACTCCTTTATTTCCTTATTTACTTCAAATCAAAAACAACTGCTCTGATAATCATTGATAAAGTACCATAAAAATACTATTAGCACTTTATATTTTACCTAAATCTCACTAACATTTGTTTCCTTTTACAATTAAGTTGTCCTGAATTTCCACGTTCCTTGCAGACAAGTATTACTTTGGATCATAAAACTATATGTTGTAAGAAGTCACCTCACAAAAATAATCAGGACACATAATCCAATTCTAAACATTATAAACACTGAATTAGAAAATGAGACTGTAAAAATGGCATTTATAAATAGAAAGGCTACATGTAAATTACACAAGAAATGTGACTTGCAAACAAAATATCAACATTCCTTCAACTATTTATCCACTTCCTGAGTTTGTTTACTTGAGAGCAGATATAATTATTCTTTTATCTTAAACCACTTGAACTTTACTTTCTCCAAGATGAATTCAAAGAGACAAGATCATGAGCTGCTGGGTAGTAATGCCAACCTGACATTCTCTSCACTGTTCACCCTGCTGTCCATACTGAAACCTAGACTGTGAGCATGGAAGATAATCACATTTAAAAAAAAGGCAAATTATTTCTTCTCAGAATCCAAATGGAAGTGTAACAGTGAGTAACAGCTACACAAACCTTTTCTGAAACAATTTTTCAGCAGCTAAAATAAACATGCCATTCAGGAAAGTACTTTTTGTTGATCACTAACTGCAGAACTGTTATTACTGTTCATCAATCATTTCCACCTACTTTTAAAAGCATCATGATAAKGCCTTTCTTATCAAAGAAAGCAAGTGACAACTGTTTGATAAGTCTTTCCCTAGGACAATGTTGACAAGAAGACACAGCATGAAGAGGTGAAATTTTAAGTTTGGTGGGTGAAAAATTTAAATATAAAAGCTACAAAAATATGTGGTGGAAATACAATTCATCAAGAACTAAACTCTGCTTTCAGTTTTCTCAGTGTAGTAGATGGTGGTAATTAACAACCCTGCTATACCAACAGTTTGCCAGTCCAAGGTAATGACAGTATTTTGCAATTTTGGACCATTCAGGTGCCCTCACACAAGACAAAAAAATTCAGCACTGAATGAAACAAAGCACCACATATGCAGAACAGGCCAACTACACGACAGAAGAGCTTGACTCAGAGTCCTCAACTGCTTCATGGATTGAAAGTTCAGACTGCRAAACATATGTAAAACAGCCCATATATCCAGCCTCACTTTCTTTCATTGAAAAATTCAGAAGGCAATGGTTTTATAAAGCTTGTCAAACGTAATTCAGAAAAGTAAGTCCTGGGATACGTTTTTGTGTCTATCCTAAATGCACACTGTTAAGTCTGCAAGTCCTATCATCTGGGTGCTTATCTGTCGAAGAGTCAAGTCAAAAGTAAGCCAAAATGCAGTGTACATGCAATGTATGACAATTGAGATTGTGACACAAACATAATCTCTGCTCGAGAACTGTCACACTCTCAAAGACTTTTCAAGACATCCYTGAATAATGAAAATCCTGTCTGCCAGGGTAGAAGAGTGCACAAAGGCTGGGGAATATAGTTAAATACATACAGTGTTTTACAGAGGTAAATCACAAARACTAGGTTAAGTCTCTTGGAACTCAAATACGTAATTTTCAAGCTGCCCTGAATTTATAAAAGGACCTGGAGATGATTCAGTGATTCATGACTAGCAAGCATGAATTCTGCACTGAACAAATTATCTGAAATTTAAACAAAGAGTTAACTATATAACCATATAACTCCATCAAAATTACAATAGAATTCTTCCTGTCCACAGAAATCCTCTCTCACCAAACTGGTAGTGTTCTCTAAAGAAGCCAAGCAGCTTGTAGAAATTCTTTGAAGTTCTTAAAGGAACTAAATCTCTTTGGGAGAGATTGGGAATCACTCCTGCAAATGAACAATCATCACATGATAGAGAACAGAGAAGTGACAAAAGTATGCTGTCAACACACACTGTTCAGAGTAGCAAAACTTTAAAATGTTGCAGAAAAATATCATCATATCGAACACCTGGGGTTTTAAAGCTTTTCAAAAAGCCCCCTCAGTAATCTAAGGGACAGAGTGACTGGGAAAGAGACCATCTGATAAATTCAATGTAACTGTCACCAAAACCTGGGAAATAAATTCTCCRAGCAATTTTTTATGTTAGAAAGCTGACATTACTTTATTAGCAGCACTGGATGCATGGGGAATTCTCCTCAAAGCATGYATGCCCAGGAACCTAAGAGACCAGGTTATATTCCTCAAACTGAAACATCCATCACATGTTCTGAATACATGCAGATGTGCTAATTATCTCCATGGATTTGTTTGGATTTGGTTCTGGCTCTTCTGATGAATCTTTTCTCCTTGAGAGTATCTCAAATATGTCGCCAAGTCATAATGTACTTCTCTTATCATTCTTTGCTCTGATACAAAATCCTTGCTCTCCAAACTAAGATATCAGCTAGGACATATTAATCACCAGTACAAGTAAACAAGGAAGCATTAGCTGGCACAAGATCTATTAGTCTCAGACACAGGGAGTTAACACAAGGCTACATTGATCTCTGGCATTTGTACTAAGCACGGTGTGGTACAAAACTAAGCATTACCCATGAATACAGGGCTCATACACTATGTGCTAAAAGTTAGAAGAATTTTCCAACACCTTCCCCCACTGCTGCATAGACTTCCGAGAGAAATATAACCTGTTTGGTAACATAACTAAAGTGACACATGTTGAAAACCAGTCCACACTTCACGTGTGGGGAAAAAACCCCTGAGCTAACCAGTGTCACTCCAAAACACAGACTTTGCATTATGATAACAYATGATTACAGCCCATGAAAAAAATCAGCCCATTGTTCAGGAGCAGTCAGCCTGCCCACGAACCAAGTAAATTATTGGAATTACTTAGAAAGAAATTCAGAAATAAAGAYAATATTATTGAACTGTTCAATAAAAACTGTTCTCTCCTTCCTCAGACACCACTGCGCTTCTGGTCCCTTTTCTCAAAAAGAAGYTGAAACCCCTGGACACAGTTCTGAGAGGAGTAAGAAGGGTCCAAGCTACAGGACAGTTTCCACTGTTRCACACAAAAATCTGCAATAAATTATTTTAAAATTCTTCAGTTTGAAAAAGACAACTTGACGGAATATGAGAGAGGTTTACAAACCCATAACTGGCATAAAGAACATGGACAGTGACTGACTATTCATAATGTCCAATACAAAGGAAGCCAAACAAAACTCATAGAGGGCAGGTTTAGAAAACTTCCAAAGTTAACAATTTCTCCTCCAACAGGTCATAGATTTGAGTGACTTCATGACAGAGAAAGTTGCAGAGGCAAAAAAAGGTTTGCATAGGTTCATGATCAAACAAACACTTTGAAATCACCTTTTTACTGAGATCTCAAAAATGTGTGGAGAGACAGTTTATCAACAGAAAAACTGATTCAGGAAATACCCTGAATTAGAAAAGCTGGAAAGAGAGAATTYGCAAGGGAAGGATTATATAACTTTTCCATGCTCTTGCTCTTCCTGAATGTCCATTTATGGCTTCTTTTTTAGGCACTATATATCTCTCAATAAAATACACATTGGCACACATATAATTTTTGCACAAAGAATGAACAAAACACGTCAGTGAAGACCTGGGTTCTTCAAACTCTGTCAGAAATTCTTATTCAGTCCCTATCCTCATCTTTATCTATTTCACCATGAAGGTTTGGGTTTTTTAAACACTGAGATTTTGATAAGATTTGACAACTGAATTGTCATGCAAAGCACACCAACACCTAAGGAGGGATTTCCTGTCCTTTGAATGGAAATTTCCAGAAGCAACAATGAGACATCCTTGTGCACTTAAAGTGCTGAAGCAGAAAAGTGYAGGGGTGCAGAAGAACATAGGAAGTGGGACCAGGAGGAAGAAAAGGTTGTGCTGGTCTTGTGGTAACGAAATACTAGTAGATGATTGTGTTAATTAGTACTGTAAGACCTCACTAATTCATTTTGCAGCTGAAAAGTTCTGSAAAATTGTATCAGCTGATTACTGACCTGTCTGAAAGGTAAATATTCATGAAAAACACAGTTTTCTTTCCTTCTTCATAATCAATGAAATTCTAGTTTTCATACTAAATGTTAAAGAATAAGCCTTTAAAAGTGTATGCTTATTTACTGCACCTATAACTGCTCATTTGCTTTGGTTCTGGATCCACACTTTCACGAGAAAATGGTGAATGTTGCTGAACTACAGTGTCTGGCTCATTTCAATCTGTTACATGACACAAGGCAGGACAATGCTCCTGGTGCCTGGTGACAGGCACTAGGGTAAGTTTTSATTGATTGATTTGATGCCTTAAGTGCTGCTGCACATTTGGAGGAACACGAAATAGAAGGATCACAAGTTTGTGAGAGCCCTGACCATGTGGGTAAGAAGGAACGTTTGTCCTTTTCTTTTAGTTTAAAAGTTGAAATGAAATAATTCATTCAAAGTACATCATAAACATGAAGTACAAAAACCAACCAGAGGGAGGGACTTTTCTCCCACTTCATGCAAGAGGGCATATGATGGTGAAATTACATTTCATTCCATGTCCCCTGGAGCTATAGAGGGAAGATATCAGTATGAACAGCCTCGGTGATGTGCTTTCCCATTGAGAACAAGCTAAAGGTAACCATTTCCAAYCTCCAGCTCTCCAAAAGTTGCTATGCAAGCAGGATGTATTTAAGAAGAATGCCCAGCTTGTCAAGGGGCWGTAGTAGGAAACTCATATGTTATTTTGCCTCTAAGTATACAAATATTTTCAAGACAACTCCAGCACAYGATAATAAAATACTAAAGCAGTCAACATACACTTGTTATGCATTGATGCCTATTTTCTGATACAAGCAACATTCTGACTTCTCTCACAACACCCCACAAAAAAAAAAAGAAATAGCAAATACTGCAAAATAAATCTTGACTCTTTCTTCTTTCTAGGATTAAGGGTCAGATTAGTGGAATAGTATGACAGTAAGTTGCAGGAAGAAGAATAAAGAAAAGACTTAGAAACAGGAGCTAAGGAAACATGAAAGGCTTCAAACATTCTCTTTTAATTGAAATGTTCTGTAATTAAAGCCAATTTTGATAATGGAGAGCATTATGGGTTTCACTCACATTTTTCTCATTCCTTTTTTCTCCCCCCGCCTTGGCAGAGATAGGACTCTCTTTACTCCTCAGTACTGCCAGAAATCCCAGACAAAACCCCAAACCTTTGATTACAACAAACACACCCAAAACTTGGCAAGTGTTGCCTTGAAAGCTTACCTCTRAAGATAACCTTTAGAAATGTGGCAAAATTCTTTAGAGCCTCCTACTCACAACCCTCAACCCACTTAGGACCGATTTAGTTATTAGAGGGAAATAAACCCTCTGCAGCCCATCCTTCCTGACCTCCAGAGAGGTGTATCCAGGCTTGGCCACTGTAATATGGGATGAATTTCACTGGGCTCAGGCTGAGCCAGGCGTGGAAGACACCTCATATCCATGGCTATATAAACCCATGAGGGTAGTTAGCTATAGCAGTCCCAACCCCAGGGAGAAAAGGTCCTGTGCATACTTCAGTCCCACTTCAGCCTGCTTGGTTTAAAACGAAACAATTTATTTGCAACTGCTGTTCCCCAAAAGCAGCACAGTCTGGGGACTGGGATGCTCTCCCCTCCACACTGTGCTCCTCTAATGACTGAACAGCCCCAGCAGTGACATGTGTACTCTGCAGAGATTACACTCCTTGTTAATTGGCCATGTTCAATATAAAGAGCAGGAGCAGGATAAATAGATTAGTGTGGCTCCGTACAAGCCGTGGTGGCAGATGAAAAGAGCACTGAATAGGGAAAATGAAAGAAACGTGCAATAAGCAAATTACACAGACACAAGATTAGTTCAGGCTTTYTCTTGATCATAAGAATTGGATTTTATCACTCCAGATAAGACATCCCACACTGTAACTGATTCAAAGCCTCTCTGCAGTGATTTGCACTTTATAGACGAGTGCATATGGGCATGACTGCAGTTACAATCTGCAAGTTACAGTTTTAATGTGCTTGATGTTACAAGCATACAGTACACATTTTAATATGGCCACATACCAAATCAAACATCTTGGAAAAACCAAGACAGGCAATACTGATAGAAACACAGCAGTGCCTTGAAAAGCAGCACTTTCATGTTACAAGGGTGTGGGCTGGGAGTTCCTAATGGTGAAGAGAGAACCTGCCTAACAATGATACAATACTTCCCTTTGGATTTGGTGCTGGCATGGCCCACGTGCCCTTTGCTAACATTCACATTTCCAGAGGAATGTGAATAATCTTGAGAAGGTTCAGAGAAAACAGACATGTGAGAACACTTAAGGATTAGAAAGCACAAAGCTCTCATGGGTTCAGCAAATCAGGCTTTTCAGGAGATGAGTATGGGTTACTTTGACCTTAACCTATATATTCCTACAGGGAAACAGAACAGAAACATCAGTTCAGTAGAGAAAGTCTATAACTGCTACTAAGACTGGAAACTACCATATGGAAATCTGTACCAGAAATAATGCAAAGTCTTAAGGGAGAAGGCAATTGTTGGAGAACTTCACCAGAGGAAACAGTGGGCTTCCCATTGTGTGCTATTTAAAAATCAGGACTGGATATTCTTTTCCAAAAAGCCATGTTTTTGTCTTAATCAGCCCATGAATACCCTGTGTGTCATATAAAATCTGAGACTAGACAATCAGAAATCTCCCCTCTGGGCATATAAACTATCGATACATATTTCTGAATCCACACAGACTGAACAAACTGAGAAAGATATMCATGTCAGTGAAAAAAACCCCTGTGACTAAGCAACTGCTTATTCCTTAAATCCAACTAGTATTCCACAGGTTGTTCTACCGATGTGCACTACAAATCAGGTCAGGAAGTTTAGATGATTATTGCAGGCAGCTGTTCCTGAGAGACTGATAATGAGATCAGTCACAAGTAAAAGTACAAGAGCCTAAGCTCAGAAAGACTCGAAGAAAGGATCCCAGCTTTGCTCCAGCACTCTGCAGACAGGGGCACACTGAATCATTCCATACCATGAGCCAAACAGAATAACTTTCACAGTATTTACCACATATCTTTCTCAGCACAGTAGCCAAGAAGCATTCAGCTCTACCTGTTCTGCTACCACTGCCAACATTCTACTGTTTCTCTTAAATTCTTACTGTGTCTCACAGATGGACCATTTACTTGTAGCTATCGATTTTCAAGAATTTATTCTGTATAATCTCAGTCATCGGAATGAATGTTGCTTCTGTGGTTTGAAAAGCTGTGCAAGACCAATATTCCCATGCCAAAGAAGGGAAAAGGAATGAAAACGTGAGACCCAGGTGCTCTCACACTGTCATATTGTTTGCTCCTATGTATGGCACTGATAAGAGGCTTAAAAATAAGGTCTTTTTAGGCAGGAGGGAAGGCACACAGAGGATATGGGCACACAGAGCTGGAGGTAACTTGGAAGAAATCCAGTTACTAATAAGTAATCTCTTTGAAAACTGCATGAGACACATTCCCAGGTGTGTCAGCCTGGAAGAAGGAGCTACAGAAAAGGACAGTGGGTAAAAAAGAGACCATTACGGCTTAATAACAMAATATACTTTAGCTTGGTGAGAATATAACCAAACCTCAGTGTTGTTATTCTGCTGCTCTCGTCTGCAGATGAGAGATAATACAATAATGGCAATATTAAAGAAACAAAACTCTGATATTATTACAGGGACATAAAATGAGATTGCACACTTCTAGGGCCTTTAGTGAAACAGAATTTCCATCTCAAAATACAGCACATTTTTGGTTTTAGATATAAGAAAAGAAATAATTGAAAGACAGCTTTGCTTATGATTGATGAAAGTTCACACCTTCAATTTTCCATTATGTTTACCAGCCTTCTGCATTTTCCAAAATTATTGTCACATCAAGACTGATTTTTTTATTCTGTGAGAAAGATGTACAGAAATAGCAAAGGATCCACATCAATCTAGACAGAAGTTTCCATAATAGAAAGACTTCAAAATGTTCAATTTAATTATTCAAATATGTTTATTTCCAGAAAAAGAACTTAATGGGTTTAGACAGATGGGATACTTTTAAATTTAGAATTATGCTTTATTATATAGATCAACATAAGTTTGCTGAAGCACATGAGTATAAAAAACTCACCTTCCAGAAATTATCTACTTTGCCATAAACGAGAGATTGATTCTGCCTTTTGATGTCATTAATGTGTTTAATGTCACTGGAATTCAGATGCTGCTCCACCACAAATCCAAGGAAGCTGTTATCTGGAGTGTGAGCTGTAAGAAACAGAGCACATTCAACACCTTTGAAAATATCAGTTAATGTTGCAATAGAGTCAATACTGTCAGAAAAGAAGTTAAAAGGAACATATTATTCAGCAGATCACTTCCTTCGTATTAATGCTGAAAGATACATTTGCTTGCTTTATTATCAAAAATAGTTCTGATTAATTTTAAGTCCTGATGCATATGCCTACTGAAGTAAGCAGCTATTTTCTGGCTTGTTTTTCTAACAATAAAAACTCTGTAGCTGGACTGAGTCCAATGGTAATGATTTTTGTGTGTGTGTGCTAAGCTTCATTTTATTATTAGAGATAAAAGAAACAGAAGAAATCCAGCTTGACAATCTCAGACCTGCAATACCAACAGTTTGAAAGCCCCCTGGATTTATGCTTGTTATCAAAGCTAGATATTGCTCAATGGCATGAATAAAATTTAGTACATTTCTTGGGCTCACCTTCTATACTGGAATTACCAACACCAATCACCCAACTCACTGTGCATTACATATCCAYGCTAATCACTGTCCTACAAAGTCACACTGTGCAAATCAGAATACCAATTTCGTTGCCTAATTCACTCAGACATAGTGRTCATAAAATATTTAAGGATGGCAAGTGAAGTTGGCAAAACCAGTTTTAATCCAATACCCAGACAAAAAAAATTTCACACAAAGGATATGCAATTTACTCATAGTTTTCTATATTATTTTTAGCCTCTGTTGGTCTTTTTCCAGCAGTGACATCCAGCAATACTGGCCACTGTTTTCACCCTAGAAAGACATGGACATTTAGGCTCATTAAAAGTAAGGGCTTTTGTTGCTTTGGTTTGGCTTTTTTTTGTAGACAGGGTGTTTAATTCCAGTGATGGACTCCAACATTCAARGTTTCAGGTAAAAACCCATCCCTGCTATACAAAAGCTACTCCAGCACGTGGGGTTTTTTGGCCTCTAAAAAGTGCCATAGCCTCACAAGTGTACATAGAAAAAGGCTGCAATGAACAGCAAGATCTCCTCTATAGGCCCCCTGTTAAATTCTGGCACACAAGCTGACAATTATTAATCACATTTCGAAAAGCTTAAGAACCCAAAAACAAAACAAAAAAAGACAATTCCCAAGAGAACACCCCAGGCATTTTCGATACATGCAATGCTAAACCTCTAACAGAGTTATTAAAAAAAAAMCAAAAAACAACTCTATTGCAATGGTGAGGGTTCTGCTTTTTGGTTCCTGAAAATCAGCCAAGTGGATAWTGCAGTGGAACAGAGGAACCATACACAGTGTACACGTCCCTCTGCCATTACATTTAGTCTTTCAAATGACAATCACTTTTTCACAAAAAATGCCTCAGCAACAGCCAGGCACTCGCTTAGACCCAAGGACTTTTTTTGAATTTTACATAGCAAACAGCACATTGCAAATATGTCTGAAAAGGGGCATTTTTCCATCCTTTCATATTTTTGGATGGGAGACTGCATTCAAAGGAGAGGCAAGGCAGTCCACACTCAAAAGAAAAATAAACCTTTGTTAAAGTTAGCACTTAGAACTGGTGGAATTCAGTGCCTCAAACATCACTGACAGGAAGCACTCAGAAGGAGTTTTAAACAAGATCATGCACTTTCAAAAGTACCACTGCTGTTATTTTGAATAAAAGTATTTGAATTAAAACCACCAAAAACATAAAAGGAAGGAAAAGCTCTCATGCTTCTGGAAAACTCAGAGGACAGTCAAGCACTTGGTAATATGCCACAGGTTTGAATATGGCTTGCTTGTTGCTCAGTTATAATTTTCTGCCCTTATAATCAGAGTTCTCAAAACATAATAGAGTCTGGGGATCTTGGGAAGCTGTCCAGGGTTCCAATCTGCCATAAAATCTTTACTGATGCATAATATGCACTTTTAATCACAACTCCATAAAATGGTGCTCTCTGCAGCAGAGGACAAAACAACAAATATAAACTTTAAATATCACAAAACGTTGACTCTTCTGCACCTAGTACAAAAAAAAAGTAAAATCCTTGAATAAACCACAGCACTGGAATCACTCATGCTTCAGAATGAGTTTGCCTGCAATCTATTTACCACTTTATCTGCAGAGGAAAACCCGCAGTAATTTCCAGTAGTAAAAATTGGAAATGGTTATTTATTAAAATTCCAATATAGTCATACTCTTCGGAAAATTCATTACGGAGTGGTTTTCTCTACAGAGACTGTACCAGCAGTCTGTACTGCCACAACAGAGATCTCAACTGAGAAGATTTACTCCCTTCTGCATTTCATGGCGTGGGACTGAGCAGTGCACACACACAGCACACAGCTGTACCCCCAGTGTTCATCCAGCTATTTTCCTGAAGTGCACCATCACCCTTGCTGCTATCTTGAACAGGACCTCACATACGAATTTCCCAACAGCTGGACCACTTAAATAAAACACAATTGAGCTCCTTTTCCATTCAGGACATGAACCAATAAATATTAGCCAACAGGGATACAGAACCAGCTCTGCTTACTAATGTCCAGACACAAACTCTGCAACCACTTCCAAGTCACATTTCACCACCACATGKTTTGTTCCTTGCTTCCCAACAACTGTGAATGCAGCCTTTTATCTTTTGAACAACCTTCACTTATATTTCTCTGGAAAAAACTCGCACAGCAAATGTTGACAGACAAAATATGCCTCTCTCAAGAATTTTACAGGGCAACTGAAATCAAAAGCGTGTCAACCTGACAGCAGCATGTGTAATTCTGCTATGAAAAGCAAAAAAGCTTGAAAGATTGACGATGGAGCCTGATGATAGAGAGCAGTGCCCTGGCCTCAGTGTCAGACAGGGACCAGCAGCAAACTCTGGAGGTGGGCTGGTCACCACAAAGAGTTTCCTTACAGCCTCGGGCTGAGCAGCTGCTGCACACGGCAGAAGGCACTGCCCTGAGCCTCTCTCACCCTCCAGCCAGCAGCAGTGACTCTGCACCTTTCAGAGATGACACCCTGGAACTGCTACCACAACAGGCAAGAGAAAGATGCCTCGATTCTGGAACCTACTGCCATAAAGTCAAAGACTAGGAGTAGAGCAGGTCACACTGATCATCTAATCTGACCTAATTTATAGAGAATTTATATTTTTGTGTCTGTTCTGTTTCTTTTTTAGATTTGGTTGAGGTTACTTCAGAAGATATTTATTGATGCTTGAAACCTCTGGATAAATACTCACAACATGAAAACAAGCTAGGTGAAAATTCTGAGAAAGCTACAAAACAATTGAGAAAAAAACCCCTATTTTTGCTGAACGTTTATTAACTCTGAATGCAAGGAAATAGTGAAGAGATGGTGCTGCTGGAGTTGYTGAGGGACAAAAGCAGAAATCCAACACTATAGCTAACATAGTTCCAAATTTCAGTTCAACTTGATGAAATGCAGGACTGCAGTTTATAAAAATGTAACCTAGCAAGTTCCTCAAAAATCTATTGTTTCATAGTAAGACTAGAGAAAACAAAACTAACAAAAGCAAACTCACTGACACTTGAGGAAAAGGCCAAGCACCACTTTCCACAGGTACCCAGAGAATGAAGTTCCCTAGCATTGTTTATATTAGCCCAATATTCTTATTTTCTGATTGCTGGATGGAAGCACAATAGAGCTTCTGCAGAGTCTACAGATACTGACACAATTCTTCCCATTTAGAAGTTGCATTTTATTAAACCATGAATTTGTCTTTCATAGTAAAAAAATTCTTCTCAACAACAGCACGCCTTTTTAAAACTCTAAATTATTTATAAGCACAGGGGTACTTACGGAACATTGTATAAAACTGCTGTGGATTAAGGTTCCACTTTCCCCACGGTGTCTTGTGGCCTTTAGACTGGGCATAATGGGCATGGTTAAACTCTGGCTCAGTTCCAAAGGAATCCAGAACTCTCAGCATACACCTAAAAGAGAAAAACAAATTTACTGTAGGTGCACGTACATATGTGTATGTATATATAAAAACGTGTCTCTCTCTCTATATATACACACACAGTTATGATAAKTAAGATGTGTTTTGTCTTTGCAGCTGTGGAGGATGTATTAACTGAAGGTACATTTTAATTTCAAACATTTCTGTTCATATAACATTCACAAAGACATTATGAACAGCAAATTCAAGGATATATCAGACATTCAAATAACCCTGGAGCTTGTTTTGGGTTTCTTTGTCCTTACAGAATGAAGTTATACTTTACAATCCAAGTAGAGCTTATGGGAATGTTACAGTGGTCACCTGCATTTCCTAGGGCTCTGAAGTAGAATTTAGGCAGAAGAACAAAGGAGTTTTCATCTGTTTTCCAAAGTTCTCAGCCACTACCACAAAATCAAATGCAGCAGCCAGGGGCCACATGCCAAGAGGATCAGAGCAGAACAGGACATTGTCTTTAGACAATGTATTTAGTGTCCAAGTTCTGACTTTTAGGCCTACTGGAAAAGCACTGAAGACAGTTTAATTTGCTGAGCTCTTGCATTCAGACAGACCATTTATTTGTTTATGGAATATTTTGTCACAGACTTTTGAAGAAACAATATAAAAGTCAAATACCTGCATCAACCAGCATGCACAGAAAGATACCCTGGCACCAGATTACAAAAGGCTTGGGATGAGAGAATCACACCCAGCCTTTATTTAAACGCCTATTAATTTCTTGAAAAAGAAATTACTTCATTTACGAGTGTCTCCTTTCAGAACAAGGGCCCACAGTGCATGACAGGCAGAAAAAGTGTCAGTATGAAGAAGACAGTACATGTTATAGCATAGAGATTCTAGAATTTATGTTTCCAAAATGCAGCCTGCCAAACCTTTGATATGGCTTGGACAGGAACTTTACTGACCACTGCAACTGAAGTGGATTACAGGGCTCCAGAGCTGCTGATCCTACCATTCCTCAGCCCTCCACAAACAAAATTTCAGGAAAGACTCACACAGGATGTGTTCCCACATCATGTGCAACAGTGTTATAAACACATGACCTCTCATCACTGCATATTGTATCACTGGGCTTGTATGTGCTAAGGAAAAGACACAACCTCCTGRGTGGCAGCTGCAAAAGTTACTATTAAAAATGGCTATTTTTCCCAGTTTTCAACATTTCCCACACTCTAWGCTCATATATACATTCTGTTCAGCAAAACACTAGGATTTTGGCTCTTAAACGTGAAAGAATTTAGCACTCAAAAGGTGAAAGAACTTCTCTCCAACCATTTTTCAGCTTTGAAAATGTAATATTTTAATCCCCAAAATACATTTATGTATTACTTATATGTTGCTCCTCTCTCTAAAGTATTCAATAATTTGGAAAATAGAAAAACCCCAGCAACTCTTAAACTTTCATATGAAATGCTACCATTGTTTCAAAGTACAAATTGAGCAAAATTACGTGTTTTTTTAAACCTTCACAGAGATCTTTCAAACAAAAAGAAAGTCAAAATACACAACACATTATGATTCACTGAACAACAAAGCTGACAGATCAGTTTCTGTGCAGTGTTTTATGTCAACTGTTCTCAATGAAAATATTTTACAACAGTGGCAATTATCTCTGCATCATACAAAATACTMCAGCAGGACCAAAACAACTTCTGCACTGATGAATCACTCAGTAATAAAAGCCCTCTTATTTCTTGGCAGGCCTTAAAACAAAATTCCTCTCAAATATACAGCTTTTGGGCAGGTACTTGAGTACAAGGGAATGAAAAACAGGAGAAAGCTACTAAAAAMCTGCAACATTACTGGAGTTTGTCAAAAGATATCTGTAAGGAGCAGTACATTGCTTTGTTGCCTCTCTTTTTCCTGTATTCAGATGTAAGATAAGTAGCACCAATGGTTCATAGGGATAYCTGGCACTATGTGCAATACACACAGGCCTCTGAATCAGGACAGGAAATGTGATACAACAGAAAGCGAAACCAGAAAGCAGGAAAACAAAAAATATTTATAGGATTCGGCATAAAGTAAGTCGGAAAAAAGATGACAGCGAAAAGTGCAAGTGTGTGCAGAAATGGTATGAGACATCAAAGCTTCAAGTGGTGAAACTAATCCCTGAAATGCAGCAGGAAAGAACTGGTAAAGATTTAAAATTTAGAAATGAATTAAATGGCAATTAATACCAGTTATGCTGAACTGATATTTTAATACATGTGGCAACGCCTCGATTGTCYACCCTAGTACCATATTCTACATTTGTTTCACTTCATGATTTAAAYATTTCAATATTTTTTTCAATTTTTGTATACAATGCTTTAGCATTTCTACAATGAAAYAATTAGTTTTGAAAATTACAAAATAGTATTTTTTTTATAAATCAGGGATATATTTTAAATAACAATATTAATTTGGTATACCTTTAACTTCACTTTTCCCACTCCTCCTTCCTAAAATGTCACCCAGCTTTAGCAGTGAAGCTGCAGAGAATTACAGCATGCCCTGAAATTGGTGTCAGACTGATAAGTCTATTCTCTGACTAATTAAAAAGAGGACTGGTGGGTAGCAAACTGCTTTAGAAACATCCATATTAGTCTTTTTTCGTCTAACATATTACAAGTGACAATTTTAGGGCTTATAAAAAAAAGTCAGACAAAAGTAACCCAGGATTATTTGAAGAGATCTTTTTTCGCCCATAAATACTGGGCAGAAGCACAATCTAACAGGGCTGACCTAGTGGAAATATTTATACAGGTGTATTTGTACCCTTCTCCCACTTCATCAGGCCACTCAGTACTTGCATTTAAAACCTTAGGACAAAAAATAACCCTCCCAAAACAGATGTATTCTAGAGCACACGTACGAAGCAGGAACGTTGCTCATTTCTCAGGATAGCTGTCACGTTAATTTATTTCAAGAAAAAAACCAGTTGGATTTTTGGCATATGGGAATGAGTCATTGCTGGAGAGGCTGTAGAGAAATGAAAAAATACCAGATTCTTATGTGCTGTTCAGAGGATGAGGGTGCTAAGAAAGGCTGCACTCCTCAAACTATATTAAGCTATTAATTCGTATGTTGATTCATTGCACATAAACTGCACTCAAATATCCAGACTTCAGAACTGACAAATCCTTCATGCCCGGGCATCGTCCTGCTTGAAAATAAGATGCTCTGCAAAATGAGATCTGTTTTGCTACATTCCTGCTACTTACAGCACCAATTATTGCACAGATCAAGCAGGTACTGCCACAAGCCACTGGTGCTACAGCTCTCAGCTGTACAGAACAGGCTCTCAGCTGCTCACAAATACTCACTCCCAAAGCAGCAGGGTCATTCTTTGGAGCTCGCAGTTCCAGAAACCTGATTTGCAACTACCAAAAATTTCCTCAGGGCTCAAGTTCACCCAGAAAGGTTATATAAAGCACTCTTACCAAGAGACTGCTCTCAAGGCAGAGGATTATTCTACCACTCTATTCCGAGCTGAAGTGAATAAGAAGGTTTTAATTCCTTTGTATTTTTTGAGTCCAGTCTCTCGAAACCAGACTGAGCTGACCTGCACATGTCTACTGAAAAACACTTCTTCAAGACAAACAATTATTCTCGCTGACATTAAATACAACTGAGAGAAAAAGCAAAGTTTGTAAAGAACAAGGGCTAAAAAGCAGCTTTATTTCTGACAACGTTTATTTTATTGGTATTAAACAAAAACATATGCCTATTTGTTATAAYGCACTTAGTTCTAACTTCAAAACATTTTGGTGAAAAAAATTATGAGGTAACTCATGATGCTGAGCGAAAAAACAATGTTTGGAAGAGGATCCTGGAACAGGAGACAGCATGCATGAAGCTACGAATTAATTCTCCTGCTCTAATCAATTCTGTAGTCTCTGCTAGACTCTGTACCCTGTTTTGTACAATAAACTTGAGAAAAAGTATCATGTAATTAGAGATTCACAACAAATGCCACAAGTTTGATGAATGCTGTACAAAACCTGAATTGTAAGTAATGATTCAACCCCCTAAATTTATATTTTCAAAATGCAAATTGAAGGAACAGCAATATAGAAGACATCCTGGGGGCTGGCAGAGAGGAGAAGGAAGTAATTTATTCCCCGGAACCTTGTTAGAATAAGCAGTAATGGGCAGTTTGCAAGAAACCAGGCCAAGAAAAACACTTTAAAGAAAAGCTTAACTATACCAAACAACATGTTGGGGCATCTTTTTCAGTCTTCAGTAAAAGATTATGCAAAAATCTCTCACAAAAGACAAATGCAACCTTATCTATTTTTCAGCCAGGCTATGGACTAGATGAACCTCCCTTCCAGTCCATGAAATCCAATGTTGTAGAAGACAGGCATTAAGATATTTTCTCCTCAAAAGCCTAACAAAAACTCTTACACTACCTAAAGTACTTAGAGTTAAATATAATTCTGCTCTCCTAACCCAGAAAATGTCAGCCATTACCACAAAATAGTAATCAATGAAAAGCTGATTGATAATTCAAGATTGAATGATTCTATGAAGAAAGAAAAATTGAATAGCTAATCTACAATCTCAATATCGTGGTGTATTTTCATACCTTTGTTACAGGATATACCAGACAGGAAATTGAAAGCAAACGGGAAGAAACATTTAAAATTTATAAGAAAGGTTTCATATCCTGACCACAGTGCTGGATGYGATCTCCTAGTGACAATTACATCTGGCAGACAGAGAAGCAACTGTTGCTCAGTGGAAAATGGGATTATCTTTATTAGCAGGCTCCTAAAAACTAGAATATCCGTTTACTCCCCTGCTTCAAAAAAGAGATTACGAGTAATCTAATCTGCAATGTTGATCACAGTACTCTCATTTAAAATTACGCTGGAAAGATCCAGTGCTCTAGAAAATCCTGAGGCTGAAAGRAAACACTTTCTCTGCCTGCCATGAACACCTTCCAATACCTTCCTGCAAGTAGGATTTACTGGACTTCATGGATCAAGAAACACAGCTAATTCGATTAGGTATAGAGAAATCAAAGTCAGTAATCCAGATCTGGGTTTATTTCATGCTGATATGTATTTGTACAACACATGGGAGGCTTAATGATGGAAAGCTATTGACAAAAAGAAATGAGGTTCTAAAACTGCAGACACTAAGAAAGGTGTATCAAGTAATTTCTTGTGACCCTCATCTTCCACTTCTAATGGAAAGATGTTTATAGATTACAGAAGCAACAAGAACTGCAGTTTATTCTTCAGACCTGCCCCTGAAGACAACTCTCTGCCCAGTATCTTAAAGAATGGAACAGAAAATTGCACTGCAGTTGTTGGGCAACACAATTAGAAAAGATAAATCTCCACAATCATCGATCCAGTGTGGTTACAAACACCAACAAGCAAAACATGCCTTTGATATTCCAACTAAACAACAAAATGCAATAATTTCTCAGCTCGTCTACTAATTTACAGAAAAAAACAGGGAGGAGGAAGTGTGGGTAAAGAACCGAGGGAATGAGGCAAAATGATGACTTAGCAAGAAGATAATCAAGATTTTTAAGATCAAAAATGCTTGAATCCAAGAATCTCAAGCTTGTTGGGGGGTTAGTGATGGCACACAACAAACAAGTAACAGCTCCTTTACTCCTAAGAGCTACAGACAACAGAGAAGCACATTTTCCCTTTTAAATAAATTCAAGTTAATGTGAATGGACTCATGTCAGTATTTTGATGTGTTATTCAACAAGAGCTTTTCAACAAAGCAGTTTAGAGGGCAAGTGAGTATCATACTTACTGGTAATGAACCCATGATGGACCAAGGGTTTTCTTAAACTGAGTCAGTCCCACGATATCAATGTAAATGAGTTCTACAATTTTATCCCCCTGGGTAGGGCAGCCAGATCTGTTACCTACAACCTTCTTCATAATTCTAAACAAAAAAAGGAAGAATATAGAAAAGCATTACTTTCCAAATAGCTTGAATTGATGCTGTAATACTATTTATTGGAATAATTCAAGTTTCCAAAAAAGTTTTACTCTTTTACTYTGTTTCCAAATCACAAACTATGTAAAAACACTCAAATGCTAGAGATGCTGAACATTTATTAAAGAAATGTTTATACCTCAGTAAAGTGCTAATTTTCACTAAAAACCTCATCTAGTTCAAATAAGAGAGTAATRTGGTTGAAATGCTTAAAAATAGTGTGCTTTGAAATTATTTAAAATAACTTATGACTTCTATTGACATCTTTATCGTATAAGAGCTCTCTATAAAATGAAGCTGYCACGTTTGTTATTAAAAAATGAAAGCTACAGAAAAAGTACATGTGCTCAAGCTTAGAACAGATGTTTTATGTCTAGTGCTGAACTAGTAGGCAAAGCAGGACAACAAAGAGTGAGGCAGCAATTTGACCTAACATAAGCAATTAACTACATCAAAAGTAACATCTTTAAAGAATGTAAACCTTTATTATAAAATGAGATACTGAGCGAAGAATAGCAGAACCTGAAGCAGAGGACACAGAATTAGGCTAGTCTGTAACATTTCCCATTGCAGCTGGTTAAAGCACCTGGAATGTTAAAGACTAAGCTGCTTAGTTTGAATTTTACAACATTCATTTATGAAGTCCCAGGAGCCTGAAGCTACAATGAAAACACATTATCCTTTGCATGGCACATATACTTAGCTCATGAAAATAATCTTATCGTCTGTTTAGTGAATTATCACTTTCATTTTATGCTTCAAGAAATTATATACTGTTAATAGAAGCATCGAGAGTTTACAATTCTTTTCTTTTAATTCCAGATTCAAAAGGGAAAGTAATCTCCTTACTCCTTGAGCTCTGCCAGTGAAGCTGAAATCCTGATGTCATGGCCCAGTAAGTAGAGAGATGTAATTAAATCACTCCACTGGACTAATTCACCAAGTGGGCCACCGCTAAACGCATTTTCTGCAATCTTGAATCCAGATTCTTTTGTCAAAAGCCCCAAATGAACAAGGACCTGGAGAGGAAAGTCATATGTTTGAGTTATCGACATTAAACATGCAACTGTTATACCTCACAGCAGTTTTTCTTTCTATTAAATTCCAACTAGGGCCAAAAAAAAAAAAATCAATGGAAACAATCCAATACTTCCACCCAAATAATTTAATTTGATAACGAACGCAAGGACTAAGAATCTCAAGCAAGGAGCTGAGCCAGCCAGGCTTAAGAGGGGGCAGAAACATGATCATGCACGGGCTGCTGCCACTCAGGACTGGCTCCAGGAAGAACAAGGCAGGAACGGAAACCTGTTGTGTTTGCAACTTTTGGCTTTATCTCAACTAGCTGAGGTAATAAAAAAAAAATTTTAAATGGTATAACTACACCTTTTCACTTCAAGTATCTCACGGCTTTAAAACTGAACTCATTACAGGAGGTCTAAACTGATCCAATCCAGAGTTGTGGTCAACTTTAAGCCTACTCAAATCCAAAACACCATTTAAAGTCTCAGTTTTGTACAAGCAAGATTACAATTGTTGTTTCCCACGACTGCATAAAACACTCCAGTRTCATCAGCTTGCAGTACATTCATAGTTAGAAGCTTCTTTGGAAACTTCTACATAGTCTCTATTTTATCCAAAACTACAGAGGTCAGAAAGCTTCAAGACTGACTCACGCAGAGCACATAAAACTATCTGCAAAGCMAACACCCATTGCAACATCATATCGAACAGCAAAATACTTTTTAAAGAAAGTATAAACATGAGCCTTTTAGACATATATGGTATTTCCACTCTGAGGCTACATCTGGCACAAGAAGCTTGAAAGAGCCTACATAACTGCAAGTGACCGGRAWAAAAATGTTCTCRTTTACCTTTTTTCGTTTTCTTTTCTCCAAATTTTGTTTTTCTGCAAGTGATTTAATTGCTTCAATCCAGGTATCAGCCATTCGCCTGATGCGCAGCATCATCCACCTGAATTCCTCATGTCTTGACATCATTTTGTAGAGATTATCGAAGTTGATACGAATTTCAGCCTTCAAAGCATTAAAAAACCCCCCAAACATTAGCTATTCTTCAACATACTTGCCAAAAGTGAAAAAAACTGCTCAAATGCGAGCTCTCTGCTTTATATTCCTCTTTAAAAAAAAAGAAATAGAAAAAAAGATACACTCCTAGCACAAGCTAAGATTTTAGTTCAAATATTAAAGTTATACTTACACACTTCTAAACTACATAAATTACTGTTATTTTTATTAGTAGTATTGGGTAGCCCAGAATATGTTTGCAATGTTTCACAATGCATTTATTTCTGCACTATAAAATCTGGTTTTGTCCATGTGCTTCAAAAGGAGGTTAAAGCATGTCTAAATCACAATACAGAACAGCAGGCTAAAGATTTATGTGCATCATGAATCTTCCCAATACAAGGAAGTCTCCTATTATACCAGAAAGGAAGAAACAATACTAGGGTATAAATTTTAAAGGAAAAACTCATTTGAAAGCTAGACTTATCTAAGACCAATTGGTTTTACAAAATGAGACAGCCTATATCTATATTATGTATGTAACGTTCACATAGAGCCCAGCAATTATCTTAAATTATCTTAAAATACCTAAATGCTACATAATTAGGCTGTAACAATTTAGAAACAACTCTGCCTGCTGCRGAGTTTTTTAAGGAAAAAAAATTAGGAGTAATCAAAATGTTACTACAGACCTGAAATAGATATAAGCCTTYTCCATTAAGGCAGTTTTGTAAACAAGTGCCAGATTTATGGAACAATAAAAATGGACAGTTCCACATACACTTAACACTGGTGAGCAGTCTGTGGATTTATAATTTTTCTCAGTACCTGTGTATAGTATCTCATAAATTCAAACACAAAAACGTTTTTAAAGAAAATCTACCACCAGGACCATAAATACAACGACTGGATACATGAGCTACACATGTTCAGAAGGATTCCTTTCAGCTTTGAGGAATTGAGGAGTAAAAATTGTGAATTCTAGTCTTATTAGCATTTATGTGGCACAGGATTCTGGGATATTTTGCATGAATCACAATCACTGAATTATTTCTCATGTTTTTTCTTATTAAGGACATTGTTGTTCTCACCACTGTTTTTTGATCAGTTTCTTCATTAGGATTTTTTGCTCTCCAAGGTAAACGAGGACACCAATTTTCAACCTGTAAAACAATCACATGAAAATAAATATTTCTACTCTATTTTCACCTGGTTGACCAAAGCCATTGCCTTTATATTACAYCTTTCTATGGCTTAAATAAGGCCTCGACTGATAGTAACGTGGTCACTTCAAGGTAAAACTGTTTTTTGCAGGAAAAGCTTAAGATGACTTTTTGCAATTCAATGCTGTTTTAACCCTGCAAATTTGCAACGAAAAATCACGTTTAGTTATTCATTCATGATAATGAAAACAGAAGATCAAGACAGAGGTCAACTGTTAATGCTCAAAATGCAGTTTCTCTGAGTGGTTCTTAAATGCCTTCAGGAAGTTTTTTATGCTTCCAGACCTTACAAAAATACGTATTTTGGAACATTCCCATCTCCCTAGAATATCTTTAGAAAGAGACAAAGCCTGATAAATCTCAAGGATCAAAGTTCTACCTTGCAGCAATCTAAACCAAAAAATAAGAATCATCATAGAATCAAAGCCACCATGTTTGAAGGCTATAAATAACGTAATTCTAGCATAAGGAACAACATTCACAAGTATTAACAGCTGTGCTTCTAAGAGAAACATGATCAACRCAAATGCAATACTTCTATTATTGTCCACTAGAAAATAAAGTACAACAGGGAGCAGATAGGGAAGAAATAGCAAATGGATGCAAGTCACTGAAAGCTCCTGTGCTCTCCCCAGGGATCTTGCTTGTCGTGTACAATCCTCATTATTCATGTGCCTTAAGAAATTAGACCATTTGCTCTGGGGAAGGAAGAAGGAATCTCAGTGTTGGAGGCAAACACATGAAAATGGAAACATGACTGTACTGTGAAAAGRGGGAAATGCAAAAATTTATCAGTTGGCTAAGATAGCCCATCGCTCCTGATTAAGTTCAAAACTCCCAGGGAATTGGGARTCAGAGTTGCTCTTACGGTTCCTCCAATCACAGACCTGTCAAAACACAATTTTGGCTTAATCACACTGCAGTAAGCCTGAAGCATTACAGATTAAAGGCTTAAGATCACACCATATGATTGCCTAGGAGGCCAATCACATGAAAAGAAATGGCCATCCTAACCTCATTAAAGACAAGAAATGTATCAACCTTAGGTTCCTCAAACAAATTATTAAAAAGCATTTTGAATGCTATGACTTAACCTATGTAATRTGTTTAATACAACTTTTGAAAGCAGTGACTTAACAACCTCCGTTGAAAACGTCTGATTCTTCAGTGGTCTCCAGCTCTGGAACCACACTAGAAATTGTAGCAATTATCAATCCTAACTTTTAAGATTATTAAGTTGTGGAATCACTGACAGAAAAGAGTTGCAAGCTCCATGTTACAAATCATGCACAGTCACAAACTCTCTCTGGTGGTTTGGTTTTTTTTGTGTGTTTTAATAGTACAAATTTTGCATTATTCCTAGCATTAGAACCGACCTAAATTAAGATATGACATTTCAAGGACTACTGTACGTGCCCCTTTTCTGACTTTATGTATTTCACATTGCACCACAAGGCATCCTAAAGGAACTGCAGATTTTTCTGGGCTGCCAAGGACAGTTAGCTGCATGCCTCACTGACTGAAAAACAAATACAGTTCTTTTGTGCTTTCAGAAATATTCCCTCTAGTCTAAATTAAATTACAGTAATTYTCATCACAAATAAATATGTAAGGAGTAGATTCAAAGTAATATCAGTGTCTGCAGTTGGTCTGGCTCTCATTTTTCCTTATTGATCTTTAGCAATGATGGCAGAAAGGATTATGATCTCACTAAAGTGAGTCTAGATGAAAACTCCATCAGAAACATATAAATACTTCAGCTTTGTATTTGTTTAGGTACAGAATGTCTACATACAACAAGCCCTAATTTTAAGCAAGGTGAAGGAGGGCAGTGGTATTCATTGGGATCCTGCTCTTCAACTTGTTCATTCGATCATTTAAGACAAAATACTGAAGCTGTCTCCAAAGAAGGAACTAGGACTCCTCTTCCCCCTTTCCAGGACTACCTTCCTCTCACTGGGTTACCATCACTTCTTTCTCTAGCTTAGTCTCTCCATAGTAACCTACTGTGGTATTATCATGTAAATGATTTAACAGGAAGGATGTGATACCAGACAGATTAGCAGTTAAAGACGACTGTTGGGAAGCAGCAACTGCAGATTTGAAGACAGACCATTTTTTGGATGAGTGATGTAAATGCTAAGCTATTATTCAGAACACACTATATTTATCTTTGTACTGTCACATTTTTGATTAAGACCAGCTGTGCCTCTTGTTCCTGGTACTGAATTCAATGCCAATCAAATGCATTAGGTGGTCRCTGATCTTGCTCAGGAAACTTTGTCCACCTGAGAAATCAAGTGTTCCCTACTTGGTTTTGAATCACATTAGTCACAGCACTGCCTGCAGTAGAAATAGCCAGCTTCTTAGGATTAAGTTGCACAGCAGTTTAGAAGTTCAAAATTTAAGTGCTACATCATTCTTTTATGATATTAGTGAAAAGCTGGTGTTCTCTGAACTGCTTTGAGGTGTAAATGGCTAGATTTAGGATGAAAAAAATCCAAACCCAAACAAACCTACGAAATGTGAAGAGTACTTGCTTTATAGAAGCTTTGCAGGTATCTGTTCCAGTGACTTTTCCTCAGACACACACAAACTGAATGGAAGGCAAGATTGCAGCACTTGACTCTATTACAGAGCAAGTACTTCAAGCAGAGTTTTAAGAACCTGGCAAACATCTGTAGCACTGGAATAGTCTGAGCATCTTCCAAATTGAATCAAAGTATACTCTGCCAGCAGCTCTCCACATCCAAAATTTCAGACAGACCTTTATGCTTTCAAAGAGTCACAGTGGGAGTGGAATAAAGCAGAAGCTGAAGGGTACAGTCTGAGTACTTGGGATAATCTTCATTTTGGACTCTGCTAAAGGGCAGGTGCAGCCCATCCACAAGGAAGCTAAAGCAACTTTCTTTGCAGGTGAACACACTACTGCTCAGTGTACTTCTATCCATGGTACTGTGCTGCTGTTAAGTATCTTAAGTCAGTCCCAGAGTGAAGAATACACAAACAAAAAAATCCAGTGCCATAGCTGGTGAAAGAAGATGCATCTTTAAATTTATTAGGCAGTATGAAGGCAGGCAGAAAACTTGTAATGCTACAAATCCCTTTGAAAATCTGATGTGAAAGAACTGCTCCCACTGAGAAGGTGACTTTCTCAACTCCTGTATTTTGTTTAGCATTTCCTCAGTGACAGGTAATCACTTTGAAGGTGTTACAGAATCTGTGGTGTGCAAGATGATTGCCTGCCTGTTTAGTGAAATGGAGGAGTGTAGAGGTAGCTTTGGATTTGGTTTTTTCCAAAGGCAGTCTCAAATGTTGGGTGATAGGTACTCACAGCCCCAGAGACACTGCAACACAACATTTTACACATAACCATCAATCAACAAATGGCCTCTTGTCTAACTTCAGTAAAATGCCCTGCATTTGATTTGTCTCTTACATTGCCTTTTCCAACAAGACATAGAAAGGCTAATCCCAGTTTAAGGTGAGAGAAGCAGAAAAGATAACTGAGCCCAAATCACCCAAATTCAGGCCAATACATCAACTGACAATTCAGGGACAAAGTGCTGACCATCAGTAGCATTTCAGTTTCTTAGGGACATGTGTAAGATGAATAAATAAGTCTGAACTTTTGCTGATTTACATTTCAGACAACAACACTGTTTTCAYCAAATTTCTGAGTATTTGCATAGAATTGAAAGAAGCTGGTTTGATGTCACATTACACTGAAGAAATGCAAATCATTAACTCAATGTCCAGGATTAGCAGCAGAAGTTGTGGAAAGGGGACTTCCACATGGGTGTGAGCAAACTGCAGTAAACTAGAAAAACCACAAGGATTTAAGGAACCTCTATAATTGTGATTCCCATTAATTTTCACTAAAATGTGCCTCAGACTACAGCTTGCACTCTGAATCAATGTTCAAAATCACCTTTGGTTTGTGTTTTTCTGGTTTAGCCCTCAAAGCAGAAGTAAGAGTGCAAAGAAAAATACTCCTGTAACCAAACTAAGAGTTATGTTTCCATCAGGTCTGAAGGATTGAAAAGAAGAATTCCCTCCAGCAGTGTATTAGCACACATGCAAAAGCTACACAAGTCTCAAAGATTGCAATGCAAAACAGTTTTAAATCTTTAGAAGTGTTGAATCCCAAGATAGGTACCAAAATTACCCTTGCACCTGAAAGGTGAGTTGGAGATCCAAAGTCTGGGATTTTAGAGAGACCTGCCCAGCTCCAGCAGGCAAACACCAGTGTAATGATCCCTGGGAGACGGTAACTTGCACCACAGCTCCCAGCTGACCACCAGGCACAGCACCAGTCCCACTCCTGTGTGGAAAGCAATCCTCTCAGGGAAAGCACATATATAGATACAGAAAAGAAAAAAAAGAGCTGTAAGCCCCCTCCACTTTTTTTTTTTTTTAAAGCTTGGAAACAGTGTGAAAAATTCACTTTCTAGAAGATATTTTTAAAAGCTTCATTCTTCAGCTGCAAACTGACATTTTGCAGTGAAATATATTTTTGTACTGCCTAGAAATTAATTTTTTCACATTTCTCCCCAGAGGCAATGCCATCTATGAAAATAACTGTGCCAATGCCATTACAGTGTTAAACAACTGCCTTTTTCATAAGTAAATGCTAAGTTTGAAAGAAAGTAACTCTTCTCTATGGGCAAGTTTGCAACACGGTTAAAAGGAAGCAAGTTTAACTTGCTTTTTAATTTTTGCTGTTTATAATCCCTGTCTTGCTCTGTTATTCAAGAGAATGTAAGTCTGGTTTTGCTATTCAGGCCATTTGTATCCCCTCCAGTCTTCAAAGACTCCAGCACAAACAGTGTTCTGAGGACCAGAGGGTGGGGAGGCCCTGGCACAGGTTTCCAGGAGAAGCTGTGGCTGCCCCATCCCTGGAAGTGTTGAAGGCCAGGTTGGATGGGGTTGGAGCAACCTGGGATAGTGGAAAGTGTCCCTGCCCACGGCAGGGGGTTGGAATGAGATGAGCTTTGAGGTTCCTTCCAACCCAAGCCATTCCATGAGTCTACGACCCCACAGTTGCATATCACACACCAGGAATGATCCAGTGCCTGCAGCAAAACACAGAAGAGAGAAGTGCAAAAATTCTCACAGCTTCATCTGCAAGTTTGTACAGGGGACAGCTTTAAATAAAAGACACAAGCCTGGACATGCTGGATTGCTTCTTGCTTTCCTCGGGCTGCCACTCTCACCTCCCATTCTGCTCAAGCAGCCAAGACAAAGCAGTGGAGAAGAGCTGTTCCTAAGTTCCTGCAGCAGTGCCATCCAGAGCAAGGGAGATGAGGCAGAACTGCTGATGCCTGCACTTATGCAGCCTCTTCAGAAGGGAAAACTTGAGGCAGCCTGGATTTTGTCAGCATTGTTTCTATTTTGCAGACACTCAGGGGGGAAACATAACAACAGCACGTGACTGATACCCAAAGGCTGGGGTTTATTCCAACCTTTTGTTTCTAAACCTTTACATCAACTGTGGACAAGTTACTTTGCGTCTCTGTCGTTCTGACCCATATTATGCATCAAAATGAAGTATTTGGGGCTCCTTTGTTTAGAAGTTTACGATTACATTACAAAGAGTACCAGATGAGCATAATGTAATACCCTAACTGAGCTGCTTCAGAAAAAAAGAAGTAGATCCCGAAAGCGTATGAAAGAGCATGGACACTTGTCACACTAGATTGYAGATGTGATTTTAAGAGCAAAAGTAGACACATGCTCAATTTGATGCACATTGTTTTTCCAAACTGAGGTTGCACATAATTTGATGCATATACTGCCTTTTCAAACACAGTGTGTGCATACAAAACCATCTCACTCCTRTACTCTAACCTTGAAGTAAAAAAGAAAAATCTTAACAGTAATATTCTTTCCAGTACCCTAATGCATTTTAATATTTTAAATCAGCAGTTTTGACTTGAGAGCTCTGTAGACTCATTTATCATTCAGCTGTGCAACCATGCTATAAACTGTCAACTCTTCATCACTGTCCACTCTGACAAATTACTCTCGCAACAGCATTTCCAAGTTATCCCTAGCAGCCAACACACCTCATAAATCCACATCATTGTAGTGTTATTAGAATTTCATTTCATGCTTGCATTCGCAAACATTTAAGCTTTCAACCTCTGCTGCTGGACATTAATCATGAAATTAATCATAGGATTAAGAATGCCAAATTTAAACTCAAGGTTAATAACAYGCTCACCCAATATTAGTTTTACATTCTGTCATAAGAAAACACTCTACAGAAAAAAAAAAAGGACAAGACCTTTGTCTGCAGTTACCCAATATGCACATGGGCTAATTGCACCGTTGCTCCTTCATGAAATGAAAAGTTGACCAAATTCAGTATTGCCGCTTAAAGAAAAATTCCAAATCTCAAGACCCTTGAAAAAACAACCATTTGGCCTCTGTAAGTCTGCTCACATTTGGCCAGGAAAGATCAATTATAAAAAAGCTAACATCATCAACTGAGTTTTCAAAACTGATTATCAGAGAAGGTTGTCACATAAAAAAAAGTGATTTAACAGAAATACAAAATAAGAAATGTCATTGAAGAATATTAGATTCTCACTTTCAGTTGAGATATATCTTAATTTTTAAGATATATCTGCATTGAAAACATGAAGCACCTGCTGGTTGACAGAATAATAATGACCAAACATAACTTCGCTAATGCTAAAACAAAGCCTTCTAGTAGAAACGTTAGATCAACGTCAGATGATTAGGAAACTACATCTCTAGCTTCTATAATAAATAACAAGATAAATAATAAAGTCATCCTCTATATTTTCCTTCCCCAGCTTCACAGCCCATGAATAAATCAACACTCGGTGCTAGAAATGGAATGAGTCAAAATTGTGATTCAACCCAGCCTTTGTTATGTCTTCAGATACATGTTTTGGATATGCATTTAACTATTGCTGCTTCAAGCAACACCCCCAGAAGTTCAATGACAGTCAACTGAGTAAATCAACAGAAACTGCTTTCACTGCAACAGTTATTTATTATAACAGACTTACTGTTTTAATCTCAGCTATATAATTTTAAAACCCAGCCCCATCCTCCCAATCTTGCAGAAGCCACAAAATTAATATTGGTTTGCAACCCTGCAGCCACATTGGCTCTTGCAGTTCTTTACAAGCACTAGGTATCAATACTACTTCTAAGATCAGCTGCCATCACTTATCAAAATTTTACTTGTAAGAAAGAAGAGATCAAATACACCTGACTGTTTCTGGCACACGCACTCCAAGCCAGTAACAGAGCTCATAATAATTGATTGAGAAAGTTAATTCTTGGAAAACAAATGTTGCCCAGGAAATAGAAAAACAACCCACCAGGACAAGCACCCTACTTTGCTGTGTACAAAACATACTTGGTTCCAATAGGTACCAAAGGATTTAGGCAATATATCTGCAACTTCACTCGAAAATGTGACGTTCAGGTTTTTTTGTTTTCTGTTAACAGATTCCATAGTTCACATCTGAGCGGGAAGTGGCCATGCTGCTCAGGACAATGTACAATCTAGTACCACTTTCCAAATTTTCCATTCCAAATGCCTCCCTTTTAGTACTTCAGCAGCTACAGTAAAAGCAACAGAAAAAGCGTTCAAAGGCAAAGATTTCTGACTGAGCTCCATACCCGGGTTTAACAGGATACCAAGCGTGGACTCCCTGGAGAGCTGCTGCTTACATCACTGTGGTTACAAACATTAGAATTCTCCAGGCTAGAGACCCCTGCAGAGTTTATGAATAATGGCGACACACTTAATAATTCCGTTTTAATAACTTTTTCCTCTTTATACAATTTTTCCTGAGAAAATTACGGTTTCTTTCGAGAAAAGTACAGTTACCAAAGCTATGAAGGCAATATGATGTTCCCTCCTGCAGATTAAAAGATTACTGACCTCACTGAGGTAAATAAAAAAGGAGCATGTGGACCCATCTACACCGTAACTCGCATAACAGGGATCCGATCGCCACATATCTTTCATCCACTGTAACAGAACAAAGGATACAGTCTGTTAGGTTTAAATATAACAAAATAACTCTGTTCCACACCCAGCYTGGGAATAATGGAGGAAGTTGCAAAGTGACTATAAATATCACAAATAACAAACCAGGAATTTTATTAATAATTAGCAGAATACTGCATTCCCTGCATTCAGTTATGCYGGGGAAGAAACAACATAGCAGATGTGAGCACAGCTTATACAWACTGGCAGCCAGGCAAGCACAGACAAATATCAAAAGGAGAATAAAATCGGGATCCAGACATAAGGCTGTGGCTGGAGTTGAATGCATTGTGTCCTCCCACCCCATGATATTCTCCCTCTAGAATTTAACAGATCATTTCAGTTACTAAGAGTGAAATCTGCCTGACTTTGCCAAGAATCTGCCATTTCTGCAGAAGCAACTAATTAATTTCAGTTCATATTTTAATATTCAAATCATATATTACTTAGTCACTACGCAGCCAGTTTGCCAAAACAGATCGAAACACAGATCAGAGATTCAAAATGTAGAGATTTTTCATCTCACAAGTAGTTAAGCATCTAGCAATTTTACTATTGTCTCCCATTAATCACAGAATGGTTTGGGTTGGAAGGGATCTTAAAGATCATCTCATTCCAACACCCCTGTCATGGCCAGGGACACCTTCCGTTAGACCAGACTGCTCAGAGCCTCATCCAACTCGGCCTTGAACTTTCCAGGGATGAGGCATCCACAATAATAAAGCAGTATCCTTTACATTTGAAATGTATCTTGGGGAAAAAACCCTTAAAAACCTCCATCTCTGCAAGTTTGGTGGGGTTTGTTTCTTTCTTTGTTTTTCTCGCAGGTGGGTGGGGGTTTTTGTTGTTTGGTTTTTTTCCCTTTTCAACTAAAGTGTGATGGTTTGCAATATTTAGCCTTTCCAACTGCATTATCAGTAAAATACAGCATTTATGTGGAATCCACTGTGAACACCAGAGTTCTGTTTGCACACTTAGGGCACTGCCTAGCTCATGAGCAGAAGAGGCAGAAAGCTTTCAAGAGAAAAGGGGAAGAGAGGAACCACACAGAGCTGTGGGCAAAGAGAGGAAAGAAGTGCAAACAAACATCGTGCTGAAACAGAGAAAGGGCTGGACTGAGGTACCCACAGAATCACTGTGGGTGATTGTGGGAGGGGAACACCAAATTACTCATCATAGGGAAGAAAACAGGGCTTTTCCAAAAGGAGAAGTTTCTGACTAACAAGATAGCATTCAAATAAAAAGGCATTTCATTAAATAATACAGAATTTTAATATGACAATTTTTTCCTGTTTAAAAGGGTTCCACTTTATTTCTCAGCAGCAGTAGTATTGAAGGCTTGAGGTGAGCAATGCTATAGTGACCCACACCACTAAATACCCTCTTTTTTGACCCAGTTGTTCTTGCTTTACACCACTAAGTAGTGACCTCTTACAACATATGTTCAATTTGTAATAGAACACACACAGATCAAAACCAGTTCACCTACCTTTATTTTCCCTTCACAGTGAGGAAAACCATCCATAGGAGGCAATTCACACTGTTCTTGGGCTCCATTTATGAGATCTAAAGAGAAACATAGACCATAACTGAATTTCATTTTACAGTTCTGACAGATAGCCTAATAAATCCTGCCTTTTATTTTCATGAATCTACAATCCAGACCGACTGAAGGGTCCTACTGGGTAATATTTGTTACAACATTAAAACTCAGTGTGCTCCTTTTTGACCACAGAAGAAAACGGTTGCAGAGATTCCAACTCTAACCTGAAGTAAAAGTGCTCAATCGCAAAAACTGATCTATGAAGACTTAACAACTAAGCTAATCCATACTGAGAATAATAATAAGAAAATATCTTCCTAATCAGAGTGTGCTTAAAACTACTAAATTGCAACAATTTGTTTCCATTTGTCAAACACTTGTAAGATGCATATTGCTCTTAAACATTAAACTAGTTTTTCAAGCTCTGCTATCACTATCAAATACCCACGATCTGAAACTTGGCATCAGATATATGACCCAATTAATAAATGTTGCATTATGATCTAATTTTACAACTGAGTAGCACTACATCACCTCTCATAAGAAATATTTCCTATGGTCTCCCAAGACTTTTTTTCTTCTTTTTGTCTATTTTAATTTTTTTAATTCTAGATTATTGTGACACATTAAAGAGTGTAATATAGAGCAACATTTCTACCCCATGAGCCAAGGAAAAAGCAGCAGTTATAAAGGACATTACCACATTAACTCCAAGGGACTTTCTTCTTGGAAGAACCCTCTAATGCAGACCTCCGAGGCAAGAAAAATTATTACCATGGTAGAGAGATTCTTGCCAAAGGCAGTGGAGGATAAGATTTTCAATTTAGGTAGTTCATCCCACAGTTATCTAAATTATACCTGCATCATTTCTGGCTTTTCCTACAGGCAAGAATCAAGATCATTAAAGCCAGCCAGCCATCAACCTAGGAACACTTCATGCTATGGCACTAACAGTGCACGATTTCATCCAGATAATGCTAATTAGAGAGCCCAGAAGAAAATACAAAAAAAAGCTGCAGTATTAGAATAGAGTAGTGACAAAATCAGTGGATAAAAGTTAGAATGTTGCATTGTATTATTATACACAAAACCCACCCCCTGATCTATCTATTTTCCAACTTTTTGCAAATAGTTTCTTTTAAAGATTGAACTTGAAATGTGAGCCAAGCATTGCAAAATGAACTTGATGGGGCAAAGAAGACTCAAGCCAGGAAGACACCACTTCTTTGTCAGTCTCTGCAGCAGGAGTGATTTGACAAACTGAGCTGTACTGCCAATGACAATAGCACTGAAGCCAAGTAGTTTGTACAATGACTTTGTAATTTCAAATCAATAAGCACTTTCAAAATATTCTGCCTATCTTCTTATCCTTGTGGGATCCTTGCAGACCAGAACACTGACATCTAAGGCTCTGATTTCTGCTCTGAATAAGAACATGCAGAGCATGCATACAGATAGCAGCAATTTAAAAGTATATTCTCAATTCAGTCAGTACAGCTACATAATAATGGGACATTTTGCTTTACTGCAGTTCAAGAATCAGACCTCCCACTTGAATTACAGCAAAATCAGTACCTGAGATCAAACAGGAATAAAGAGGCATGGTTACAGCAATTTTCAATAATCAATATAATTCTATTAGAAGAGCTTTAAGGTCTAAATGGTTTGTGGGCTTTTCCTTTTTTTTTTTTTTTTTACTAACTCATAAGTCTGAATGCAAAGTAACAGCTTTGCATGAGGCATGTCAAATTCTCTGGTACAACATCAGAGATGCAGCTCAACCATAGGGAAAGTTCAACTTTCAGCATCACACTGAATTTAGGGCTGAAACTGCTGAATGCCTGGGTATAGCTCGCCAACAAGAATGAGCCATGAATTTTGTCATTTAAAATAAAAAAAAGTCTTCTATCTCAAGTTAATTATGCTATCATATGATGGCTTTCCTCTTTGGAAGGTTAGTCAAGCAAACCCTCTCTTCTTCTTAAGTCCTATTAAGTACAGGGTAATACATAAGCACAAGCTACAATTCTTTATTTTACAGCACACAGTGCCAGGTCCATCACTTACTCCATATTTCATTTTAATGGGGATCTCATGGCCTGTCAAAGAAAGGAAGGATGGAGAAAAAACCCAAAATACAGACAATGTCCTCGTTTTTGGTAGGATTCACCTTCCTCAAAAATGTTAATGTCTTTTTTCCACCATAGTCCACAGACTATGGAGATGCTTTACACACTCCACTGCTCTCCACTCAATCCTCCCATTCAGCCCTACCACGGAGCTATATCCTGAACGCCTACATCAAATTTCACTAGCTTCATTCACAGCTACTAATCAGGTACTAGCATAGTGAAGGCAATTCCATAAAGCCTAAATATAAACTGTCCCATGAAACAATTTACATAAAAGTATTATCCAGACTAGGAAAAAAAATGTAGCAATATGTGCATACAAGAGGAAATGAATGGGAAAGAACAGGAGCAGGAACAGAGAAATGCAACTCTGTTCCATCTGAGTATTCCCTCGAGAAGCAGCCTCTCCTCTGTGCCTGTGAACGGGAAGCCAGCTGATGCAGTCAGACTGGAAACACATCTACATCAAGGACTGCTGTCCAAAGCAACAACTGCCTGCAGAAATGGGCAAGTCAGTACTGGTTTCCACACATAAGCCTGAGAATTCAGCGCAGAACTCTGAATTCACCAGCAAATAATTCTGACAGTTCCAGTCAACTACTACTTGTTCTGGTYGTACCCTTGTTGGCCACAGTTCTAGGTTGAGAAATATCCCTCCCAGCTTTTTTTTTTTCCCTTAATATTGGAATCTGGATGAAGAACCACATTTCTGCTCCTCTTGCTGCTCACTATTAACCCAGCGTGGAGGGTGGGCTGAAGCCTGTTGGTAACACCTCGTAGCTGTCTCAAACACGAACCCAGAGGTGAACAAATCTTGTGTTTCCCACGAGCAGCTAAGACCAAGCTCAACCAGATACCAGCAATTTACACTTCTGAGTGGATCACAAAGACAAGGGAGATGAAGAAGAGGAACCCCAGAGATGCCAATCTACACATCAGGATCTTCCAAAACATGAAAAGCAAGCATTAACATACAAGTCAAGGCTTTGGAGGTTTTCGTCATTTGGAGACCCTAATATCTTATGAGGATTCTTGTTAAAAGGTCTGGATAGATGTATTATGCTGTTAGCAAATTCCTGTTGGGTAATTCTTTCCTAAAGGGGAAAAATACATTAAGCCAGAAATTAAAGTTACTTCTGTTGGAAAACAGTATTTGAGAAACTGCCAGAATTTTTATCCTTAATGAGGATTTATGTAATTTAAAATGCAAGTTCTGAAATCTCTTTCCCCAGCCAAAACTTAGAACTTATAGCCAAAAGAGTTAGAAATACAACTGTCAAGTTCATACAAAGCAACAGTAGTTAATAAACACTTTTTTTCTCTTAAACTTTGTGTAAGCCAGGATATTAATTTCTGTTCTACACACACCTAAGTGTTTTTCAATTCATGCATATCTTATCTCCTCTTGACTGCTGTTATGAAAAGACATAATTATTAAACATTTACCTCAGATGATATTACATTAAAAGTCAGTGCACCGACAAACTAAAAATATGAATGTAAGCATATTCTAAATCTAAGAGCATGCAGTCGGTACAGATCATCCTGGAAAAAATGAAAAATACCGATAAAATACCAACCAACTGGAGATTTTTAAAAAGCCTCTTTAAATACTGTGCACTGCTTGTGAGGTCCTGCGATATTTAAAATATAACTACCAAACTCCATCCTCATGTTTAGAAAGGAGCCATATGTTCCCTTCACAAATGATCTACAGCTTTGCATCAGACATCGTTAGAGCACAGCAGGTGAACCTGAACTTGTGAACAATCCTCAGTTGTTTGAGTGCAAAGTCTGGCACGTCAGCACCGATGACATGGCAGATCTGAGCTAAGCCACCAACCCCGCACTGGAAGAGATGCTTCTCCCTCGTTGCTTCATATGAGCAACTGCACCTGCCAAAGTCCCAGGCCTTTGACTCTGCTCTGTCTGAACACCAGTTCACAGAGGCAGGTCTTCCTCGTCTCCTGCATTTCAACTGCATGTCCACAGGTTTTTTTTGCTTTAGTGAAGGTCTACAGCACCCAGGTGAGAATTMTGTGGTTAAAAGCACAATCTGTAGTAGGGAATTGATTTTTTGTTTGCTTCCAAGCTACTCTTTAACAAAACAGTAAAAATGAGCAAGAGTGAGTCCTACATGCGTATTTTGTCCCTTTCTTATATTGCACATCCTTCAAATAACGTGCTTTGTAACAGGCTACAAAATTCTGCTTCAATTTTTCTCCATCAGACAGTTAGGAAGTCTAGAAATATTCCACTAAGACAGTACACTGAGTAAGAGTTATAATTACCACTCAGCAGTGACTGCTGTTTGATAGGTGCTCTGTTTGTCATAAGAGTTTTAAAATAGTGATATTGGTTAAAGCAAATGAAAAGGCTGCAATACAGCTGAAACTGCAAGCCGTGACACCAGCAGCCTGCCTCCTCTGCTAAGGACCAACTTGGCAGTCTTCAGAGAACGGAAATATATTAAGRATTTAACATGACACTAAAAATGATGTACTTTGGAACCTTGAGGCTTAAACTCTGGTTTTCAGACTAGTGCATATTAGAGTATTTTTTKATGATATATAGCACAGATAATAGCTCAAGTCAAAAGTGTTCCCATCAGCAGATGTCATAAAATACAGAACCCTCTCTAGTATTATAAGGTCAGAGTAATCATATCCAATCTAATCTATTCACCAATTTTATCTCTGTTCTCCTTCTGGTTTTGATCATTAAATATAAGTACTATTCTTATTTTAATTCATGAAACTGTTCTCTTGTTTCTATTTCAGTCCTGAAATCTGGTATCTATGGTTAGATACAGACTGTAGTTAAGGCTGGTTTAGTTTGTGTAAGGTCCCCTTTCCTTTCTCTCACTAATTAACACATTCTCAATTCAATTCACATTTTTTCATCTCCAGCTGGTTAAGATTTCTTTAAAGAGAGAATTTGCAGTGTGAGCTGAAAGCACTAACAACATATTCAATCAACTGAGCTAAAGGTTTCAAGACTTTAAATGCAGAGCACAAAATGCTTTCTACTAACATTTTAGAAACTTCAGTAGCAAAGTGTTGGTATGATTTAAAGAAAATTAACTTTTCTACTGCTAGTCCATCCTCACACAAGCTGTGCTGCTCTGTTCCATTAGCGCTACTGAAATCAATGCAGTGTTAGGAGAATTCAAGTAGTAGTCAAGTGGTTAATCAAAATGCAGCCCAGGGGACCACTAAGAGCCCCCTTCAGCATTACTAACACAGCTTTGCTCTGCAGTGGAAAATATTCACATGTGCTCTTCTGCACAGTCACCTCACCGTGCTGCGACAGCCAGGTTTGAGGGCACACAAATCTCCCCAGCTCCACACTACTGCCCTTGTGGGAGGAGGGAAAAACTTCTTAATACATACACATAGGCAGTGTGAAAAAAGAATACAGTGAATAAGGCACAATAAACACGAGTCAAAGCAAAATACCACCTCAAGGAAGCTGCAATCTTGGCTTTTAGAGCCAGTGCAGTCCCACATCCTATTACATCTGGTGCACACTGATGCTCTCTGGGGACAGYCRGTTTGTTTTCCCAGGCACAACACAYMGTGTTAACTAAAGAAAAGCCTACTCTAGTCCTCTTAAGACAGGAGGGCAGCTTTGGAAATTAAAACAAGATGCAGTATCCTAGGTTTTTTAAACTATGTCTCTGCAAGTACAGGACTACGGTGGAACTGTGGTTGCAGACTGCTAAAACTAACAAGGCAGTTATGTATGCAACAAAATTAATCAGAAAGTCATGGAAACAAAAACCCACTGATCCATAGGTTACCTGAGTCTTTTCCCTCACCCAAAAGGCTTCACTGTGAGAGCCCCAAGTCTTTAGGAATCAGGACATGGAAATACCACGACAAAGGTCCTTCTCACCATAGTAACGTTAAAAAAAAGCCTTCTTGTAGCATTGCCAGAGCTGACTTGTCATCCTGCCTTGCTACACATTCCCAAAGGGTGCATCCAAGCCATCATATCTTGAATGACAAGTATACACTGAAGTCTGCATCTTAATGAGTGACTTTAAAGATGTTAAAACTAAAGTTGTTAAAAGAGAACTCAACAGCCAACACAGCAGAACAAGTTAATGCAGCAGGCAGAAAAGCTACAGAAGCTTTGAACAGATACACCAGAAATGTTCTCCCTCACTGCTCAGAGTTTCATACAGCAACCTGAGCCYGGACTGTCCTTAATCTTAGCAAGAGTTCTCCAAGCACAAGCTGTGTAGGGGGGAGAGGATTTAACGTGAACCTGTACTTGCTCATTTTTGTGGGATCAGAGACACACAATTAAAATCATTCAAAGTGACACTTTTCAAGACAAAAGAACATTTTGTAAACCACCAGTCTGGCACAGTTTTCAGTGCAATTATACTATATAAGGCATTAGATGGTCATGCTTATCAAAAATTTAGCTTTTCACTGAAGAAGTACAGAAGGAGCAATGACAGTGCACTCAGAGCACTGCAGCCCTTTAAATCAGTATTTTTAAAAAACTGTTTGCAACATGCATATTCAGTATTAATACCACTATTATTTAGCAGTGTTTTAAAGCCTGAGAAATTGAAACAGCTTTTTTTAGTTTCCCATAGCTGCTGTAACACAGCAAGAGTTCACAATTCTGAGAAAAACCCCACCAATCAACCCAAACCAAACCCAACCCACAACACACTAACCCCACCCCTCTGCTTACCAAAAAGAAAATCACACGAAGAAAACAGAGGACTGATTCTCTGATCATGTTTGTGCAAGCAGATTGCTTTATCTGATGAAATATGTCAGTGCAGCTCTGTTCCACAAAAATCAAGGATTTCTTTCRTCATTATCTTAGAAAAGCACAACTGTTAAAAACCAAGTTGCCWATACTAAACTGATCCTGTGCCTGTCACATGGAACCAAAGATGCAGCTACAACAGTAGCAGCCGTGTAGACAAGCTCTGCTTGAAAATGCCACGGTTTTATATTTCCCATTTCCGTTTAATCATCTCTACAACAGCAGCTTTAAATTTACTTAGGGTGTAATTTGTGGCAGTGCCTCAAAGCTTCCTGTTCTAAAGGCTGATGAAAGCTCTTATCTCCTAGACACCCAAAGTTGAGATTAATACTTTCCTGTGTGTATGGGAATATATTACTTCCCAGAAATGCAAAAAGAGTGGCTATCAAATATCTCGGAAGCTTTTCAGATCCCACTTAGATAAATAGAGAAGAGGGAGAAGGAAAGAAGACTTTATTGCTTACGAAACCAATCAGCTGAAGCTTTAAAAGCATTTTTATTAACAATTCACTCTTTCATAAACGAAGTGGAGCTTCYGAAAAAGCAGTTGAAAATTGTCAGTATTAAAACCACCAGATTGGTTTTTGCAGAAGGAAGAAGAAAAAGCAAAATATGCTTATGATTTTACACATGGATCTAAAGAGGGGGAAAAAAAAGTAACACCTAAGCTCCCATTCAAGCTACCCAAGTATTCATGGGTTTGCTTTTAACATAATCCATGCAGCCTCACCCTATTGCGCAGCTCCTGTCCTCACCTTCTTTAGTATTAAAGATATTTATCATACTAAGGGATCATGCTCTACCATCCTTTCTTACAACCCAAAAGAGAAAAGAAGCTGTTTTGCTCTTGGGCTTCCCTTAAAGAGCACTTTAAGGGAGTTTTTGTGGAGAAAGACTCCACAAAATTAACTTCGGAGGAGGAACTAGGTGTAGTACCACACTAAAAACATTAAAGCTAAACAACAGTAAGAATATGAAAACACAGTACAGTCTACATATACATAACAATTAGATTGAGAGTCACAGAATCAGACAGTGGTTTGGGTTGGAAGGGACCTTAAAGACCACCTGGTTCCAATCCTCCTGCCATGGGCAGGAACACCTTCCATTAGACCAGGTTGCTCCAAACCCCATGCAGTCTGGTCTTGAACACTTCCAGGGATGAGGAGTCTGCAATCTCTCCAGGCAACCTGTGCCAGTGTCTCACCATTCCAAGAATTTCTTCTTAATATCTAATCTAAACTTGTTCTCCCTCAGCTTAAGGCCATTCCCTCTTGTCCTATCACACCCTTGTGAAAAATCCCTCTCCAGCTCCCTGGGAGCCCCATTTAGGTGCTGGAAGGGGCTCTAAGGTCTCCCCAGGGCCTTCTCTTCTCCAGGCTGAACAGCCCCAGTCTCTCAGCCTGTCTTAATTAGGAGAGGTGTTCCAGCCCTGTGATCAAAACCCAAAATTGAATCAAAAGTTTGAGTTCACCAACTTCAGAGACAGTTAAGTTACAGTCTTTGCTAAATCCTCAATAATTTCTCCTACCAACTGTTATCACTTTCTTATCATGAATGAGCATAATCCAGATGGATTTTCTTCAGATCCTTTTATCTGCCAAAAACTCTCCACACCACCACAGAGTCATATTTCTATGGCAGATTTCACCACTGCCACCTCAATTCTGCACCACACGTGACAGCCAGAGGTGGAACAATTTAAAAAGGAAAAAAATAAAGCCTTTTCTCCACGCCTCACCAAATCAGGAGTGTAACTGATGAAGAAATCTTTATAAAGTAATGAATAACTTGGTTTCCAAACAGCCCCTGAATTTTAAACAGTCATATTCTTAAGAAGTCTGCATGTCTGCCCCAAGTCAAATATATTTTCTTTATGGCAGGTAATCTGCAAATACCAGCTTATCTTAAATTTCAGGATAGTAATACAGAGGCTACTCTACTGAAAGAAAGCCATGGGCTCTGTACCAAGTAATACCTATCACGTAAATTGCTCATTCAGGCTGCTTTGGTCGAAGCACAGGCTAAAAATTATCAAAACTGTTTTTAAGAAGCCAAAACCATTTCTATTAGGCTGTTACAAGACATAAATAGTCACGATGGCTACGGTTTGGCCAGCGATTCTTCAACTTCTGGCTGTATTCGTAACTCGAAACAAAGATAGAAATTTTTTCCAAACTGCTAAACAACTTGATTATTTCCCATGCCAGTGCTTCCTTCTTCTCTTACTGTCAGGCTCTTTCAGAGAAGTTATTGCTCATTCCTTCAGGAAGTAAACTACAACAGATTACAAACTCCAGGTTACAACATGTCTCGGCCCAGCACTGGACCTCCCCAGACATGGTGGCCCACCTTGACTTACACAGTCAAGACTACATTCTGTTTTGCTGAATACTGTTTTTTTAAAAAAAATTAATTTAAAAAATCTCTTCTAGTTTATTAACTTCTATTGATGCCTTAAGATTTTGCTCTTTTATTTCATCTGTTATTAGGCAACACTATACTTGCAGAGAGGCCTTGGAAGGAGAAATGTTGATTAATCATCATAATCTATGTTCTTCCTACTTTGTAGATGAGTACAAACTTTTTTTTATGAAAGTGTTATTAATACTTAAAATACACAATGAAGAAAAGCTTACAGTATATTCAGATTGACCAATCTAGCCTGCCATCATAGCCAGTTTTAAATTATATGAAAAATAMTATGTTTTGCATTTGAATTTGTCATAATCAGCAGTGAGGATAAATACTTACAGYATAACCACCTTCCTGTCATTCTATGATGTCTTATTTTATCACTTCTATCTACTCAGCTAGCATATAACACAGTAACCTTTACACAAGGTCAGTGAGGACAAAATTSAGATCTCAGGATGATTTGCGACTCCACTCTTTACTCCAAGGTTTACRAGCAGTGTCAACAGATTCCAGAGTGAGCGTGAAGCTTCATTTATTTCGGAAAGACTTTCCATAAGTAAAGGGGCATGGTTATACAAATTAYAGAATCAGAGGTCTCAGTGTACTGTGATATCTCAATCCAAAACCAATAAAYGCGTGAAGCAGCCCCAGTGGAAGCAGGATTCTTGAAGCAAAGTCTGCTAATGACACTGCATGGTTGCACTGACAAATGAGGCTATACAATGCTTAATTTACTTCAGAGTTTTAAGCAGCAACTCYGAGGCAAAAAAAAGTTCGCAGAAAAATAAACACCAGAAGTCTTTAAAAAAATTACCAAAATCATTAAACCTAATCGGATGCTTTGCAAACACTGTGGTTGCCCAGGCAGAAAGATCAAAATTATTAACAACAGCCAACATGAATTTGTCTAAAGTCAGCATTAAAATATTACAGMTGGTAAAGAGAGGAAGGGAAATCCTAACATGCTTGCTTTCTGTGATCCCTTCATARTGTAACAGTTGAATGTTATAAAGAAAAGTGTCACATGTATTTGTAAACATACCTGTTCCAACTCCAGTAAAATAACAAACTGTTGGGTAACAAAATGCCTTTACAGATTACCTCAATTGCTGTAGCACAATAAAAAGGGATGCTGTTGAAATATTACAGACAAAACCAACACTGGTACTRTAATCACAATGTCCTCACTTAGCTTATTTTCTGAACAATTCCTTCCTAACTGAGAAGATATTTATATTATGATTATGGTGGAATCATATGGCTTCCAGAGTGTGCTGTCAGCAAACTGCCATGAAGGAAGAAGTAGAAATAAGTTTTTTATTTCCATTTGGCTGCCTCTGAACAGAATAATTTCCACTGATTGCTTCAAATAGATGAAGAGCAGGCACWTAACACAAGGATTAGCTTCAAGCTCTACTCTAACCCTTGGTACTATCCAGCCTGGAGGTACCTGAGCAGTAACATTATCCAGTCATCAGAACAATATATTAATTGAACATTAAGAAACTGTTACCTAAAGGTTTTTCCTGTTGCTGCTGTTTAATGGTTGCTTCAGACATTTTAAACTCAGTGTACGAAGAGTCAAAGGTAAAAAACCTGAAGCTCTAATAAGAGGAATTGTGTTCTTTGCCACAGAGCGAGCCTCAGGCAGCACAAAGCTATGCAAATGCTGCAAACTGAAAACTCTCACCAGGCTCCTTCACTGTCGCTCCCGAGTACCAAAACTGTGAACCTAGCCCACTCCAAGAATAACAAACAACATTCAAATCACCCTAAGAACCGATGAGAGATGTTTCCTACTTAAGTAAGAACAATAAACCTTTGCCTATAAATTTTAAAGCAACAACATGAGTATGCATGTTCCAATCATCTGCAAATCTATGGAAATAACAGCATCAAGTCTCTCTTTTGTCCAGCTATGTCCTGCTGCCATACTGTACTCAGGCAATCACTCACAAATCTGCTTTCCCAGACTTCTTTCAGTGGCATCTCCCTACCAAAGGTAGCATTTGCTTCTCTATTTTGACCAAGTTAAGAAGGYAAGACCTTCTCAACAGAAGTACTTATTTTTACAGGAAACCCAAGCACAGACAAGACATAGGAGCACAGTTATCAACCTATTTACCAAGTTGCCCTAACTCTTCTGCTYTGCTCCCTTTTCGGGACAGCAAAGATCATTAGACTCAGACTTTCTTATGAGTCAGAGCTGCCAGTATCTGTTTAGACTTGGTGGCAGAACAAAACAGTCCATTCATTGAAGACAAAATTAATGACTTTGAATGACATCTCAAAACATGTTTTATTTAARCTGAAGGTACCAGGTAAGTGATCTCTCTGTGTCAAATCCTGAGAGMCATTAAGCACTGTAGGGAAAGACATGTTTAAATCATGATCGGTAACAAATATAATAAATGCTTTCTTTCAGTTAATAACCAATAAAGAGCATAGGTTAGAATCACATAGCTGATTAATATCAACCCAAATAGTTAGGCTTAGAGAAAAAACATCTCCCCAGTTTCATCATTCTAAAGTGCAACCATTTAAAATATGAAACATATACTAGAACAGGCAGATTATCTCCTTTATCAGAGAATTTGAAGTTCTTCATGCGTTCAAGTTACCACAGAATAAGGTCCTCCTCTGAGCTTGGACTTCAGATTGCCATGGATAAAGGCTAGACTTTGAATTTTRTTTTCTAAGACATTCCAAGTGTCTAACACTGAAAAATCATGCTATAGCCAAAAGAGAAAATGTACAGATTAAACAGCCCACAAATAATTTTAGTAATTGCCATACTCACCTGCTACATTAAGCTTTTCAGCTGCTCCTAAGCTGGGAGCAGAAGTGGTAGTATTGTTGGTCGAGTTTGCTCCCGTTCCATTAAGTACAAGATTTTCCACCTTGGACTCCAGCTTCCCAATGCGCTGCAAGATATTATCCAACAGGACAGCAAGTGTCTTCTTCAAATCTGCAATGAAAATGAAATGTTAAGCTGCTTAATAATGCAATACACACTTGTCAGACAGAATCAAAAAATAGGTACAAGAATGAGACTGGAGAGATATATATATATACAGACACTTCCTCAGTGTAAATCTTTGCCATTAGCAGCTCTGTGCACTCATGTTCCCTACTTTGTTCAGCCTCAGATACAAGTTTCCCTGGACATGGAACTTGTCATCTTGTGCATTTTACAAAGCCCACTGCAACTCATATAGGTATCCATGGTCAAGGTGAAATGTGAGCCTTTATGGGAACAGAAAAATGCTTGCTTTGCAATAGCTCAAATAATAAGAAGCTCCTTAAATAATAATGAGTCTAAACCTAAATCCATATTCAAGCACTATCAGAGGAACAGTCTGTTAGACACTCAAGTCACCTGGGAACAAAAATTCCCTTCCCGAAAGGGACAGCTTTGAGGCAGTATAAAAACCTTCTCCTACATGTCCTCCACATAACCAGCTTCTGCACTAGCAAATAAAAAGTAAATAATAATTTAAAATAAAAGTTAAGTTCAACCTTCCTCTCATATTCACAAAACACCCAAAACAATATTTTCCTTTCTTCAGTCTGTTGGTGATTGTCTCTACTTGTCTGGCACGGCACTTCCTTAGCGTGGAAAGCAATGAACAATAACAGGAGTTTACACATCACATGAGAACACAGAAAGAATTCTCTGGTATTTTTTTCCTTTGGCTTTTACTTTGTTCAGATTTGTTGAAGGAACAAAGACAGTTTGGCAAGCTAAAAGAACTGTGGGCAAGAGGAGAAAACTATAGACCACCATCAGACTAAACTCTGTAATTATAATGGCAACAAGCCAAAGAAGATGAAAGTGTTGTCCTTTGTCCATTTACCTTTGTAAAGATTAAAGAATTTGGTATGAGGAATTTACATTTTTCCATTTAATTACATAAAATAATTGCATGTGTATTGGTATAATGCATTTTCTCGTTYATGCAACTTTAGAACCAAATAACTTTCTGATCTGTAATAGAAAACTTTTCCGTACATCTGAAGAGATTCTACTATCTCTACATCAGTTGTATTTTGGCACATTCATTCCGTGCTTTTTTTTTTCCCCATGACTCTCTCAATTCTTCTGCAAATGAGAGACTGAATAAGAAAATGCTATTACTTTAGAAAGCACACTGTTTACTCCTATAAAGAAAAGTCTAATATTCACTATGCATATCTGGACTACAACTTCTGAAAGGAAATGTTTGATCCACCTACCTGGCAGGTGAATACACGGTAGAAAGAAAAAGTGAGAAAGTAAACAAGCCRTGCAACCACAATTAAAGAATGACTGAAAACCTTTTGGGTGGGTAAAAGCAGCCAAATCAAGCAAGCATTAAATTTATTCTTGAACATGGAAATCATGACTGTGCTTACTTAAAGCAATCAGAGGATAACGTTAAGAGAAATAAAAAGGCTAAATAAGAAAGAATATAAATTTTCATAGAATAGTAAAACAACCTCTACCAATAATTATTAATATCAGTCATTAATGTTTTTATTTCTGGACAGCTAACCTGATTATTTCCTAGCAACAAGTCATTTGGTATGCCAAACAGGATAAATTAACTTACTTATTAAGTAATTACCTTACTCAGTTTCATAAAGTATTATTTAATATGGTGTTATTCACTCACCATAGTTCTTTTCCCTGTAATATTTTAAACAAATACCTTACCATTATTTTGCATCTTTCCAAACTACTTTGTTGAAAACACCCAGCCAAACTTAAATTTTAAGACTTTAATCTTAAAATTCTTCTCAGCCACGGACTTGAAATTTCTRCATAAACCTTAGTTTTCCCTTCACAGAAGTGTTACAAAGTTATTTCACCTGCTTCCAAATGCAGTTTAACTTCTCCTAGGGAACCTGACCACTGTTTGGAAGCAAATCAACTTCATCCTCAGGGGGATTTGGAACAGGAAATTAATGCCACAGGCAACAAGCTGCAGGGGGAACTTGGCTTATGGATATCCTGTACCCTCAGACCTCGCTCGGGCACTTATTAGTGCAGTTACCTTCAATATCTGGAGCTAGATTGTTTGGAGTTTGTTGTCCATTTTCTTTTTATATTCACCTACCATCAAGCACCTTTACACAGTAGCAGGACACTGGTGATGGCTACACAGCAGATAAAGTTTTCTTTTAAGCCTAATCACACAATCCTTTAGGGATGTCTATGTGATTGGAGATCTTAAACCCAAATATTGATCTAGTGCCACTCTATTTTGCTTGTGTTGCTTCGTAATACCAGTGTAGTTCAACATGCAGCCACAAATCAGGAGTTACAGAATAAAGGTGGGTTGTTATTTAAGCAATGAAGCAMTACAATTGTCAGCTATGTTTGGCTGACAAATTCCCTCAAAAATTCGCTTTTTAGAGGAAAAAGGAGTGGTGACAGAAACAAGACATGGAGAGAACCTTCCAGCAGGGTATTTCCACTGCATGCAGCAAAAAGAAAAGAGTATTAAGGGAAAACTAGAGGAAAAGGTGCAGCTATTATATCTGCTGCATCCTAGTCTATATTCTTTGTCTAAGCATACAAAAACTATCTATCCAATTTCTTCAGAGCTGAATATTAGGATAACTATAAAAGAAAACAAATCTAGAGGACTACTTAGTTTTCTAGACAGCCTGAAAGTGCAAAGGTAAACAGCCAAGAAAGTGAGTCTAGAAAATGCTAAACAAGTAATGTGATCTTACCAGACTGAAAAGGAACCACACCTAATCTCAAAGTTGATTATATTTTTATTTTAGCAGTATTTTCTGGTAATATGCTTTGTTCTTTTCTGCTTGCTTTATCTCGCACAAGAACTTAACTCTCATGTACAAGCTGGAAGGGAGTAAGCATTAAAACCTACTGCCAAACAAAGCACTAAACCTCAGAGTTCTCTGCCCTGAGGCAAATAGGATATACTTAAGCTTAATTTAAGATTATGCCAGATAAATAAACTTAAACATTAAGTAAATTGACTGAACAAAGAAGTGAAATGGCCAAGAAGAAGAAATAAACATAGCAGGTCTTCACTTTTTAAGTAAGGCAASTTTGTCCACAGGGAATCTCTCAGATCACTGACAGGCAAACTGAAGAGCCTCCCAAGTTTCTCAGGAACACCAAAATTAAGTTCTTTAAAATTAAAAGTTTTTTTTAAATTAAATTCTAACAAATAACTTGAGGCATACTAGATAGAGCTACTAGACAGAAGTAATGAAAATTAGCATCCAGCTTCATTTCCAAGTAACCAGAAACGTAAAATTTATCCCACCTCATATTTACAAGGGGAAACCATTTTCTCCATCTGTACAGAAAATGCACAGGGTAAAGTACTGCCACTTGAGCAGAATTATGAAGTAAAATGTTTGGACAATAAAGGAAAAGCCTTAATCAGATTATCAAGTAATCCAGAGAACACACTTACCGTATGCTGTCACTGTCCCAACATAAGGTCCATCAACCACATTTTTATTTTCTTCAGCTAATGCTTTGATGTATCTTTTGCTGAGATCCAAAATTTGCTCACGCAGGACTGAACTGCTTTCATGTTGTGTTTGCTGCTGAATAGTAAAATGCAGAAGCATCATTCCCCAAATAAAACCAAAAGTCACCAGAAAGAAGCCAAGTTTCTGAGAGGACAGCTTCCATGGAGAGAATGCCATGATTCCCAACTGCTTCACACAGTTACTACAAAGATTCCTAAAGCATGAAGCCAAACAGCAAGTTCATGGTCCAGGTATATAAATATCACAGAGCAGGACTCAGTCTTATTCCAACTCCTTTGTCAACGTATATCCGTATTTCAGTTCCATCCTGTTGCAAGAGGAAAGAGAAAAGCATAGTTAGCACACCTGAAGTTTTCACTAGCCACATTAGGTCTTCCCTCCAACTGGTACAAACTAAGAGTAGACAATATGCTTGGCCTGTAAATGTTTAATCTGCATGTGTCATCATTGTCCTGTGGTAGCCAGAGCAAAAAGGAACTGAGAAAAGCACTGGAAAGACAACAAAGCAGGAGCGATGCGCCTGAACAGGTGGAGAACACCTCACAGGATCTGGATCAAATTCCAAGCCTGAAGTGGTTTCTAAGCTGAATTTCAAAGTCAGGCTGCTTTAACGTATTTATTTGTGTGTGTGTATGCAAAACTTTGTGATGTTGCCAGTGCGGCAATTTAAGACAATTCTCAATGTAATTCAGTTCTCAGAAAACAAGTAATTTTAGCTGGCAGTGACACTGCTCGGAGTTCCTGGCAAGAGCTACAGCATATGGCTAGATAGGTGATCAGGAAATCAGACTCCCTCAGGGGTGAAGGGGAAAAAAGAAATCTACATTATTTAAGCCAATACACTCTCCTGGCTTRCGCTGCAAGCAGTCGGAAGGCTGGAACAATCTCTTGCTCCTGTGTGGCCTCTGCCGTGCACAGTTACTCCTTRTTCATAAAACATAGTCCCGTGAGTTTGCTCTTTGCAACTAAATTGAAAACACAAACTTCTGAACGCTACAACACGTCTTTTGTACATAAAATAATATTCTCAGAGCTTTTCACACACAAGGCAAATGGAATTGCAATAATGGCCTTCAAGACACAGTAGGACCAGCTTTTCAAGGTAAACTCAATTATGAAACCTGGCATAAACAATCCAAAGGCAAGAAAGGTCTGTGATGAGGGCTAGAGGCAGGGTCCTTAGCCTAAAGTCCAACTAGAAGAAAGGTAATTAAAAGGTAATTAAGTGTAACCTATCATGTTAGAACAGAGATTTGGTAAAATGTTATCCTTTTAACTTCATAATRCTCCCAGACAGGATTACAGAACATAATGTTCCTTTCCATTCTGCGCTTGCACAGATAATGCAGATGTTGCTCTGTTTTAATAGGATAATTACACAGATGCCTGCTAGCACTGCTCCCTGTTTGTTAAAATTCCCCGTAGATCTTCTGCTTCCAGTTGAACWGGGAGTTCTGCGGCAGGACAGAAATACTTTTGGAGCACTTATCTTCCAACATGTCTTGTGTGTGCCCATTTCACATCATTAATTACGATTGATTGTACAAGTGAAGGTGCATTATTCGAACTAAAAGCAGGCAAGGCAGATACTGTCCCATGCACTCATGTTGCTAAAAGAAATCTGCAGACATCTTTTGCTTAAGGAGGAATGGTGCAGAGAAATTATCAGTGAAAAACATGATAAAGCCCTCAAGTTGACTTTTTCCACACTTAAAATATCTCAATAAAGAAAATGAACAGTCTCAACAGAGAAAATGAAGGACTCTGTTTAATGCTGCTCTCCATAAACTTCAGTTAATTTTCCAAGAAATGGCAGAGAAAAGTTTTACTTCTTTCTCTTTATTTAACTATAGCCTTGGGATATTTTTGGGCTGACTGAATACTAGAATATTGTTATTTCATTAAAAACTGAATGTTTTACTAGTCTTTTGCAATATTGGGAGCAATAAAATACAGAAAATTCCATAGTTTAAAACAACATCACAACTTTAAAAAGAAATCTAAAATATTGAAGATAAACTCCCTCAGTGACTTAATTTCAAGTACGCACTGACAGCATCCTCTACAGCAATAAGATCTGCGGTTAAACAGTCAATATTTCTTCCCCAATTATCACTTGTTTGTGAAGTGGAAAACACTGAATAAGAAAGTAAACCTATCACCACCATATTTTAACAGACAAGTGCTAATGATTGTTTATGACTAGTTGTTTAGGGGAAAAAAACTCTGAACATAATTAACATTAAAAACAGCAATTAAAAATGCAAGTATTTCACAGTCTTCTTTTTAAACTTCTAGAACATAAACAAGGATGGTATAAGAAACAGTGTATATGACACTGAACTATGAGAATGATCTACTTATATAGACCTGTTGACTTTTCTATTCTACTTATCAACAGAAAAATAAATCTTAAATCTATTCAAAAACCGCAAGAAGGCAGACAGCAAATATTAAACTTTTGCCATGGGTAAGGACTAAAATTCATTGTCAGATGGAAGAATGGCCCCCACTACCTCACCAAGCAAACAAAAAACCCCAAAAACCCAGCCCCAAACTTCACCAACCAGCCCTAGTTTTCCTCAAGCAAATCCAGTGGCCAACAACTTGATGAATGCCCAACAACATATACTTAACTAATTAACTTTACAGCACTGCTGGTGGCCATGGAGGTTTATAAAGTCCACAGCAGAATCCCTGTGCTTCCCAGCGCTTCCATGGCCAGCTGCACTGACTTTGGTATTTATTTAATCTTAGATTTGACAGCTGTCAAGGACTGCAACACAACTATTCCCCAGTTAATGATTGCCACATACCTATAATGAGTCATTATTTGGTACCTAAGTGGACAGTGGACAGAAGATATCAAGGGGTGATGTGAGATGCATGAAGACAGCAGCACAGAAATGTCTCTGCATATCTCTGTTTCGACAGGAAATTAATAACTGAACTGAGCAAGAGCTGAAGCAATAAACACATATTTGTCTCCTATGATCACTGATAGACTCTGACTGACACGTTATCTCTGTGCCCATACCAAATAAGCCATTCCCAAACTTAAGGTGGTGGAGTATTTCCCTTCCTCTCCTGCTTGCCTTATAAATGCTCCCAAAGGAGGCAATCCTGTTAACTACTAAGGCTGTTTTCTACTCCAAAATGCACAATGGGAGTCCTATCTAAAGAAGATATGGAAACACATATATGTTCGTGCCTCCAAGGAATGACAAGTGCTCTTTTTGTCCCCTTCCCCACTTTTTTTTTTTTTTTTTAAGCTTTGGAAAGACACGGTCCCACTCTAAGACATCTCTTGAAATAATTCCAGCACCCTCTGGAAGCTGGATGTTATAGTCGAGAGGTTGTGAAACTGTTAGGAAGATAATTCCTCCTGACTTACTCAGAGCAGCTAATGTACCAAATCTAAACACCAAGTGTGAAAAACAGGATGAAAGTGAAAAGATATACAAGGCAAGAACGCCTCTAACAAACAGCATCTTTGTTACGTTCTCTCTCAAATTCAACTCTAACCAGCCAAAATCCCACCACAACTGAAGTAACATAGTGGAGGGGAGGGCAGGGATGTTGTTCAGTTTTTAGGAGGTTGTTTTGGTATTTTGTTTTTAAACAGACTAGTTACATCTTCTGTGAAAAACATACCGCAATTTAAAACACAGATGAACAAAAATGATTTGTATATTTCTTTGGAAAAGGGCTAACCTTACACCTATTTACACTGGCATAATTTTGAAATACTAAAAGTACTATCATAAAACTTCATTAGAAACACTTCTTTTCTGTTCTATATTTAATAAACCCCTGTTCAACAGCTGGTCAATTCACTAGTTAGGGAGGATAACATTACCAYGCTGATGTCATTGCTGCAAAAGAAACCTCACACTATTGACAATCATCTCAGATAAGTATCCCAAAGCTAAAGTGATCCGTACATCAGGGATGCAAACCACGCATTTCTCAGCATTTTGAGACTCTATTTTTTTTTTTCTTTAAATGCTTAATATAGAGCACAAACAGTTCATCCTTATGTGAACAGATTTTGGTGACACATATCCATGTATTCCTCTTCACTTTTTAAGAAGGAGAATTAATCATCTACAAGAGRTTAAGCAAAGTCTCTTTATAAGTATGTACATATACACAGCTTGATATTCTCTGTCCAATCTGTACCTTTATTAGAAATGGTATTTACTCAGGGTAAGCTTGGAACAGCACTATTCTCAGGATACTCAGGATTAAATCAGGATACTCAGGATTAAACTGTTCATCAGTTGAATGCACCATTCATCACTAGCCACACAGTTCTAAAACCGTAATTGTCTGCAGCCAAAGCAGAAGCTTTTGCACTCATAAAAACAGCAGCTTGAGTGGTATTTAATTATTAGCTTGTTATGAACTCAAACACAAGCAACCTTACACAGCATGACTAGTGAACAATGTATATGCAGTTTTGTACCAAGTGGCTCAGTAAAAACAGTATTGCCACTGCTAGGGAAAGGTCTGCATTCCAATGCAAATCCTGCCAAGCCCAAATTCTGGCCTCTTATGCTTAAGAAATTATTCCAGGAATAATTGTACGAGGTAAAGCTGGGTACCAGGTGCCTCTTGTTACAGCAAACAGCTTAGATTTGAGATAAGAACAAAGGGCTGGAAAATATGGGCACAGGTTGAAAGGAGAGGTCCCAAAATTGTGATCTACTCAGTGGTGGTCAATTAGTGGTCACTGATGCGGTGCAACCTTGAATTTTGGAAAAAAACCCTGCTTTTTTTTAATATCAGCAGAAGCTGAAAAGGAGGCATAGAACTGCTAAGCAACAAGAAAAGGCACCAGTGTCAGCCTCACATATCTGGCCATCAAGGCCCATGGCCATCAGTGCTAAATCCATGGTACCCTGTGCTCACCATTTATAACGAGACTCTTACAACCTAATTGCTTTGACTGTGCAGAGGTAATGACTGTGAATGATTAAAATACAGCCATTAGCAACATGTATTGTTAATAAATATCAATCTACCCAAGTTGTTATAAAGTTTAAAGCTGGTTCGAAACTGCTTTGCTTTATTAGCCTTCTAACCATCAGTCACAACAATCTCTTATTCTCCTCTTACATATACCCACCCATACACAAACACAACATGTACTCAGGTGCAGCCTCATGCCACCCTGCCTCACTCTGCACACTTTGGTTTTGTATCACAGCCAGCTCCAAGAGGTGCTCTTAACCCCCCCCAAGATCAGAATCCTAATGAAAATACTGACCTATTTTCTAGATTGTTTCCTGAAGAGGGCAAGCTGCCCTTCTGTTTGCAACTGTTTGATTCTGTAGAACAAGTTGTTACAGAGCAGCCAAGGACAAACATCAAGATGTGAACCTCCTCCGTTCTTACCAAGGGCACGTTAACCTAGAAGCTGATGATAATTCAAGTGTCAAGGCAGTGGGCTGCCAGCACACCAGAGCTCCAGCCAGCACACACAGGGGTGAGTGAAAACACCTGCCATATCCCACAACTTCTCTGCTAARGGACACCAGGAGTCATGCTTTGTGCACAAGCTGATGTAATGSATCTTAAAAGGGATAGGCAATCCTCTAAAACCTTTCTCGGAGTAATGAGTCCGAACTGGGACTGCTATGTTTTAAGAGTTTAAACCAGACAAACTTCCAATATACATAAAGTAGAATTCCAGGCTGATGTTAACCACAGCCTCCTACTGCAGCTGCGTTGCCTAAACAGATGTGAACTATACCCCAACCGAACGCAAATTAATGGATTTCCTGGTATTGCAGTTGTTTATTCCTGCGGGAATATCCCAGCAGATGTCCCACCCCGCTGGCCAATCTGTGTTCCGAAACGGTGCAATCCGTGCTGTGATTGTGAGACATTGGCTTCCCTTAGTCCTTTTGGAGGCTCAATCCACCTTTCCTTCTTTCAAACCACAGCATGAACRCAGGGACAAGCTACGGCTCCCTGCTTAATGCAGGCAAGTGAAATCAAAGAACAGTCACATGCTCTGTTGGTAGAAGATAAGAAAGGATCAGAGAAGAAAAAAAGAAGCCTGATTTCTGATAAGATTACTTGCATTTAAACACGATGTGTGCTCATACCATTGTCAAGCGTCTTTGTGCCACACACATTTTGACTCCAGTACTGCATGGCAACTAAATAACCAATACATACAGGAAATATAGTCCACTAACCTACAAAACTTAGGGCCCTCAGTTGTTACACCGAGTGTCCAGAAGCAGTTTAGCTGCTGTTTAGCCACTGACCATGTCAAATGCATAAAGCAGAGGCAAACAGCAGGACAACCAAAGGCTGAATCCACCCCTACTTACAGTGTCAAGGGCTGTATCCTGCCYAACTGGGTCACAGAAACAAAAAAACATTCCTTTCAATAGGTCAAATCAGAAATTTCAAGTCACCTTGAAACACTTTTGTTAATATTAAAATAAACTTTCTGCATTCAGTTGTGATTAGTCCAATAAAAGGCAGAAGTCTGATAGAAAAGATGATAGAATGTTCTGGAAGGATAAGAAACGTGCCAGCAAAGCTGATAATATTAACTCAGATCTGCAAGTCCTAGGTCCAGGTGAGGGCTTCCAAATGGTTGGAGGTGTACATATTCCCTGCATACCTCACAGGCTCCTCAGGAAGAAGAGGCAGCTGAAAAACCATGCAACCATACCAGACTCATCTGGTAACAGATGCTTACGCACACTTTTGCTAACTACACATTTTATAATTTACGTTCCTTAATATAGAATATAAATGCATAAAACCATTTTCCTTAACTGTATTATGGAGTCTTAGTTTTGCTCTCCCTTCTGCTGCTCAATTTTATTTTCAGCAATGCTTCTGCCAACCCATTCTTTTCTTCGAGCTGACAGATGTCACTGTGTCTTCTCGCTCACCACCCATCTAGGGCTGCTGTGGCACCCTGTACTGTGCCTGAAGTGGCAATTTGGGATGTAATCCCATGAAGTGAGAAAAGCAAAACAACACTGGGTCACAACAGAACAGCAGGACAGATGGACTGAGGGAGAGTAAGAGTATAAATACTCCAGGTTTGGGGTTTTTTTTAGGTTGGGGAGGCATGTTTGCTTTTGTGCATGTGCATGTAGTAGGAATCGGCAGGAGGTGGTGGGATGAAAGTTGAAGGGAGGGAAAGCAGTCYCTGATAAAGTGCCATAAAAACTACTAAATTTTCATCTTCAGCAAGCAGCTTGCCTTCACTTTCAAAAATAAATTCCCCYACTTAGAAACAATTTGGGTGGCATCCCACCTTAATTCCCCCACGTGGGTCTGTGCTTTCACAGAGCRCTCTGAAATGTTTCCAGTTTTTTACCTAGCACATCACTTGCTGTGGTTTAATCCTACAGAAATGAAACCATCGGATGTTTTTCCTTTCATGCTCTTTGCTTACTGTGATATTGCAGGGAGGAAAGAGTAAAAAAGAGAGGAAAGTTTACACAACAGATAAAGGAAAGAAGGATTAGAGAAAAATCCATATGGAAAAATCCTTATGTATTGAAAATCTTATGGTACAAATACTGTTTATTGATTAGAAACACTCCAGGCAATGCATTTAAGGACATAATCACAAACTAACCTGATCTTCTTTCAAWAAAGTGAATGAATGTTAGGACTAAGAATAAGAATTCGATGAACTCCAGAAAATCAAAAATGTTCCTGACCTTGAACAAACCAAAGAAAYGCACATTTTTACAACCACTTACAGTCAAAGTATAGGGAATATTAATAACCTTCTTTTTGCTGCTGCATTAAAACCATATGCCCAAAATAGCATTTTCTCACTGAAAAGAACATTTTGGAATGTCAGCATGCTGACCGAGACATTAATAAATAGTTTTACGGTTTCTCTGGGCTTTGGTTGGGTTTTCTTTTGCAAGAAAGGAACCTACCGAAGCTGAGAGCCCCAGTCCTCATCTACAAAATCCCTAAAACCAATGAAAAAAGTATTCATGAGACATTATTTCATGCCTTCAATAGTCCCCRAAGTCCACTGCACAAACAAACCTTTAAGCTACTTCATTAATTTTAATGAATTTTAAAAATGGGACTCATGGCCAATAAGTTTTATCATACTTCTAGTGTGGATAAAGTACATATATTTTTCTCTTCCCCTCCTTGCAACTCCTCAGTCAAAGGCTAATATATGACATCCTTTTATGTCATTCTCAATTTTACATTTGGCTTTTGTCCTCTGAAGGGCAAAACCATGGCACCTGCAGAGAAGCAGGGCCTTGTACTTTTCAGATCACCTGGATGGTCTCCAAAGTCATGACCAAAACGTCCTTGSTTCCTCCACAGCAGTCCCATGTGTGCCACTTGGCTTCTGGTAATGCTCTCCCATTTCTTTAGAGCACTGTGTATCTGAGGCAGTAAGAGCTGCAAGCATTGCTACGAACTTACTCAGAAAACTTTATCTATTTTTGATGAATAATAAAATTAACTTCAGCTTATATACAAAGCAACCACATTATGTAGCGCTCCAAGAACAACTAAGTTTATTATATARAAATTGGATGCATTAGCTCATTTCTCGCATCAAGCAGATACTCCAGGCTCCAATCTCACCCACTGTCATTAACCACAAATCAGCCTGTTACATCACATCTTGTGGTCTGTCCAAGAGGAAAAACAAGGCACTCTCAACAGGAGCTCTGTCCAMCTCACAGAGGAAAGTCAAAACCTTCTTTGTATTCGGCAAGAAAGCTCTCATCGATGTGGATGCCCAACTATCATCCCTTGTCAAATCCATGGTCAACACACTAAATGTGGTGTTCAGCAATTGTGCTGGACCCCAGACAGGCAGCCAAAAATAAAGTACAGGTTCTAAGGAAAGATGCAAACATGCTCATGCTCAAAATACTCACTAYATGTTAGTGAAGGCAAAGAATATAAGTGCATCTGTGTACAAGAATTAACTTTCTTGAATTTTCTACCATTTTCTGGGGATGGTGGATAATTAAAACAGAAAGAAATTATCATTACATTTGGTTTAAATTAATTGTCGCTACAGGATTGTACATACAAACTTTTTGCAAAGGACAAACAGCCAGGGAAAAAGACAGCAGAATCATGTTAAAATAGAGGAAAACAGAAATAAATATATAGAAAATTTGTATATGCATGCTATTAAGCAAGTGTGTATCAGATCACAGGGAGGAAAAAATATAAACAGCTAAGCTGAACATTAAATAAGTCTTCAGAAATATTTATCTCTTGTTGCTTTAGAATTTCTTGAACCTGGGTCAAAGTATAACATTTCTTCCAATGGATTTGTTCTTGGCAGGCACGTTGAACACATTCCAGCTTATGTGGCTAGACAAATGGCTGAAAGTACAAGCTGTGTCTCCAGAGCACAAAATTTAATGGAATTAAAATTTCAACACTGTCACCTGTTTGGAAGCAACAGTGCTGCTGATTATTCCATCACTCTGCATTTGAGACCTTTTCTTTATTACTGAGAGGATGAAATTGTAATTTGCTTCATACCTAATCTGAAAGTTAGTAGAGCAGCAAAATATTTTAACCTGTTTCCTGCATATACCCTTTTTCCCAACATTGGTATTTGTCCACAGCCAATACCACTGAAGATTAGAGAAGCACTTTTAATTGAAATGGAAGAATGAAAGCTGCTAATGTTTCTTATTTCTCTTTGTAAGTAGCAACAATTTGTCACATGGAGATGTAAAAATATTTAAAGGGACATCCATGGAGTTCCGTACATGTGCAGTGAAGGCAGGCTAGAAACCTACAGTCACAGAAGACAGAATTTTAGAGCACAAGSGTTGAAAGTAATGTTAGAGGAAGCAGTAGACAAAAGTTTCACTGTCTACGCAGTTCTGATCCATCCAGATATTAGAAAACAATATGAGCCTTCACACAAAACCTGTCTGCACATGATTCTTACAATGCTGCTACGAGTTTTAGAGCTTTGTGACAAACTACGACAAACACTGAACGATGTGGCCACGACCCTGCCAGTGTTTTCAAAGGAGAGGCAGTGAGGCCAAGCGTGACCACGTTCTAACCTGTCACTGGCTACAACCACTGCACTGCTGGGAGGCCACCAGCTCTCCAGTCATCTGCGAGATCTAATGACCTACACAAGCTTCCTTTGCAAGCCAATGAGCTGTACTTAGTTTATCGCRGGGCACAACTTATGAACTATTTTGAGCAGGTGGAAAACAGCCTCCCCTCTTTCAACATCCCTAGACAGCTGTAGAACAACTTGTACTGGCAGATTCTGAGGAGTAGCTCTGTTTCAGCTGTAGCTCTTACAAAGCTAAATGGRGGAAAAAAAGAAGTGACGTGCAGAAAACAGCCGGCACAGGCAGCATAAGGAAAACRAATTAGTAATAGGACTTTGCAGTTCCTCTCCAGACTACTGCTAGGCAGGGAGAGGCAGGACGACACACAACCCCACCACCACGATAAAAAATAATGTGAAAATGTCCTAGCAGGCAGCACAGGTTTCTGAGCTGGTGTTCTGCACAACACAGTACTAAAGGATGCATGCAGAACCCCCAAGCTCTCCTCATTGCTCACACCCCATCATTAACAACAACATTCCTCTTTTTAGCCTCTCTCACTCCCAGGTTTTCAGGTCCTCTAGACAGTGATAATCTACTACTCGAAAAAGCTATTTCATCTGCRGGTTCTGGTCCACAATGCAGTAATGGTTTGGGTAATGAACTTTCCTTGATGCCTCAGTGCTTTTTATAAATAATCCTAATTACTAGAAAGGCCTCCTTTCCGAAGCATGCTTTGTTGAAGCTATTATCAATACTCTCATTCAAGGTTTGGTAGCAAAAGTAGCTTCCTTTTCAGTGCTGAAAGCAAACCTTTATTCCYCCTGCAATGCAGTTTCAAAGTAAATGTACGTTAACATTTTGGAAAATTTAATTATTTACAATATTGTATGCTTGAGTAGTCATGAATTTCCTCTTTCTTCTCAAAGGTCCTAGTTAAAYTCAAAGAAGAAAGTTATCCTTAAGTMGATCAGAAAATGAAGCCTGATGTCTGTCTTTAATAGACATAGAATCACACCTTAGGTCTTGAAATCTCTTTTTCTGTTAGCAAATACCACAGCAGAACAGGAGCACATCTGCAAAAAAACCCAATAGGTTTTGAGGACGTGACATTCACACCACAAGCATTTCAGCTCAGGGGCGTGGGTGTCAGTACTGGGAAGACAGTGCTGTGGGTTGTGTCCAACCTGATTTTGAAGGCTAAATACCAACAGTTCGAGGACATCACTTGCATTCCTGGAATATTTTCATTAAAGAGCAACTCAGTTTGTGCTCTCCAAGAGTACTCCMCTACGTAAAGTATGATTAGCAGGGTTATCAATTCACTTCAAAATGCATGTCTCATTCAAATCTATGTTTGACAACATAGAAACTCCTCTGAGCTACCAAACTCATTCACACCATAGACACTCATCATGGAAATTGCCAAGGAAATAAATCCATAAATCAATTGCCTGCAGTTATTCTCTCAAATAACATAATGCAATTTGTAATGTTAATGGYCAAAAAGGTATACAAAACTCCTATTCCTCTCCTTTACATGCATTTTGGTTACAGATCAGCACGGATTTGCAGATTAACTAAGACAGAATGCACTTGAAAACAGTTTGGCTCATGTCTGAATGAGCTGTAACTCTATCAAAAAGGGTTCCTTGAGTTCCTGCAGCTCTGTAACCTGCWAAGGCAGCCCATACCAGTTAAGCTTCATTTTACAGCCCCTTAACCATTGCAACAAAATGTAAATACTTCAAAGATGACTACCAATTCTGTTTTCTGCATTTTACTGTTTCCACCAATTTGTCTGGTTCCCCATCTTCCCTTACTGTAGAAGCAGGGGCTTTCTTAGCCAGCTAATAATACACAGTCAACCAGTAGAAATTTCACCACCAGTTTGACTGAAATTCTAATGGGAATTGGAAGTATGAAGGACAAAATGGGATGAGTGAAAGAGCTTTGTTTCTTTGGGAAATTAGAACAGAACAAAATCAAAGAGGCAGAAATTTTGTATTCACACACTCTAGGTGTAACAGATTACAGATAAATAATATCATCAATAGGAAAACAGATCTCAGGTCTTTCTTTTAATTATGAACAAGAACTTGCAAATGTCATCCGCATTTCACTGAAGCAATAATAGATGAAATTTCASAACAGCAGATAGGAGAAAAAAGTTGTAGAGAAAATAAAGGGTAAGCTTGAAAATCAGAGGAGTGGGGAAATCACTATAAGAAAYACGAAGTATCAAGCTGGCAAAGAAACTGAATGGCAAGGAAGCGGGGAGGGAAAAACATGTCCTGAGTGACATGAGGTAAGAAAACATTTAAATGCAAGTCTACCAGAGAGCAAAGAAAATGAATGTTAAGCAGATGAAAAAGTACTAAAAAGAGCAGCCTGACAGACAAGGGCTACACAAACTGAATGGCTGAATACACCAGGTCAGGTGAGACCAAGAAAACACAGAACGTTAAATAATACTAAGTCAACATCATGAGTGATTTGCCAGCAGACACAAAGGCAACTACAAGTGCAACTGGCAGAGCATAACTAATAAGTTTCCATACACAAATAGGACTTTAACTATTGATAGAAGTAACAGTTCGCTTGTCAAAAGTTATCGYTATTTTCTGATAACCTTCAGCTGCTAAAACTTTCACCTTAAGTGAGAAATAATGGAGTTTTCAGTTTATGAGAAAGCCACAAACAGTGAATAGAACTTCCTATTTCAACACCTCCCTTAAATAAAATATTTAAGATAACAGAAGAGTCGTTTAGAACTACCATTCCTCAATATTACTATTAGTCTTATCAATATACCGACTTCACCAAAAAATTAACTTCTCATAGGGCCACCTCTCTATGCAATTTATCTTTCAAATGCTTGCATCAATCCACATCATAGGGATCTGGCCCTTGATAAATAGGGTATATTCCACTACATGTATATACATTCACAAGTATAATAATTTCTACAGCTTTGAGTAGTCACCAGGGACAAAATGTAACATTATCTTTGCATAAGACATGTCTATATTAAGGTTACTTCATAGGCAGTAAGRGGACGCAAGAGACAGACTGTAACAGGAAACAAAACCACAGATGCTGCAAGAACATAGTCAAGATTTACATACAGGATGATGAAAATATTTGGTATAAATTACATATTAAGCATTTACAGCTCAAGAACTCCAAGGTCTAGGGTCCCATTAATTGCTTAAATAGACTGGTGAACATCCTTCTGTGTGGTGAGTGACAATTCAGACTAATACTTTCAGATGCTGTGAAACAGCCACCCTCCTTAACATATATTACACAGAGTCATGTAGGCAGAGATACTCAGAAACACCATACGCCCACACAGCTAACCACAGGTGACAGAGACAGAATTAACCACCCTTTATAGACTTTGGCAATGTCCATCAGTTCCTCTACATTTATTTTCAGAATAAATCCCCCTCAATGGTCTGACAATGCATAATTAATTACATTTATTGACACTGAGGTCAGAACATTAGTCAAGTGTTGTCACATTAAATATTGCACAAGAGYGCCATGAGGCTTTTTTTGATACTATGAAATCTGAAGATGTCCAAAAGAGCCGTTTTTAAACCCACCCTTGTGCAGAGTTGTGGTTTAAGCAGTTTTCTCCAAAGTCAGCTGGCAGCTCAGTGTCTGTTACTAGCACAMCACCACCTTCCAGCCCATGTACTCCCTCCAAAGTCTGTGTGCATTCGCTTTAACARGCCTTCAAATTCTACTTTGCTAACAAGATAATCTGCTTCCTGAAGCTTAGTAAACGTGCTTCATCACCAGCAGCCACGCTTTACATCTTGCACTGGGAATCATCCCTGTTTTTAACAGGTGGCTGCGTAGTGAGTGTCAAGCAAAGAAACACTCCCTTGCATAACACCCTTTTTGCATTTTTATATAAGCACAAACCAAGAAGCACATACTGCTAGAGAACAGAACGATTTTGCTGCATATCAGGTTTTTCAGATTTCTTTATCAAATAGGATTTAAATATCCTATCTGTTTCCTCTTTGCCTTTGCTTATATGACCATCTAAACTCCAAACTCCAAATCCAATAAAAGATTAACTCATCAAATACTTGGTACTTGGCGTAGTTTTATAGAAGTAGCAACTCTCATTATTTAGTTTTTAAGCATTATAATGTACTAGAGGCAAAAATTAATTAGAAAAAAATCTCATTCTTCATTGAAGGCCAGCCATCTCTGAGGCAACTCGCAACAATCAAATAGGAACACTTTCATCACTTCAGAATAACAAGTTTAGAGGTGAAAAAAATCAATAAATATATTTTTGACATATACAACATGCATAGCACATGCGTATATAGAGATTTTTTAAAAAAAACCCCAAATCATACAGGACTTTCTGTAAAATCTGCTTTACAAAAATAGAGAAGAAAACCATCTTTCAGACTGCATGATAATGAAAAAAACCTGGTAGATTGGCATTTTTCCCCACTTTAGTCTACATTTCAGTCTTTTTAGCAGATAGGGAGAAAGAAGGAGTTTGAAGGACAAACTAAGAACCACAAATAGCCCAGATCTAACATTAGCAGTATATAAAAGATAAATGCCTAAGAAGTTTTATGAGCAAAACTGAAGTGACATTGCAAACACTGCAAGCAAATAAACATCAGGCAGATTAAAAATGCAAGCAAGCAAGACTTACAGAAATGTCAGCAAAACCAYGAGCAAAAAACCTCCCCACACTACAGCCAGTTCCAAGGAAGTCATTTTCAAAGAACAAGAGCAGTTTTTCCCTTTCAAAAAGAGAAAGGTACCAAGACATCCCACAATTTTTATTCAAGAACCTTGACAAGAATTCATTTTTAAATTTAGTGTTGCATAACTACGAAAAAAAATAGTCATTCACTGAATTCAATTTATTTTAAATACAAATATATTCACTAACATTTTCTATTCGTCCTCCTTCACTGAAGTTTTTTTTGTATTGCAATATGGCAAGAAAGTTTCAGAAGATCAGGTTTGGAAAGAATATTAAATTAAATACCTGTTGTGCAATTTTTCAAGAAAAGCAAATTAATGGGACTGGCTAAAACAGAGTAAAGYAAAGCCCAACCCAAAAAAGAATGAACTGAGGCAAGGAACAAAAGTAGCAACCCCTAGTTTTCAACAAAACACATTATCCTCTGTACCATTTACAACAAAACAGAATTAAAATAAAACAAAATAATAATTCGTAAGACGATAAGGCTGATTACAAATTCCAGTGACACAGACAGTACATTCATCTCCACTTGACCTAAGCTTCCAATTAAAGCAGGAGGGAGAAACTAGCTTGTCCAGCAGTATTGTTAAAGGCTAAATTGTTAAGCGGTTTTGAGTCAATATATAAAATGAAACGACAAGGACACACCACAGCTCAAGTAACACAAAAATGCAAAATAATATAAACACATAAATATGATTCCTGTGAATCGCAACCCCCCCACCCCCAACCCTGACTATATTTTCCACAAATTGCAACCCTTATGTGGATTTTTCTGTCTGAAAAGCTAAATTCTAGGTAACTAAATGCATCAAACTGGGCAATACAGCATAGGCCATAGAACAAGAAAAGAATTTTAAAAAAGAAGGGAAAATTACCCACCTCCTAGCCAAGTGCTTGGTTTCACTGGAGTACAGTGTGAACACCTATCGTACACAAAGGACTTTTAAAGTCACACCTACCTCTCCAGACTTTGCACTGCAGTAAATCCTATGTATGGATTAGGAGACCTTGGTCTCTCTGGCACCAAGGACAAAGATCTGCCTCATGCCCAGCAACCAAGCCATGCAAAATGAGATGATAAGAACGAGTGGATGGACTGGAAACACAAAGAAACAAACCTCAGGAAGTATTGCTAACCAGACTGAGAGTCTCGTTTCCTCTTTTTCCCTGTAGTCATCACAGCAAAGCAGAGTTTTCAGAAGAGATCTGAGAACGGTGAAGTTTTGCTGAGATTAAAGGGAGACTTCTCAATCGTGTTAGGGAGGAACAAGGCAGAAAGCAAAAAGATGCTTTTCACAGAGTCTCTATCCATAGGAAAACCTAAAGCGGGCAGCACATGGCCCAKGGGGAGGCAGGAAGCAAGCCCTCCTGGAGGAGGAGGATGGGGAGAGGGAATGTAAAGACAAGATGATGATGTTTTGGGAGGGGAACAGGAGCAGAGTGAAGGATGGGTAAGGGCAGCACAGTCAAACCAGTGTGTAAAGGAAAACACAGAACTTCAGAGAGCTGTCAGCACAGCAAGGGCAGAGAAAAATCCTATTACCCTAAATTGAGATTAGAAAGGGGGGAGGTGTGTTTGCCTGTTAAAACATTTATGCTACGTGACAGGATGAAAATGGCCATACCTCACAGAAAGTGTGTCAAAACTCTGCAAGACTCATGCTTGGGGGTTTTTTGCCTTTTTTTTTTTTTCTTTAATATTCTCACATTCAGAATTTGGAAAGAGAGGCTGATACTGTAGCTAGGAAAGACTGGAATGGACATGAAAATGACTTCARGAACATGAACTTTGATTTATTAGCTTAATGGAGGCTTACTGTGCAATATAAGAATTACATGCAAGAGTACGTCACTGCAAAAATAACACCCATTTACAGGTTTTCTTATTAAATAAAAAAGCTCTGTTACTATCTACATTTAATCACTATGACTATTAAGGAGTGAGAAAAAATTCTGAATCTCTGCCAATAGCAACATTTTCCTTTACTACAGAAGTGTGCCTTAAATGGATGTAACACACAAAGRAAAATAAGGGGGTTTTTGTCAGTCATGCCAGATGACTGTCAATAAAGMAATGCTCAGAATTTGTTAATGGTTTCTAAAATATGTTTCCTTCTAAATTTCAAAGAATAGATGTCTCAGAGGTATATCTACAGAAGCGTTTTTTAGTTTAGAAAGGCTTCTTTTTGAATTTATCATTAAGAACTTTTAAAGCACAAAAGGTCSTTTTCCTGAATTTTAATGTATCCAAAAGGTTAAAGAATCCTAGAGAAATCCTTCATGTTATGCAAAGTACTGTCCTTGAAAGTTTGTGTTGTTTCTACCCTTGAAACCACAACATTAGGATTTCTTCTAATTAACTGAGAACTATAAGGCAAGCTCTAAAAAGATAAAAAAAGTCACTTTAATTATGGCAACTGTCAACAGCACAGTGAGAATTTTAAAGAAATCTCAATAAATATGCAAAGAGGCATCTAAGAGATTTATGAACACGCCCAAATACACAACTCCCCCAGCACTTAATGAGACACTCCTGAGTGCTCCTGGAGGTGTCTGAACACCTTCCACAGAGCACACTCAGGGTATGGCTGAGCACAATTCACACCTGTAGTCCCCATCAACGTCAGCGTGGTGTGGTGGGCTTTTGGCACCTCCAGAAAAGCCCACACGTTTAAGTCACTTCTGATTATCTCCATCTGTGCACATTTATTCTTGTAGAAAATTATCTCATCTCTGTTTATAGTTTAAACCTCAAGCTTAGACCCCGGGCTCACACATGGAGACAGGAATACTAACAGCAATCTATAAAAGAGTAGGAGCAAGGTCTGAATTTTTCAGCACCAGCTTATTTCTTTTCTTCCCTTCGCATCTTTCTTAATGTGTAAAGAGGGAGGGAAATAAAAAAAAAATTCTTTAGGATTTGGAATATTTTGCTTGCTACATTTGGAAAGTCAATACAAATGACAGCCRTAACAAGAATTCATGAGAATAAGAAAACTTTGAGATTTGAAAACTGTTACTGAAAGTCATCTTTTCCGCTACTTTTTGTGATTTGATTAAACATAGAAAAAATTAAGAGACCTACATTTTAAGCTTTACATATTCCAAATCTTCCTCATAACAAGAAGCCATAGTTTACTGCTCTGCTTTTTATATTGTATCAGTTTAGCACCTGAATTTATTTTTATAGTAATGCATTTTATATTTTTATATCTTATGAATATAAATATCTTCATAATATATATATATTTAAAAAAAAATTATATGTATAGCAAAGTAGACTAACATCATGAATGAAGAAGAATCTGATGAGAAAGGAAATATATATATGTGATGAAAGCCAAGAGAAGTCATCTTCCAGCACTTGACCTTTGAGAAGGTGGTCAAAATCTGTTTAATTGTGGTATTCTGAAAAATCTTCATCAGTTCAAGGACTATCTATTCCCACAAAAAGTGTATATATTTAGTAAACTCTTTCTTGGCATCATCTTCAGAACATTCATATTAACAGATGGAATAAAAATGTGGCTCATAGGCAGGACAGACTGACCTTCCAGGACAGGACTCATTTAACCCACGGGCAGATGAGACAGCATAGTTTAGGAACACTGCACATTCCTCCCACCAGTTAGTTCAGGAAAAGTTTGTCTGGGTCACCCACTCAAAACCAAAGACCTAACAGAGTTAACTTCCTCAGGTCCCAGAGATTCTTCATAAATTCATTAAAATACAGATATCACAGCCAGGACTTCTGCACCAAAATGCTGGTCCTCCTGCAAGGGAATTTATTGCTGTTTGTATTGTGAATTCAYAATTACTCAGAATTTCTAAGGGCCCTGCAGAGGCTGCAGCAGGCAGGGACTGCTGCTGTGCTTCCTTRAAACAGTGACAGTCACAGCCCCCAGGGACCCGGCACAGGCTGCAGTCAAGGGAAGGAGAAAAGGATRAGACAAACCTTGAAATCCTTTTATCCTTTGCAAACTGAAGTAGATTTAGTTAACAGYGGAAGCAGGTGAGTGGGTTATCACTGACAGGGTTGTCAAGCACTGGCMCARGCTGCCCAGGAAAGTGGGCGAGTCACCATYCCTCAGGGATGTAAAAGTCACATGGATATGGCTCTTAGGGACATGGTTTACAGGTGAACTTGTCAGTTACAAAAAAAAAAATCACGGCTTGCAGCACTTTAAGAGGGCACAATTTCCCTCACTCAGACATCCATCTCAACGATGTTACGCAAAGTGAAAGTGCATTCATTTACAGCATTGAGAAAACGAAAACTACTATAAAATCACCTCCACTCTTCCATTATTTCACAAAAAAACCAAACAAAAAMCTATAACAAACAAACAAACAAACCCAAACCAAAACCACAAAAAAGCAAGTAGCGGATATATTTTCCTAAATGAAACTAATACACTGAGTGGTTACACTGACAACACTTGAGAAGAACCCACCACCGAATGCACTTAATTCTCTTTTTACAAAAGATCATTACCAATACACTCCTTTGCAGAAGCAGAAGAAAGTTTGACCCCAAATCAGCGTCTCTCTCTTTACGTTTATGTTTTCAGCATTACACCTTTCCATCATCCCTAACTCCTACTGCAGAGCCTGGCAATGACCCATTGTTACAGCCTTGCAAAGGGACTGAGCAAGTTTTTGAATTTCTTTTTTTGAAAAATAAGGTTGTGGAAAAAAAATTAACTATTTTCAGCTTCTTCAAAACTCATTCATTTGGCTGAACATGGACATGGTGTTTCTCACCACAAGAAGTGTCCTTGTTTTCCAACACCTGTTAARTGGTAATTTACATAAAAGCAAGATCACTTTTGACACTGTAGGATTTCACATCCAGCTTTTAAAATGACAGTTGACCTCTCCTTGCCCCTTTTAAGTATTTAATTGCCTTAGTCTACTGATACACTGAGCCACCATCACATAATCCCATGCAACTCACATTCAGTACAYCTACTTTAAAATTTACTCTTAAAATAAAAGAAGGCCTTTTATCTCTGTTCTGGTTTTAGATTTAGATCACATATTTTTCTCCACTGCTGCAAAGTTTTTATTTGGCTTTGCRAGGGAGTAATAATTTTTTTTTAATTAAGTCTGTCAAACAACTCCAATAATTCAAATAAATGCTACTACTACTAAGGTTTGTGATAATATTCACTGACACAGATATGCTGTGTATCTGGCATGTATCTGGAATACACAAAAAACACGTAGAGCAAATATATCTTTAAATATTATCTTAAAGCAGCTCGTCTTCTCATGAAGCTCCATCAAGAAGAATCTGTCCCTGTTTTCTTCTTGACTCAGGGTTTAAGGGCAACTTACAGTTTCAACTGTGTTGTCTGTCAACTGTGAAGGAGTTTTAAAAAACAACAGGTATTTTAATGCTTCTCACACTTCCTTGAAGAATTATACTGTTACTATCATAAGCCTACATTTGCCCGTCTCGGAAGCCTTGACTTGCTGTAAGTGAAATATTTTCAACACAATTGTAAATACCAAAGAACAGCATCAACATTAGTCTATATGTAACCAAACTCAGAGTCAGTGCCATCAGCAGGAATAAATGTCAACCAAGTGAGAACATACACACTGGAGACACAGTCCAAGGTACCAAGCTGGCACATTGTATAGGCTTTTAAAGGCTTACTAAAACTTCGAAGAATAAACTAATAAGTTTCATGCTTCAAATATCTATTCTAAGCATCTTACCTGATTTACACACAGTTGGCTTTTACTAACAATCCATACAGATAAAGAATTTTGGAGCCAACACCACAATTCTTGCAACCATTTCCTAGAAAAAGCCATTAAAATCTTGCAAACCCTTTTTTCCCCCCCAAGCAACAAGCATCTCTTCATCTACACAATTTCTAACATGCAAGTAGATGTATTTTGGCTGCCTTTAGCCAAGCAAATGCCACAAGCCTTTTGAAAATGCTTTGAACGAGCTGTATCTCCAGTATAAAAGAAAGGATGTCTATAGCTTATAGACATTCCTCCACTCAACAGTCTTCCATAATTACAGCATTTTATCAATGAAATTTTAGGCAGCCCATTTATAAAGCCCACTCTGTTTCCCAGACAGTCCTAGGATACATTGCACAGTATCATTAAACATGTGTGTGAAAAGCATCTACTTTCATCCGAAGTGATTAAAGACAAGTTTGGCCAATTCTCACACTTAAATTCCATATTTATTAAACAGCTTGAACGTCTAGGCAGTATTACCGCTTTCGTGTGACTGCTGACTCTAGATCTAAGCCAGGTAAGTAAAGAGCAGAAAGCTGAACCTCTGTGTGATTTATACAATACTCAGATCAGCTGCACACAGATGATTAAATAAGTTTACCAAATCTCTACAACTTCAGCTTTTTCAGATTTAAAACTCACAACTTAATCAAGTTCTGCAGGTATTTGACGTTATTTATTTCTACATTGTGGGAGTAAATAAAACCCACAAGTGACATACAGAAACTSGAGAGGAAATAGGAGGGAAAAGGAAGACAAAGAAGTAGACGAGCACAGTTGTTAAGGCAGTTCTGAAGGGCCAAAGAATCACATAAAGCCTCAGTGAGAGAGAATGCTCCATCTACTCCAGCAGCTGTTTGATAACAGTAGCTGAATCCCTTCCCTGAACACACCCCCAGTAACTCCCAAGAGTTGCTGTGGAAGGCAACGCAGGGAAAAAAAAAGACCTGCAAAGTTTGCCTTGACTTGTGTGGGAGAACTCCTGGGACCTGGTTGCTGTCTTTTCACTGCTAACAGTGCCCACAGAGCTGCAGCCTCTTCTGCCTTCAGAAGACAAGAGCATGACTGTAACCGGGTTCTAGGAGGCAAGGGTGTCACAGCAGGCACGACATCCCCCACGTGAATGTGACATCCTCCTACTCCCCTCCCTTTCAGCCCTGTTACAAATGAGATGAAGACCTCACCAAGCCATTATGGGAATTCTCTGTGCAATGGGAATAGAAGAAGTTTCACTACACAGAATATGTATTGCAAGGGCTCTTTTGAGTCAGTAAAACTTGGCGCTGGGGGAACCCACAGAAATTTACATCAAACTCAGTCCAATCCATGTCCTTCCACTGAAAAGGGCAAAGCCTATTAATATTAGCATGCCAAACCAGCAACAAACACCACATAGTTTAAGCAACATTGTCAATACAACATGGTGTGACTCATACACTTCACACTTGCAGTGCAAATTCTCATTTCTCCACCTCAATTTGGCTTCCGTTCCCATCATAAAGGGCATAGAAAAAGGAAACAGAACAGCTACAGGAGCTAAAATTCTCCACATAACTTTTCAACATTCAAGCTACAACGGCCTTTATTTTTCTGCTTCCTCACACTTTTCACAAATTCTAATAAAAATTCACAAAGGTGACCTCATAAACAGGACTGGTAAAGCACTATGGTCTCAATCCACAGGAACAGGTGAYAAAATGCTTACCTTCCAAACTGACACACAGAGCAGATGGCAACCCCTCACTAAGCGTGGAATTGAAGAACAAAGCTCTCCCTGCCATACGTTACAAGCACATGAGAGCTCCTGCTAACAAGGAGAAAAACATCTGGAAGAGAGTGTTTATATATGGAACACAGTTGTTGAATAAGCAAATGGAAGTGTGAATTTACATTTGTTAGTTTATCTATAGTCTGGCTGCTTTGTAAACAGCTACAAGGCAATGTAAGAAAAATCCGGACTGAAAGGCTCAGAACTTTTTTGAGGCAATGTGCACACAATGCTTTCCCATATCTCTTCTGGACCGTGTGCAAAATTAACAGCTTCAGTGGAAGATCTTACTTTCACTTAAATATTAAAGAAAACCAGCTTTTTTTAAACCCGTGCGCACAGAAATTTTTATGTAGCAGAAAGCCACAGCACAAGACAGTGTGAAATAAGCAAACAATCCATTGCTTTTTCTGTACRCTTTTCCAGTTGTCATTCTAAAGTAAAACAGGAAGAATTTAAGGACCTGTCAGTTTTCAGATGGAAATCCTATTCCTAAACAGGATTAGCTGGTAACCTAAAAATATCAGTCAGTAATCTCCAAAAGTCACAAGCTCATGTACCCCACAAAGTCCTATACCAATCGCTAACTACAAGAAATTAGGTCAGAATCCAAATCAGATCACACTATAGTAACATCAATCTTCTTAYCTCAGAACTGTCACATTTTAAATCTTTCACACAGTTTCCACATAAATTATTAAAAACAGAAGAGATCTGCCTCTGAACAGAGACTAACCAAAAGTGACATTCTAGTTTAATGTTACAGTTTAAATAAATACATACATTAAAAAGTTTATTTTTAGTCACTGAAAACATACATCTTGAAATGCTCCCCATCAAGCAAACAAACAAAAGCTATCTGACAGGCTGCTTTAGCTTCATTAAAATGATCTGGGATCAGGTGACAGCACTTCTGACACTGCAATGGCCTGCTATCCCTGTACATTTACATACCTTATTTTCTACGTATGATATATAATAAACAGCGTATAATATCTGCAAATTTTTGAAATTTATTGCTGTAAAACCACACAATAAAATCACTTGCTCTACTAGAGCCTGGTTTCCTTTTCACAGTGACAATAGTCTTCTAAGATGCAGACTCTGGGATCATGTAAAAATATTTGAGCATATTACAATAACTTGCACCTGGAAGTCATTAGCTGCACTGTTAAAGAAGTGGCCACTTCAGCTGACATTGTTAAGCTCCACATCTTGACTRACTGCCATCTGGGCAAAGAACATAAATATCCAATGAAAGCATCTCACTGGTACCATGTTCCCAGAAATGGCATCACTGACTTACTGACAATTATCACAATTTTTATTGGCTTTTAACCTTGGTGCAGTTCACTGACTGACACTGCTGACAAGGAGAGGCCAAGAGTTCCTATGACCAGAAACAAAGTTTCAGCTACAGCGTTGTCTCTTTCCATAATGAGAAGCAGCATGAAGTCCTATGACATCGTCAACTCTAAAATTCATGCTTTATCTACAAACTTGTCACCAAACCCAAACCAACTTGGTGGCAGCAAGACACGTTAACACACTTGACTAATTTTATGGTGACATTTATGAGCTGTAATAAGTGATATGAATCAGTGGCATAAACCTACACAACACATAACGAACTAGAGGGCAAAGTAAGTGCTTTGCCTGYTAATTAAACAATAGTTTAAATTCTTGCCATGCAGAATAGACCTCTTATTAAACATCACCGCTTTTGGCTTCTTATATAAAAAGTTTCTGTCTAACMCTGGCTGAGTTCAAATGACAATCGTAAGCGTACAGACCAGCAATTCCTTTGGGAAGGGACATTTATCGATTGCAGTTTGAGAAAGTACAGAAAATGTCATGAGAAAAGCCAAAGTTTTCACTCCTCACACAGAACCACCCAAAAAAAACCCAAAGCAAAAACCCACCAAATAACCCCACAACCAAAAAACACCAAAACGACCCCAACAACCAAATCCTGCCCAATGATTTAACCAGTGGCTACTGTCTCATCTTTTCTGGAAGACAAAATCTCCTCCTCCTCATGTGCTCTGAGCCCATCAGAAAGTAAAGTACTGTCAGCATAACCTGGCACATGAACAGTGCTCTGTAGACAAGGGGTGCAACCAGCAGACAGCTGTATCACAATATCAGTYGTGCAAATGGCATTGAACAAGCAGRGGGTTTGCTTGACTTTGTTCTGGTTTTCTCTCCCTTGGATCAGTTTACTTGCAATGGACCATCTCTGCTAATTTTAACTGCAGTCCTCAGTCATTTTCAACCAAATCCAAAATACTTTCTCAGGAACTCATACTCACAGGCATATTACATCACACTGCTTAACTCTGACAAACCAAGTTTGCATATTCTTGCTACAGGCAAAGTAGAGAAATGTGAGTTCTCTTCATACCATGAGATAGCAGTGATGCATAAAAAACAATCAAACCCTGCAGTGAAGAAACCTGAACTTCATGCTCTCTTGTGATAGGATATTACAGATATGAGACGATAAAGCAAGAGCAGAAACAGCCAACACAAACTCAGTTTGAATGCAAGGCCCAGCACAGAGCTGTGTGCCCCAGCTTACACAGCTTGTCGTGGAAAACAGACATGCAAGGCCTTCTTTCTGCCAAAGTGGGCTGACAAAAAGGTTTGCCAGGACAGTCAATTTTTCTTGCTGCCACAGCTGTCAGAGAGCACTCCTGCTTGGCTTGTCACTTGTCTTCAAAAACCAGAAGAGAAGACCCACAAAAGAAAGCAAACTTAACTCTTTTCCTCTTCCCTCCCCATCTCCCCTGGAGCTACAAATTAATTAAAAAAAGCTTAGGCAAGTATAAAAGCCATCAACAAGAGACAGGGAGGAGTACAATTAAATAAACACAGTAAGGTAAAATCCAAACTGCAGGCAGACAATCGAACACAGTATCCCAGGGTTGATTTCAATATAAAGAAAGCTGCAAGAACATTGTGTTACAATCCAAGCCTCAAGAGCAAGTTTCTTTAGACACTCATATCAAAATAATAATTTTCTAATGCAGGAAAGAAAGCAGTTCAAAGCCCCAGCTGAAATATGACTGACTTAGTAATCACCTAACATTTGTTCACTGTTAAAAGCTTGATGGACTTTGGTAATATTTATAATGTTACCAAGCATTAGGCCTCTATGAATTGCTTATCTCCTCATCTTAAAATTGGTACCAAGGTTGATGTTTCTTTTCAAGGAAAGAAGAAACTTCTAAAATACCTTGTCAGCTCTACCCAAAGGAATATTCTTCAAAAGGACTAGAGAGCTCTTCAGTTCCAGAACACCCTAGAGCTACTAATGGGTTTATCCTTGAAGAAAGTACTGCCAGTGACACAGTACCTGAGTGGGATAACTCCAAAACAACCCTAACATTTCTCAGTAGTTACACCATGTTTGTTATGAATCAAAACCATTTTACTAATGTTAATATCAGAATTACCTTCTGACACAAAATCCACGGAACTTTGTTACAACTGTAAAGAATTAATTAACCTTTATCAGCCTAACACCGTTCTTATCAAAAACACTTGAACAAAATAGTACTGCTTTTACAAGGCACAGACACCCCTTAATAAAAGGTCAAATGAATCCACTTATAATGATCAGCTTATCAAGTATGTGCCAATATACTATGGATGCCTTATCCTGCAAATGTATTAATGGATGCACGCCAGTCTTACTTCAAGGAAAGCTACCATGCAAGTCATAACTAAGTCCTCCTCCTAATCACAAACACGCAAATTCCACACTCTTGGAAATGTGTTTTTAGAATTTAAGGGGGAGGGCGGGCAGATAAAAACTCCCAAAAAACAAAAAAAAACCCAAACCAACCAAACAAAAAATCTCCAAAAAACCCATACACAACTTATTTTCTGCCAAGGGCAAAAACATCTGGCATTCTCAAAAGGGTTGAGATGACTCTGAACATTTTAGGGGATGTTCTGGGCATATTCAGCAAAAATCCACTAAGAACTTGGAAGTCAAAGAGAGCTTCCACAACAATAATAGCTCCTTTTAAAAACAATTATCAGAACAACTATGGAGGAAAAAGTGCATATACATAAGGAAATAGGACTGGACAGAAGAAAACAGTTGGCAGAATATCGAGACCTTTAGATTCAAATTGGGAAATACATTTCCTTCATTTTTCTCATTTCTCTCAAGCTGTTAGTAACTTGTAATGTATTTTGCATCTTTGTAGTATTGCTCTTAAATTAACTAGGATTTAGCAAATGCTTTAAGTACATATTGTAATATTAGACACTTATTCCAAAACAAAGTTAGTGGGTAGTGAAATTTAGTGGGTAGTTTTGCTATCATCATAATTAAGATCTGGGGTGAAAAAAAGAAAGAAAAAAGGCTTTTTTGTAACTATAACAAACAATAGTGAGGTTTTGTCTACATACTTCTTTGAAGGTTGCCATAATAGGCCATAACAAAGGAATTGTGGTCACCTAGGTTAAAGTCTGATGAATTGTAAATAAAGATCACAACTGCTTTATTTGAGCTGAAGTACTTATGCTGGAAAAAAGTACACATCCACCATCTGGTGCACAGTAATTACAGAAATTAAAACCACATTTCTGTGGCCCGCCTTTAACAATTTTTACCGATACAGTAATACTTGATCTTCTTAGGGAGCATAATCTAAACTCATGCTGTTAAATGATCATAAGACTATCCAGTGCATGGCATAAGCAGTTCATTAAGCTGGAATCTTTAACAACACTTGCTCCCCAGTAATAAGGGAAATAGTTCCCGTCGGTTCACGTCACGCCGTTCCATTGAATCCACAGGCAAGGCGAGTTAATTTCCCACCTGCTGAGCGATATCTTGATGGATGGCACCACAGCAGGTCATTAATTTTGTTTCCTTTTGATTAATTTCACACCATACACTGGACACACAGTCTTTGAGTTACGATGTCTAAGTGCAGTGCTTAATGCCTGCAAAGGGCTAAATCAGGTTTTGACTGCTTGCCAAAAGGCAAAGAACCCAGATGTGATCCAAGTGAAAGGGAGCTYCGCTAGGCTTGGCACCTGACATGGCTACAGGAGTGGCAGGACACTCTCAGCAGTGTATTCTAACTGTGTTGTTCTTGAGCACAGCCATAAAGCAAAAATGCTGGATATACCTTACTTACAATTGAGATGGTAAAGTCAGCTTGTCTTGACASACAAACCTTCCCATGATTTACTTACTGACGTTATACCTAACAAGGTATAAAGATTTACTAAGACTACCATATTTCCTGTTTTCAAATTAAAAAAAAATAAAGTTCAAGATTACACAGGATGAAAGAAGAGGAAGGAAAAGTTAACATTCAAAGATGACAAAAGCAGCCACTGTTGCCACCAGAGCAGAAGGGGAAGCTGTGGGTCATTTTGTCCCTCTGTAGTCAGTGAAGACATSTGGGGCCCTTGGAGGCCTCTGGACCCACAAGAGAGGGTCCAGCCACAGCAGAAGGCTGAGCTGAGCCAACAGCCCAGAGCTGAGGAACARCCCAATCTCAATCTCATCCCACTTATCCTACTGCTCCGAGCCACTCCCTYTGACACCCCCCTTTGTGCTACATGTGCCAAATCAACAGATCCCTCGATGAGCTGATTCAGATCACAAAAACAAAAGAAGCCTTTTTCTTACATTAGCTTTCTGCTTGTTTCACAAACCAAGCTGTCTAACAGATGGGTCAGGTGTGTATCAGAGCCTGTGAAAATGAAAATGAGAAATTGTATCTTTTGGTAGCAAAGAGCTGTTTAGCTTAGCCCTTCATCTCCTTTTAGGGAGCGATTCAAAGCAGCAGCCCCAAAAGCCTCATCCTCTCTATCAACTATTGGAAGGATCTGAGCCTCCTAAACTCAAATTAGGATGTGCCTTCATCCAGTCTTTTCCCTTTCTCTGTGCACCCCAATATTCTATTGCACTATTAATATTAGGAAACCATTAGTGCTCACAACTCATTCAAAGCTTTCTCTCCTTTGTTCTTACTTCAAAATAGTGCTTTACAATATAATTTTTAGTCTCTTTATGATCATGAAGAATAACTTAGAAAACACAAAAGTGCTCATGCTTACCAGCAGCCATTTTTGGTAACAGAAACTATTGCAGTGAGGTCAAAATAGCGGAGAGAGTGACAGGGAAAATGGTTTTGTGATCTGACAAATATAAATGACATGGGACATGTGATTCAGTGCACATGGTTTAAATCTCTCAGTGTAAGGCTGAGGCGAGGAAGGCACGAGCTATTCTGGATCCATCTSTGCCAGCAGACTTCTCCAACCAGAAGTCATTGCCTCCTCACACCTGCCCATGGAATTAACCTCAGTGTCCCCTAGACATTACTGCAAAATAAGTTGGGCAATAATTAATTTGCTATTTCAGCTACAAAGCTGGTCTTGCTATTTTGATTAGCATAGTTCAGGCTGCACAGACTGGCCCTTCCATTAAGATTGCAGGAATCTTTCCTACAAACATCCTCTTGTCCTCTTCTGGTTCAGCACACCGACTGACATCATGACTTACTGTCAAGTACTTGATCAAAGGCTCTGCACAAAGCTTGAATAGATGCTCATTTGATGTGTTATAATGGTTACCTGTTTATTTGCCAACATGTAATTTTCAGCATGAACTGAAAAATTTTACTGTCAACTCCTATAAAGAATCTAAACACAGGATGAACTAGAAGCTGGATTAATAGGACTTAGCTGCTGAATGGAAATTCAAAGTAAATTATCTCAATCATCAGAAGCTGCAAGCTGGATTTTGTGGATGCAACTCCCACTGCCAGCAACCAATTATGACAATTCTGACAGTCAGGAGTACCAAAGGAAGAGCTACAACTTCAACACGATTTGCAGCAGTGTGTTCTTCTTCCTCATCATAAAAAACCAAACAACAAAACCTTCCCCTCTCCCCCCTGCCAAAAAAAACCCCAAAACAACCCCCTAAAAACCCAAAACTTAACATCAACCAAAAATCCCTAACTAAGCCACACATGTCACACCCCTCAAACAATCAACTTCTTATCCTCCTCTGAAAATGGTGGTACTTTCAAAGAAGAGAAACTTAATCTGTCTGTATACAATTTGAAATTAGGAAACAAGAGGAGCCCAACTCTCAACCCAGGTTTTAAATTGTTTTTCTTCCATCTCACACAAATAATAAATAATTAAGTTGAAATTTCCCTTAAGTGCATAGATTAATGTTTACCAAATCCCTTTAATTATTACAGCAATTTGTGAACTAAAACCTAAGTGCAATAAAGAAGGACTTTGAAACTGTTATATGTTTGCATATATTTATTATGAACGTCACCATATGTCAGGCAGAATCTCTGAAGGTAAATCTCAAACAAGTGATTACCACTGAARCAACGTGATGGAGAATAAAGTAGACAAGTGATATATTTAGCTTCATCCTATCTTTGTCCCTAGAGGAAAGCGTTCCCTGTAGTGTGGGAAGGGGAGGGRGGAAAAAAGAAAAAAGCCCAGAAAATTAAAACACGTTTTTCCCCAACACTAATGACCCATTTTAAACAGTCTTATGTAACTATAAAATGAGATTATATTTGCCTTGTCATGGATTTAATCTTATGTTTTTCAGTCTGAATCGTATCAGAAGGTTATTTACCTCACCTGTCTACCACAGTTTTCTGAACTTCCTCACTTCGGAAATCTGGTCCTTCTCCATCTTTTCAAATCAATTAAATAAAAAAAAAACAAAGACAAACCTGGTGAGATAATTTTGCACTTGGCTGAACGGTACAAGGTTTATACAATCTGAAGCTATGCAATTATGTTAAATACCTGCTACCTTCTTCTTAAACTTTCACCAGTCCTGGAATTCCCCCACGTGTGCTCTCCGGCGCGTTCTCAAACATGCACATTGAGCTTTTCCCCCTGCAGTGCTGGAACACAAGTCAGGTCTTAGAACACGTGGTATAAACTGAAACACTGTCATTAAATGAAATGCTTTTCCCAAAACAAGCAGAAACAGGACCACTTTGGTAAGTGTTCTCTAAAAAGGTCACATAAAACTTTGCGTTTATAAATCACTTTGCCACTCGTMGTTGTAGGGATGGAAGAGAAAAATAAAACATTCCTTCTAGCAGAAAATGTTGCTGTGTACCAACTAAAAGCTCCCTCACACACTAGATGGATATTAATATAAATTGAAAACACCACATATGTACAATAAAATATCCATGTAATTGTCAAACATGATCTGAATAACAGAGATAAGATTTACAAGGCAATTAAGTCAGACCTTCAAGGTCTACTCAAAAACATTAGGTTACTATTTAGCTTAGTTCTCCAGTGTTTCAACAATACAAACACACTATAAACATTATAAATGGAAAGATCAAGGCTTCCTTCCCTTCTTCCCCAAACACTAAAAAAGATCTCTAAAAAATACCTCCAAAATAGCCTCCTAAATCCAAATGGTTTCCAGAACCACAAAGGAAATTCAATAGGCAATACTGTCCATCTCTAGAATTGTGACAGTGAAAAACTGCATTGTGATCTAACAAGGTTCTTAGAACCAGGTTCACATTACCTAGGTAGATGTACAAGACATAAAATAAACCCACAACCCTAAGACAGGAATACTTATCTATAAATATGTACMAAAAMCCCCCTACTTTCAGACAATCTATTTGAAAATTATTACAATCCAGCAGTTAATGTTAATGCACAAGGCTGCCAAAAAGATCACTTACAGCTCTGAGCAGAATGTAAATGATCTTGAAACAGTACTGTAGTACCAGCAGAGAGAAAAACAGAGACCACTATACTGACACTACTACAGATGAATGGATTTCTTTACTGTTTAGTCAAACCTAACGAAGAGAAAAAGATAGGCAGAGACAGAGGAATAGATTTTCTAATATTATGAAAATACTCCTGCCTTCAACTCACTGGGGAAATGTGCCASCAAACACATCTTAAAAGTTGATACAAAAAGCCTTTGTCTTTTAAACTCCGTATCACTGGGCTACATTGATTTATCTTTCTAACAGCCAGGATTTGACAGATACCYTGCAAATAACTATTTAAGGCTTTATCTTAGCACATTTCAACATCCTGAGCAGTCCATTTGCTCAGTAAGCTACAACCACAAGGTTGACTGAAGTACAACACTGACTAACCTACCACAGTATCCTACCTTAGCCCACTGGTTTACACCTGTGTCCCACCGCCTGAAGTGGATAAATGTGTCCTTGAGCCACATGCATACAAGAGTATCCCTAACTGCAGGGGGGACACCCCAAAACCCACCAGCAGACACTTCAGTAGTGGCTGGAAGTGTTCAAGGCCATGTTGGATGGGGCTCTGGGCAACCTGGTCCAGTGGAAGGTGTCCCCGCAAGGGGGTTGGAATGAGAGGATCTTTAAGATCCCTTCCAACCCAAACCATTCTGTGATTCTAAGATTAATTCTATTATTAAGTCTGGTCTTAAAGAGAAGAACATTTGAAGCTACTAGTCTGACAAAAGAAACAATAACTTCTTTTCAATAACATTTTCCTCTGTATTTCAGAGGAATATGATATCTCTTTCTGCAGCTTTTATCATTTAATAGCTTCCAACTTAGGCTACTGTTTTAACAATGAGAAAAATCATACTCTGGCGTTTGGACTCAACATATGACTTGAGGTTCAGGTCTGAAAGCAGCAGCTTAATTACAAAATTACAATAGTTAGCATGGATTTATCAGACATTTCAGAAGATAGAATTTAAAAAGTTGTCTCAATTAAGATTTATTTGCTGCCTTGCTCTGCTCAGCTTTCCTGCATTCTAACAGACCACTGAGCCAACAGAAAGTATCAAACTTGCATTTTCTCCATAATATTTTCATTTGTTTATCCTGACAAGCTTTTTTTGGGAGGTATAACGATAGCCTTAGATGAGGTTCCTATACAAACATTTAGAATAATCAAGCCAAATGTGTTTTTGCAATAATATATTAAATGTATTAGCAAAAACATGGAAGTTAATTCTGGTGCAAATAATCCCAAGGGAAAAAAAAAAATCTGTAGTCCAGGACAAGTTACTGGACATTTGTGGATTACCCAGTTTTTCAATGTGCTATTTTCATTTTCTGTAGATTCAAAGCTTGTGCAACAAGGACAGTGAGTCAGACCTTCAGTAAAAACGCCCTCAATCATTACAGACATCTTGAGGTCACTTGAAAAAGCCTTGTCAGAAAAGAAAAACAAGAAAGAGGATCTGTATGGAAGAGGTATTGTTGTGACAAAGAAAAAGATGCAAGATCAACTGGCCTTCTGAAGGCATGAAACCAATGCCTGAAATCATCTGTTTTCATAAACAGGTAACGAACAATCCAACAGAAAGGTTCTAGTTCATCTTGTATCTATTATCAGCTGATTATAACAAAGATTCAGCACAACTGCACATACACCGTTCCAAGACTTCATCAGCTTTGACTTAATTGTACAGAAAAAAAACCAAATCCATCCAGGCTTGTTGTACTGGTGGGATGGGATGAGGGGTTCTGTCTTAGTTCAATTCTAGAAGTCAAGGAGTTCAGTATATAAGGACATTTCCTAAGTGATTAAACAAAAAAATCAGGTTACACAAACTGCAAAAGAATTTCAGAAGTACACTTTGGGGGATGGGAAGGAATGCATGAGGTAAAGCTTACGTGTAATGTGTGTTAAAAAATTTCAAGTCATACGGTGAAATCTCATCCTTGAAGATGAGGTGTTTGGAGTAAAACAGCAAAAGTCATTCACAAGTCTGGATTAAGATGGAAATCATACTTTCTTTACATGCACAGCAGAGGACACAGAAAGCCCTCCTCACACATAACTGAAATCCATCTTGACCAACAGCTAAAAAAACCACAACACCAAACCCAAATTAAGCACAGTTAGAACTGAGAGATTCCCATGACATTCTAAATAAATTTTAATACAAGAAATAAAGACCTGAACACCATAATAAACTGGTCAATGGTCAGCGGCACACTGAGGCACACAAACAAGACAAGTGAGAATGTATTAGCAAAAAAAAGCATGAAAATAACATTTGACAGATTTCTCTTTCTCTGTCAAATACAAGGATCTGGTCAGTACAAAATAAAAAATGAAAAGGTTTTAATTCTGCGTTTCTGTGGCCTGGACAAACATCTTTATCCTGAGCACTAGGCTTGATCCCCATAGTACAGGCAAGGCAGACACTGTAAGGTTCCTACAGAAATTTCTGCCAAACTACAATGTTGCATCAGCAGCCTTTTTAATTAAATGTCAAATTTTAGTTAAAGAATAAGGTGGGTGGCATACTTAAAAATACTCTGTAGCTTGTCAAAGGGCAAGAGTACACCTTCATTAAAAAGCTCTTATCATAATACACACCCAAAATCAATAGTGTGAAAACTGAATTGTTTATCAGGAATTTATACAGTGAGGATTTTTTTTTTTTAAATTTGGATAAACAAATATAAAAATGTACATGGCTAGCACTTACATGGAGTAAAAAAATTCAACAAAACAACACATTTATTTGCTACATAAAACTGGGGCCATTTGACCTACCAGATAGAGCATTAACAAATATTAACCCTCTGCTGACCTCAGATTTTAAGAATAATAAGAACACAATCTAATTTAGGCTGATGCTTAAACACCCCAAGCCAGTACTGTCACTCAAAGCTGCATTATTATCCTTCTCCATCCTCTTTGGCCAGGCTGTGTGGCTAAAAGGAGAAGAAAAGGGGAATGTTGTCATTCTGAAACACAAACAGTCAAAGGCCAGAGAGCCACAGGAGTTTGTCAGCCACTCTCTGCACTGGCTGGGACACGGGGAGGGATTGGTATGAGGGCACAAATCCCATCCAACTGCAGCTTGGGGAAGAYGAGGAAGACTGATGACATTCCCATATAAAAGCACCACCAAACGCTGGTGTTAATTCTCCTCTGATCAGAGCATAGAACATTTGATTAGCGTAATTATAGTGTAAATCATAAAACAGTCTTGTAACACCACTGAGTTACACAGAGCATTCTGAACATCACATCCTGAAGTACCAGGTTATCAGCTGGGCAACAGAATTCCATTTTGCCATATCCACCAGGAACATGGGTAGAACAGACTTGAGGCACAAACAACAGTCTGAATAGAGACCAAGACAATTCTACCAAACCAGAGTACTAACGGTGGATGGGGAAAAAATCCATTCTTCAGGTACATGGGATGAAGAAAACTTGCACTTCAAATGTAGGGGAAAAAAAGAACCCCGCTCATTTACATTTTTAAAACCCCAAATAATGAGAAAATAGATTGTTCAGATCTCCATCTAACCCCCCTTTTTAAGTCTAAAAAAATGTAAAATTAATGTAGAACAGTTTTCCACATGTATTTAAACTATAATACTATTTTTCAAGTACAACTTTTTTTAAATGAATCTTTTTTTCCATTTATAAGGCTCACTGTTTTCTCTGCTCTAGAAGTGGCCACATACATGCCAATATCTCAGTATGTAAGAAAGTGTTCTTAGACGTGTTTTAAGTAACTTAATAGTGGCTTTCTGTAACATTACACAGTGCACAAGCTATGCAACCAATGCATATGGAAACTACGACGCCAGGAAATGAATCAAGGTACAAGGACTTTAACAGAAGCTGAACAGAAGCTAAACCTGTTACAAGCTTTTGCTCTGTATCAGCCAGTACAGCCCTCAAAGGAAAGTTTAAGTGCACACTTGGGCCTCATTGTACTAGTTTCGATATACAGAGCCAGAAGTTTAAATAGCATCAACTCAAAAAGAGCTTAAGTAAACTGCAATATGCCTTTTACACCAGCACAGAACTTCACCCACCGTGGCTAAACTCTCCTTACATCACTGTAAAGACCCAAACCTTTCACCACAGACCCCTGGCAACACCGAATCCCTGCTGGTAACACATCAACAGTGCTGCAACAACTGCTCACTCACTGCCAGCTTGGATCGACTACTGAACTGGAATTCCAGACTTCCAGTGGGAAAGTACCGTTTCCACAGAACTTCATCTCAGATGCAAGTACACAGAAATTTGTAACGGACACTGAGTCCTCAAGCATTTTCCAGCCTGAAGCTCGTCCTTGCTCCATCAAATATTAACTTACCTCGGGGAGAATTTTGGTATAACAGGTCAGGTGAAAGTTACTGTCACCTTTTCCTAGTCCTATTAGGTTATCAATCCAGAACCCAAGGAGAGTCACTTCAGAGACTCAAAGGCTTCACAAAGATTAACAACTGGGGCCAAAACCTGAGCTCAATAAGCTGCCTCAGAGGCCTCAAACCACCAAGATGTAGATTCAGTCATATATCAAATCCAAACACTTCTGCAACTTGGTTTCATTTCTCAAATCATTAATACAGTCAGAAGTTTTTATTTTACCCATTATCCAATGTCTTGAACATATGAATGCTGAGCTACTGAAAAAACTCAAGGAAAGTATTCCAACAAGAACTACTGATTACTACCTTATACATAAGGAGCACAGTTTCTCTTTCAAGAGATGTTATACTATTAAAAGAAAGAAAAAAATTCTTTTCTATTACTGATTTAGAAACAAACTCTTGGTATCTTAGAAAATGTCTATTAGAAATAAAAGTCTAATATTTTATTTTAAACTGTAACAATAACATATTTAAAGTATAACCATAACGTGGCAACTTGATTACAGGCTCTTAAAATTAGACTAAGTATTCAAAACTGGTTGATTTTATCCATAGTAAAATAGCTGATAGCTTTAGCAGAAAAACCACTGGAAGCATTCTCCTTCTGCATGCTTTTTTTGCAGTCTAGGAAAAGAAAAGTAGCTGTGTAACACAAATAGATGTGAAGTGTAAACAGAATGATACTGCATTTCACCATGTTCTTGGAGGATCAATAATACTGATTGAGAAACTGCATTTCACAAAAAGAAAGACAGGAAAGTGAACTGTTCATTTTTACAAGAACTTAGAAAACCAAATCAATGTGCTAAGGGACTGATTGGAACAAGRTTACCTTAATAATGTGGTAAAATATCTTGTAAAGCCTACACTGAAGTCTGAGTGGTCAAGATTGAGAAATCTTTTTTCCCTGCTCTACAGAGTGTTCCACACCTTTTTCCTATTCTGTCAGATCAGGAAACACAAATACTGATGTCACTCCAGAATACAGGAGTGACAATTCTTAAYTAAATCTAAGAAGAAATAAAGTATTAAATATTCTAATTTGGCTACATGTCTACTCAAATTTAATGCTCAAGATCTAAATTTATTTTACTTACAGACAGTTTGAGTGCCTCAAAAGCCTTTCTCAAACAACTCACTTCGTTCAGTCCTCCGAATATTTTTTCAGATTTTTCCTGATCGCTCTGGAATTTTTTTCCACAATCCCTGCAACAGAGGTATGTATTTTAACATTTTCTACCTTATTTCCCATCAACACACAGAAACTGAGACACATTCATTTTTCTGCTCCTACTCACCGCTTGCCTTTAAGACCTCCACAACCCGTGCTTCAAACTGGTGCCTTATTTGGACAGCTTGCCCACTTGTTTTTCTAACCATCTTATTGCTAGCCAAGGAATAGCCATTCATTTTGCAGCCCCTCCAGATGCCAAAATCATCTCTGAATGTACTGTATGTCTACCATTAGCCAAAAGCATTTTTCTCAGGATTGTGAGACTGTTTCACGAGCTGAGATACTGGAGAGTTTTGAGGGTGTGCCTTGGTTATTTCATGTGCGTGTGCACACGTGAAGTAGGAAACTTTGTACCCATATACRATGTACTAGAACCTACAGAGAACACTGTTGCAAGCTCCTTTATCTTTACAGCAGGAGTTTGCCAAGCAGGTGTGGAAGTTCCTATGTTAAGAATATTTCATGTATTTCCTAGGTATGAAATACATCTATCTGACTGCTTAGTTTCTCCCCGGAAGGAATAAAAAAAAAAAAGTGAAAGCTCCTCTGCCAGGTGGCTCAGAAATTCCAAGATTGGGTAAAAAATCCAAATAAACAACCTCCTTCTAGGGAAAGGGGGCCCATTTTTATGTACAAATCATACTAAACACAAGACAGTAAGAAAACTCATCCTGAGAATCTGCAGATGAYGAATATCTGGTTGCTGCTGTCTGAGGAATGTTTCTAGACATATTCTAYGCTTTCTGTATTTATTGCTATTTTAATTATTCAAACCAACAAGCTTGAATTACATTAAGACAGAAATGGGCAGTTCAAACATATATAGGGAGCAGCAAACTTTAAGAAAAAATAATGAATTGGAATGCCTGACAGAGGTGTAGTGGTGCAGCATGAAACTTTCTTGAGCAATTTAGAGCTAGTATTTTCACTCTTCTTAATCTACAATATAGAAAATTAAGTCATCGCACAAACTGTACTTGAATAGGGCTATCAAGAGACACTCATGGATATTACTTAAAAGCTTGCTAAAAGATAGATGATCTGTTCAAAGATTTTTGTTATGAATACTATACCAATGTTCAAACTCCCCGAATGAAAGAGTTATGCAGATTTTTAACTCATGTATCTTATGCAGACAAGTTTTACACGACTAATGAAATATTTCAGATAGACCATCTTCAACCAAAACACATTTTACGCTTCATTTTACAAAAAGAAGGTCATAATAGCACAGGAAATACAAGTTTAGTTGTGGGTCCTTAATACTTGAAATTGTCTTCCAGGTATATCACATGCATTCTGCAGAGTTCAAAAACTGCATTGAAGCTGCACTGAACAGTAGTAGCTCTCTGCAGAAAAGGAACAGAGAGAAAGTGTGAGGACAGGAAAAAAATAAAGAGAGGTGAGGGATAAGACAGCATTTTAAACTCATGAGACCTACTGCCCAAGGGAATAAAGGCAGACACATTTGTACTAATAAAACTCTTCTGCAAGAATGTGTTAATCCACTCTAGTCACACATATTGCAGATAAGAGGACTATCCCATAATTTAGCAGAGTCCAAAGGTTCATTACCTTTGGAGGCAGGAATGATAATTCACTGGAGCTTGCACCTTTTATGACAATAACTTAGAAACATAAAATCATTTCGGTTGGACATGGTACTTGAGATTGAGTCCAAAAGTCTACAGGGTCTTAAATACCTCCAGGGACGCTGACTCGACCCTGGGCAACCTGTTCCAATGCCTGACAATCCTTTTGGTGTAGGGATTTTTCCCTAGCATGCAATCTACTGCTTGATTAGTAGCTGAGGATGCTTTGCTAGGACCTCAGTACAGGTTAAATAAAAAGCTGGACCAATGACAGTGCACACRTGAAGGGAGGAACACAACCTTAACAGGCAATGGGAAACAAGCAGCAATAAACTTCACTACCCAACTCTACCAAGAGTGAAAAAAAGGTCTTAGTTGTAAAATCATTCTAGGGAAACATAACCACAAGGAATACATCATATGTCAAAAATTATGTATAAAGAAATGTAACAAACTGCATGACCCATGAGCAACAACCAAGTAAAATCAGGTTCAGCCTGCTACTTGTAATCTAGGAAAATCCCTTTGTCTAAAAGACAAGGTCAAAAGAGGTAGTTGATAGCTTTCAGAGATTACAGGATTTTATCAGGATATAAAAATCAGTAAGACAAATGTCAGCAGGTTAGACTAATAATCAAGGTTAAACAGTTTGGAATGCCTGTGGGATGTATGAAAAAATGCAGTTAGCTAAGAGGAATAAGAGGTCCTTGTGAGACTCAAAGGGCCAGGATCACAGGATTCTTAACTTATACAAACCATAAATAATAAATCAAATGAATCACAGCATTGACTTAAGCTTTCCTTGTGAAAAGGACTTTGGTATTTAGAGTACTCTAAGAGGAAATCCCTGTCCCCCAAACTATTTCCTCTTTGTACTTTCACTGCAGTGTCTCCCTAGCACACAAGCTGCCACAGACATATGAAAATGCCATCTCTTTAGCAGAATTTTCTCAAAGGAGCTGCATTCTGGCCTGAGTGCATGCACAGACCTTGGGCTTGAAGGATTGACCTGATTAAAGCACACAAGACTCACTGTAGGAAGGTAAGAACAAAATCCCACAAATTCATCTCAAGACAGGTGAACTATTCCAGCTTGAATAAAAGAATAAAGCTATCCACTCGGATAAAAGTTTGCACTGACACAAAAAGCCACTGCCTCACACCTGGAAGGCTGTGTCAGCACTTGTGTCATCAATTCTTCATCATTATGGTGGCTCCTCCTCAAATGACATCTAATTAAGAGAGTCTATGTCATTCTCCAAAACCCTCCACTGAACTAGTCTAAGTTTGTAAAAAACTCTATTTACCTCCTCTTTGTAGCCTTATATTACAGTAACTTATCAACTCACACGAACGAGCAAGAAGTACTAAAAAAAAAAAAAAAAGGGTCAGAAGAGATGGAAATCAATCCACTACCAAAACACCATCTGAATGAGATTTATTCCTCAGAGAAACTATACTTCATTACATTATAGGTCTGGGCTCTTCAAGAAATGAAAGTTAAACAGACAAGGAAGCCTTCAAAACTTCAATATTCTATGCCAATAACAGGAGGCTTAAACAAGAAAACAAGAGGGGTTTGAGTGTGCAGGCATACACATGGATGCAAATACACAATTCCACTTTTTCTTCTGAAGTGTGGAAGAACAAAAGATTTGTTAGGTTCTGATGCTCTTTTTTTTTCTGKTTTTTTTTTTCTTTAAGTTCATGTGTATATGTGGTATATGAAATACARAGATGCACAAATATTTAGTTGGTAAAAGTAGAGAGGAATAAAGAATGACCTTATTCCACTCCAAACAGTTTAGAATTTTTTTGAAATTGAAGACGCAGTAATAGTGAAACTACTCAATTCCTGAAAGAGTTTCCACTCATCAGATTCCCAGCTGATTAGCACTGTGCAGAATGTTCATTTCCTTAGCAGATGCTTCCGATGTTTTTTACCAAGAATTGCTGCTGGAGTACTCTGGTTCCAAAACAGGCTAAGCAGAAGAATTCTGCACACACTTTGGGAATGATATGATACAAGTGAAAATACTATCAGAATCTGGCATTTTGATATTCATCAGTGTATTTCTTCCCACCATCTATTTAAGAGACTAAGCAAACAGCCAGACAATCTGTTGGCAAATTACCATAATGTTTGCCACTGGATCTCCCTTGTGACTGCTCTTCCTAACAAAAAATCTGAACTAATTCTCCCGTTCTCTCATAAAACACGAAGACTTTACATCTCAAACTGCTCAAAACATGAACACTGCATTCACTTGAGCCTTCAAAATACCTACCACAATACCTGCAAAGGGCAGTGAATGCCAATTAATCCTGAAGTTCTATTAGAATTTTAGAACCAAGATGAGGAATAGAACTGCATGCTAAGCTATTTTATTCAACAGAAGCAAAAGCAGAGTGAACTTGTGAGATGATGGCAGCATCCAATCCAAAAACATAGCCCTGCAAATGAAATTTAAAAAATAACTTCAAACTTCTAGGGAAATGAGTGGTGCTAATACAATTCCACCTATTACCTGAAGCATAGAAGTTAACAGTATAAAGCTTTCTTTTTCTTTTTTTTTATACAAGGGAACAGAAAGGAATTTGGTTGGAGGGAGATGACTTAAAACTGTAGAGCAATTGTCTTTATTCTAAGTCATTTTAAGAATTCAGAACACTTCATTATTTTGCCAGATTCTACTTCATGAAGCAGATTAAGGATTTTACACGATTTGCACCCAGTGTTGCTGGCTGCTTCCCAAGTTTTAGGCAGTCTAGTTTGGGGAGCTTAGACAACCTGATCTTCTTATACTCAGCACTCAGTCACTTTGTCTTCCAGCATCTTTTCAGTCCAGGCTGTATAAGCTGCCTTCCTCCGGGACAGCAAGATGGATTTATCACCCAGAAAAGAGGAAGCATATGTTCTTATTTAATCCTTATTCTGTTCGTACGAAATAAATCCATATTCTACATAAGAGCAACAGAAAACAGTCTGCATATGTTAAATCATGAAGAATAGACATTCCTTTCACTAAACACACTGTTCCACGAGCCATTTTAAGGGCAAACTACTCCCTACATCATCTCRTAAAGGTAAAGAGCGTGAAGCAGTAGGGCAAGTTACCTTGTATGCAACAAAACCACCAGAAAAAAAAAGGTGAAGGGTTTTTCCCCTACTATTAGGCTTRGTACAACCACCAGTAATTATGTGAACCGTGGGTGCAGCACTAAGCAGAGTTTCTCATGAAGTACAGTCAGAGTCYTTACACAGAGAGGAAGAAGCAAAAAGGTAAATCACCCATTCAGACTAAATTGAACTTCGTGTCCCCAGGCAAAATGGTTTCAATAATATAAAAACAAGAACTAACCGGTTTCTCCTTTTTTGAAAGCTTTTTATGAAATGGCAAAAGTATCCTGAAAGAACTGAGATCATCTCATTGATTTGGGAGCAAAGACATACCCCTAGCCTGAAAACAACTTTAAATCCTGTCCTCCCGAGGACAAAGATTAGGAGATGAGTACCAGCGACTCCCTCCACCCTGCTTGCATTTCCTACACACAAAGCTGTTTGCTGAGATAAAGCACTTGCACAGCACTAAGTCAAAATTCATTCCTGTATTTAGGATTATGAGTCATGCTGTTGAAAAAGCCATTATACTATTTCATGGGGACAAGGAGACAGAGCTCTTTAGACAAGTAAGACTGTATAATAACATGAATCTCAAGAGTGAGCCTTCATTTAAAGGGTATTCTATTCTTGCTGCAGTTACCCAGAGAGATTGATGTAGCAAGACCTAGTGCAAGAACCGAGAATTCATTTTCTCAGGTTTGCTGACCCCAATGCCAGAAGGAAAAATACGCTCTCAAAAGATGAGACTGATACTGTACCATATCTGGAAAAGATGGAACCTACAGACCCTACATTAACAGTGAGGAAAGCCTCTACCAAGATTTAGTTTCTCAAAACTGAGCGACATTTATTATTCCCCCTAAATATGTTAAAAAGTAACTTTACCTCAAACAGTTGCTGAAAGTCAAGGCAGACCATAAAATACTTGTATAATGTAGGTCCGCACACCTATGCAATCACATCAGGTCCCCGCTTTTCACAGAGAGATAAATCCCTGCGATCAAACCACAAGATGATGTTGATGTGTAAGAAACACCGAASCTGGCAAATAAAAAGCACTGTTCTTTCCAATCTAAACCTCAATGCCTCTCTGGCAGAAAAAAAAAAAAGTAGTAGACATGGCAGCCCAAGGCACAATTGGCCCCGAGATGACAGCTTTCAGGAACCTTTTTCTCAAATTCAGTTCCTGGAGGTTTACAAAGCATTGGAGAGGGAACAAAACCAGCAACGGGGTGGAACCGAGAGCTTGTAAATGGCATCGTAAGGGGGAGATTTCGACAGACTCTCGCCCGAGATTCATCCTCCCACCCGCGGCACCGCCGCCCGCGCTCGGTGAAGCCTCCCCGCGCCGCCCCGAGCGCCCGGGGCCGCCCCCTCCCCGCGGCCACCGCCCGGCCCGGCCGGCCCGGGGGGCCCCGCCGCGCCCCCGCCGCGGAAGGTCGTTCCGCAAGGTGACGGGGGCGGCCGGGCCGCGGCCAGGACGGGCCCCGCCGCTCCGGGGCGGCCGCTCGGCGCTCCCCTCATCCCTGCATCCCTCCCGCTCCGCGCCCGCAGCCGCGCCCGGGCAGGCGGGGGCGATGCCGCCGGGGCGGGGGAGCGGTGTTGGCGGGCGGCCCCCCGCGCTCGGCCGCGGCGATCCCCGCGGCGGGGCCGGGAGCGGCAGCGGCGCCCCCCGCCCGCGCCCCCCTGTGCCGCCTCACCTGTCCGGGCAGCGCGCAGGTCCCCGCGCCGGGCGGAGCGCGGCGCAGCGCCCATGGCCGAGCGCGGGCGGAGGCGCGGCCGCGCCGCCGGGGGACGGGCCAGGCGGGGGCGGGCGGCGCCGGGGAGCGTCTGCAAAGTGCCGGCCGCGCACGGGGGCGCAGCGCAGCGCGGCGGGGCGGGAGGGGCGGCCGGAGGGAGGGGCGGGGGAGCCGCGCGGCCGGAAGCGCCTGTGACAGGGCGAGGCAGAGCGAGGGAGCGTCTGCAAAGTGCGTGCCCGGGCGCGGAGCGCGCAGGCCCGGGCGTGAGGGGGAGCCGCCCGGGCGCGGCCGCGGCCGCGGGCGGGGGCACAGGCCACGGGCACCGGGCACGGGTGTGGGCACAGGCCACGGGCACCGGGCGCCGGCCACGGGGGTGGGCACGGTCTTGGGCACCGGGCACCAGGCACAGTGACAGCCGCTGCCCGCCGTGGTGAGTGTGCTGAAGCGGCTCCCGCCCTCCTGTGCCTCCCCCGAGCTGGTCCCCCTCCCGTGAGGGCTTTCCCCGGCCAACGCGTCAGGGCGGGCGCGCTAAGCGGACGCTTTACACCAGCCAACTCGTTTCCTAAGCATTAGAAACAGGTATTTGTGTCTGTTCATCCGCTTAGGTTGTCTTTAAAACACGCTCTACGCGCTACCAGAAGTTCACTTCTGCGAGCCATTAGCGCGGAGGAAGCTGATGTGTTTCTGCAGTGAGGAGGTGACCGGATTTTGGAGTGGCGAGACGGGCTCTGGTTTAGCACCGCTTCAGAAGGGTCTGTTTTCCCCAGCCTGCATAACACCGAATGGGAGCTGGGTGACACCTCGTGGCCAGTCCTGCTCTCTGGTATGGATACACGCTTCTTTCATAAGAACATCAAAATAAAAAATTATTTCTTGTTACCTCCACAACCTAACATAAATTAAMGAAACACAGCTATAGGTTATAACAAGATGCAGGACTCTGATCAATATCCATTACAATATTCTTCACATGTCTTGAATCGTCAGAAAGATGGCTACAAAATAATAGTAATAATAATAAAAAAATCAAGTGAATGGGTATGGTTTTGGTGACAATGGACAGAAATCCCTGCTGGTGTTTGGTGCTATTCATCTGGGGTTTCTCCACACAGGACAGAAAATGATGATGTGTACAATACTTGCTGAAGGATGTTTGTCTGCACCCACGAGCGTCTGCAATAATGCTGTGCAATTTGGAGTTTCACTTCTCACCCAGCATTGTGCTTTGCTCCTGGTTGGAAACCCCCACTGGCATTTAACGAGAGGTTAGGGAGTTGAAAATTTTACAAAGCGTTGAATGATCAAACCCTTGGACATCCTTCTTTGTGAGATGGRCAATTTTTTAAATGATCTGCTGTGGTTTGTGGAACAGGCTCCTGTCACAGCGAACCAACGCAGGTGAAATAACAGCAACTACAGTACTTTCAGTCTTTTCCACTTATGTTTTTAATTTATGTAGCTCATATACCGGAGCTGACCTAACACTGCWGTCACTTTTGAGTTTGATATGTTCTTACACAGAGATACCATACAGCAGGAGATACCAAGAATGGTCTCCTAGCAGAGCTCTTACCAGAGGGAACAGTAACCATTGCTAGCTCACAGTTCTCAAGCTGGATTGTACCAACCAGATTCTCCATTCAGGAACAGGAAGTTACATTACATGTTCCACAGTGTTTATATCTGACATAGCTAAATGGAAAAATATGGCACTTATATGGAAAGAGCGGATTCTTAGATCATAGGGAGCAAGAAGCTCCCTATGAAGAAGAGAGAACATAAACCCCTGCAGCACTGAAGTATTAGGAGAATCAGAGAGCAGATGAGCACTAACAGGTTTATTCCTTATTTTAGTGTGTGACAAGTAGGCCACCAGTTATTCAGGTCTAGCTCTCCCAGGCCTGTCCCACATTTAAAGTTCCACCCATCTGCTTGCTCATGCCATGCCCATGGGAAGAGTGTGGGTGGAGGCCCCAGGAGAGGCTTTTAGGGATTAGGGCCATTAAGGCCTCTTACTGCTATAAGGGCCCTGTTGCTGGCATGTCATCTTGCCTGCCTGTGTCTCTCCAGGACTGATCCTCTCACCTTTGGGTGCAGGGAGGGATGGTTGCAGAAGTGATTAGAGAAGATGGTTGATACATCTGGTGGATGTGTGAAACGCCCTAAACATTGTATAAGCTTGGGGCTGAGCATCTCAGCTATACCTGYTCTTAATGGAGAACTTTTGGGTTACTATGAGGCCTGTCTTATTAATGAGGGAAACAATCATATTCTGGTGGAGACATTCAATATATCACTGTTTCCCTGCTTGATTTTGTGTCCAAAACTTACAGGTACAGYCCTGCCCTCAGTGGATAACAAAAGCTCCTTGGTGTGATTGTGTGCCAGTTACAGCTGTGGGGTGTCAGAGAACTTGGGCAGAGGAGGTGCAGAAGTCAGAGGTGTACAAACTTCTGCTTCCTTGCTGTGCACTCAGCATAAGGGGACAGCAGCAGTCCTTAGAAGACAYTGAACACATCTGGGACTGTCTGTGTTGTGGGATCAATTCTTTGGCGCTTCTCTGTACTGAATTTTGGAGAATTCTGATTATGGACCAGCAGTGGTTGATAACCTTAGATGTAAATGCACAGAAGTCAGCAGTGCTAACTCCAGAATTGCTTGATGCCACCTTTAAAGGAGTGTACTTGTTGAATTTTCCRTCTCCGTTTGTTCAAGTAATAAACTACCGTAACGTGGAGAAATGTGACTAGAACACAAAAGAACTGGGTGAACGTTCACAGGCAATACCTCCATAAACCTTTCCCTAGGGAAGCATGTGTCAGAGGTGTTCCCTTTTGCCTTGTAACACTGTGTGACAAAATTACAGCACACATATAAAATATAATTTGCCTTTCCTAATAGCAAAATCTGTTATTATGAAATATATATCATTAGAGAATACAGGTTAAAAAATATTTTAGATATAGGAATCTCTTCCTTGTTAGGTGGAGTACATCCAGCATTCCTTCCTTTGTTCTGGTTCATAGCCCCCCCTCTTGAGCCAGGTAGAGAGACACAGTGTTACATCACATATTTGTATCACCACGGCAATAAARCACTCGGGATAGGCACTAGAGAGGATCTGCTTTATAATCTGCATCTCCTTCAAAGCCCCGTTGCCTGGYTTCTGGAAGGGCTTCATCCCTCTATGCAGGATTTCTTTCCTTCTTTTAAAACCCCACCATACGCTTCTCTGAATAGAGGGTTCCTAGCTTTGCAGATACTAAGTGGACTCTTTGGTGGTAGGCTGAGTATTGTATTATTAACGTTTAACATGAATTCAAAACAAAAAAAGCAGAAGAAGGAAAAGAAGCAGGAAAAAATGAAATTTGCACCAGAGATAAGATAAAAAAGACCTTCCTGAAAAGTATCTTTGTTCATTGCTAAACAAAATAATCATGTCTTGAGGATTCCAAGATATGCTTTTAAAGCTTTCTGTTTGATGTCTACCTCAGCTTTATTGATAGAATTGAATTTGCTGCAAAATGATAACTGCCTCAAACCTCAGTGCTGGAGATCAGAAAATTCATGTGTTCTTGTTTGAGAGTGTATCTCGCTTTTTTGTTTGATCGCTCTGATTTCTCAGGACCTCATCTCTGTTTTTTGAAATGCAGTACAATGCAGTTCTGAAAAGCTGAAATCCTATCCAATCCTACTAATATTCTGATCACAAAGTGAAATCTTGAAGAGTCACACTCTCTCTCTTTTGCTTCTAAGTCACAATTTGAWGTTGCTGTAAAATAACCTTGGTTTAACTCTGATTAAATATCAGAAGAGTAGGTAATAGAAAATGTCCCTGTCCTTCCCCCATAATCAGCCAACTGCCCAGTTTTTTAACATGAGTAAGACTTTGCAGTTAGGATTTAACTGTATCCTTCCCAACAAATTTTTATGGATATTGAAAAGTCAGATTTTTAAAAGGTATTATAAACACTGCCCAGTTAAAAACTAACAGAGAAAGAAACAAACAAACAAGAAAAGCCCCCCCAACACCCATAAATGATTATTTAACTCTTGCTTTTGAAGATTTTATTCTGTTCCCTGTTCATAAATGTAGCAACTGGGCTATAAAATTTTCCATCACCAGCAAGAACATTGGTCTATATTCCAACAGATCTGCCCGTTACCACAGACATTGTAAATATAAATTGTACAAATATTTCTGTTAACTTTGCACTGAGTTATCAAACAGAGAATAAACTCTTGGTTTGAGGTACCAACCACACATTAGTAGGTATTTAATGTGTGCAATAGGTGTACTAAGGAGCTCCCAGSTTACAGGAAATAGTTTGAGATTTCTTTTCATCACACAAGCATTTCAGTGCRAAGTGGCATGTAATTCACAGGCACAGTATAAGTCTGGTAGAGGTGATTCTCCACTGCCTTCTTCCCTTTGTTGTAATTAATAAGAACAGCCATATTGTTCATCCACCTGGCACAGGTTTGAATGACAGCTCAAGGTGCAGGGCACACTCTGTGTTCTCATTTGAATGCACACTGAAGTACCATCATGATTTATTTTACAGATTTCATTGGACCTGGGGGAATTAAAAACTTCCCCAAGGAAACAAGGCACTGGCCACTCATGGAGGTTTGCCAAGGAGGTTGTGCAGCAGGTAAATTACTAAGGTGTAAAAGGAGAAAGACTAAGAAAGAACAAAAGCAGTAAGGCCATAGTAGAAAATATGGATGAGTTATTTGTCTTGATGTTCACAATGGMGGTAGTAATTTTCTAAATTTTCCCTCCAGTATGATCTTTATGAAGCTATTGTCTCAAACTGAAGAATCAATAGAAGAGATTTTAAACTGAATCAGTAAAATGAACATCACCAGGGTTCGGTGGTATTTATCCAAGAGTTTTGAAGGAACTYGGGTAGGAAATTTCTGAATGGTTGTCTCATTGCCTAATCAACCTCTTTTTGTAATTGTGAGAAGCACCAATTTTAGAAAGGGCTGTAGTGGTAGCTCTGAAAATTGGAAATKGATGGCTTAGTCTGGCTTCTGCCTCGATGACTCTGCAGAAAATGCACTTAGGCTATCTATAGATATCATATGTGTAAAAGGTTAATGCTTATATGTGATTCTCTTTTATAGGTGTAAACAAYAAGCTCACAGGTTCTTTTGTTCTTTGAAGAAGCCAGTAAACATCTTTCTTATCTGCATGGTAGTCTCTGTTCAGATATCTCTAAACTTTTTCACCAAATMTTGAGCAAACACTATCATTAAAGGAATGAGATTATAATGGGACGTTAAAAGATGCTTAAAAAGGTAGGAGTAGAAAAAGATAAAAAACAGAATTAGGATATGGGATCACTTCTTGCTATGGAGGGAGTTTGGAATCTCTCAAGAGCTTGTTTTGCAGCCTTGCTTTTTAGCATATTTGTAAATGGTCTGGAAAGAGAAGGAATATTGAGGTGACAGTTGCAGATGATATAAAATCGCTGAGGATAATAAAATCTAAATCTKATTGCAAAATGTTGCAGAAGGATACTGTGATGCTACGTGACAGGAAAATGAAACAGCAGATATAATTTAGTGTTGGTAGTACTTTGCATGATAAATGCAAAATTACATTAGAAATGAAAAGTGACTGCCTGTGTAACCAAATGGACTTTTGATACTACTAATCAGAAATGAGATTGTGAAATTACTTCGAAGAGTCTCTGAAAATAGCAGCTCAGTGTTCAGCAGTGATCAAAAAACCACAATGCTGGAAATTATTAGGAAGGATTTGGGAACAAAACAAAACATCCCTTTGTCTGTATAGATCCCTAGTATACTCAGGTTTGAATCTGTCTGTTCTCTTTCCCTACATCAGAAAACATATAGTAAAGCAATAAAGGGTGATAGGATGATCAGAGACTTTGAATTACATCATATGAGAAGAGATGAAGCTAACTAGAAATTAGAGAAGAGGGCAATTTGGGAAAGAGATGATAAAGATTGACTAAAACAAGATTATGAAATCACAGATCACACAAGGATGAACGGGGTAGAATCGTTCAGTATTTGACGCTGCAAAAAATTCCTGTGGCACCCAATGAAATTGTGGATTTCAAAGAAATAAAATTAAATACTCATCCAGGGAAAAATCTAAGTTCAATTGTAGAATCTGCACGATTTTCTGGAGGCCAAAAATAKAAATGGATGCAAAAAGTAGTTGCATAGTTTAAGAGGTCCTTTAGCAGCAGTTAAATAGGTAAACAACTTCAAGAAGGCTCTGAGTCTGACTGATAGGAAGCTGGGATGACATTCCTTGGGAGCCACCATTCTGTATCCATCGTGCTCACCTAAGTGTCTCCTCATGTTCTTCCTTGGAGATACTGAGCAGCTGGTCCTTCATCTGAATGTCCTCATTCCTTCCTTTAATGGCTAACTCATCTGGGTATGTCCTTCTCTCCTAAGGCAAGAAACGACCTAAACAGGACACAATGCCTTTCCTTTATGTTGAGATTCAACCTCTCCAAGGCACAGAATAGCTCCAGTTCAAGAAGGCCCAACAATGTGCAGACTCAGTTCCTCTTTCTGGCTCTTGTAGGTTCCCATGCAGCTCTTGGCGTGTTTTGAATGGTGGACTTGAATGACTTCAAAAAAACAGTTTTAAAAACATTCTGGAAATTTTACTTTGCTGTGTCTCAGATGAAAAAAAAATAAATATATGTATATGTATACATTCACCATGCCTCATTACCCTCAATATAGTCCCAGGCATTTTTGGCTGTTGTTATGCATCTCACAGAACTGTGTCTCATGGATGAAAATCTGGAAAATCTTGGTAGTGAAGAGTCAAAATCCTAATGTTTAATTATTGTGTGCCCTCAGTGTTACAGTGTAGTCGTGGCCGGTGTAACAGAGCGCTGAATTTGGAATACAAAGTATCTGGGTGGATAGCTGCTACATTATCACAAGTGTAACAAACGACTCCAGGTCACTGCCAAAATGAAACGATGAAGCTCTTTTTCAGCCTTAACTCAGTTAAATGTGTCTTGTAGTTGCTTGATACCCCAAAAAAAGATACTAGCAGCCAAATAATCCTTATTTTTGAATCTGGTTTTGCAGTTTGAACTAGGATATCAACTGCTGTTTCAGCATCAGGCCTACTGCTTTAAGCAACACATCTAGGAATACACTATCTCCTATAAATCTGCAGAACTTCTGACAGACTTCACAATCTGGATATTGTTGTACAGACCTGTAGTTGTTCTTAAGTGACTCTTGATTGTTCTTTCTCTAAAAYTTGTTAATTTGAAGCTCAAGAGGATGTACAGGCTCAGAAATGTACCTTATCTTTACTCTTCATTAACACTAAATGCATTATCAGCCAAGGGTGAAGCAAACAGGTAGGGTAGGCAGTCACTGAAATTGGCATCTTTTCTCTCTCAAGTAGCCAGGTGACATTTCACTCACAGAAACCGTTAAGCCACAGTGTTAACAACAGATTTAGTTTACTTTCTATCTACTTAAAAGAGAACTGTTGTTCCTATCTTGGCAATTAATGTTTGAAAGTGGGAGGCATTTGATTTACAAAAGACATTAAACTGGAGTCTGCTTTATGAAGCTAAAATGGAATAATTATAAAACTTCACAAAAAAGGAAACTGTTTTCAGCAATTTATGAACTGTGACAAGACTCTTGCTTCAACAGGTGTTAGTTGAAGTTACTGTTATTAGAAACAAACTCAAACTGTGAGGTTTAGATTATCGGTTTTGAACATTCTTTTCTCTCCAGCCCCTCAAAAGAAGGAAATGTTATATAGGGTGCTGATTCACTGTAGTGTACCCCATGCCTGAAATCTTGGTATATTTTCCAACACCATGAAATTATTTGCAGTAATCTTGCCTGTTATTTACAAGATGAGCAATAAAAATGGGGTTCTCGAGTGTAGAATTGCCACATATGAGAGCTTACCTGYGGGCTTTCAGCTGGTTAAGCAGATCTAGCAGGTCCCCTTTCATCTAATTTAAAAACTGACATGTTGACAGTCCTGTGATCACTGAAGTACAGGGTCATRCATATTTATATTTTTATTTGGTGTTATTAATAAAGAAAAAAAACAGGCTGGCTAAGGTCTGAACAATACTGAGCATGTTTGGTGGTAAATGAGAGTTTTGGTGGAATTTTAATTGCTAAATAATAAATTAATTTTGTAGGTCRCTCTAAATGATGTCTCCTTGAAAGGGATTTAAATTATCATCTGGAAAATTTTAATCTGACTTAGGTGAGAATCTTTTAGGTGCTTGCAGTTGTCTGGAACTGCTGGGATTTTGCAACCGTGGTCCCATCAACTTTATGCAACAAAGAGTATATGTGTAAACTTTCAAGCACTGCAAAAGTCACAGAGGAATGCTCATCCCTCTGGAATATCAGTGACCTCTAAGACTTTTCATGTTGTTACTAAACACTTCTGGAAATAGAGTATCTGTGAACAGGATTCCAGTTGCAAAAAGTGGAAAAGCACCTTTAATTTTATGGGTTTTTGAGTTTGGTGCTTGACTATGCAAAATTTAGCCCAAAGTCAATATTCACTTAACATATTTAGAATTGACAAAATGCAATGGAATTCCTAATTTGACTCTTAAAAGAATTTTTCAAATTAAATGTCTTCATTACTTACTAGAAGAATTATCATATCTTCTCTGTCCTACCACTGCCTTCCAACTTTTACCTTCTCCCAAATCTTTTGTTATTTTAATGTATTTTTTCTGCACGGGGCTGAAGATCTTTTAAAAAATGACTCTTACTTGCACATATATCATACAGAGGGCTTTATGGACTACACTGACTATAAAGGATCTTAAACTTACCAGACAGACTGCTTTCTCTGAGACATTTTTCTTGAATAGGGATGTATTATGCATATTTGAAGAGAAATTCTTCTGAGAAAAGAAGACTTCTGTACAAGGTCTCTTAAAATGATAAGCTGTATGATGATAAATGCAGCCACCGGACRTGGCACTAAGTCATTTGGCCTTATGCCTATGCCAACGTTCAATACTGGAGTAAAAGACATAGTAAAATCATGTGCTAGGAGAGAAGCCTTGCCCTGGGAAGCCAGAAAGTCTAGGCTTCCTGAAGAGAAAGTACTTCCTTTGCCAGACAGCCCATTTAAATGGAAAGCAGTCTAACTGGAACATGGGAAAGTTTTTCCTTTCCTGCAGAAATGCAGTCTTTCTGTTGAAAAACAAAACAAAAAAMCCCACCAAAACACCAAAACCACCAACTTAAACCTACAAATGTGAAAAATAACAATACGTCTCTATCATTTCACCCACGCCTGCTCTCTGGCAATGTACTGCATTGTGAAGCACAGCTGAAAAGTTAAAGCTGGATCAGTTGTATTTGTATTCCTGCAGCTGTAGAATTCCAATTATTCAGGATAACAAAAGAGAGTGAATTGCAAATCTCTATTGTCATATAAGAAGTATTAACAGGACAAGGTCTCGGGAGGGAGTGTTGATCAACACACATAAATTCAGGGAAGTTTTGATTTGAGTAGTGAATACTGACTTCTTCTTCCAAGAATGAGACTCAATGTGAAAAAAATTCAAGTTTTCTAAAATTGTTCTTTGCTTTGTCTTTACCCTCTGACTTTATTAAGTAATTTCAAAAACTCASTTTCCTTCTATGTTCTGTCTTCTGACCTCACTTCTGCTGTTACCAGGATCTGCCACCTTTGGCAGAAGTTCTGTGTTGTAGATGTTGTAGATGACGAATAAAAGCAGTCATCAGTGAAGATTCTGCACTGAGGTTTAAGGAAATCACTTTCCAACATGCCAGGATCCCAGGCTACTAAAGGCCTCGCAAATGTGACAAAACCCAACTTGAACTGCAGTCAGAAAGGAACTGGAATCAAATGTGGAACATAATGCAATGAACTTAGAGCAGTTTTGTCCACTTTAATGTTATTTTTAAGTGAAAAGACTGCTAGAAATTGGGCAGATACTTTTTCTTCTGCAATTTAGGTGTTCTGTGGATCGTCCAAACACTGAAATAAGCCTGTATCTTTTTTTTATTTCTCTCTCTTTGCCATTGTTATAAAAAACCCCCCAAAACAAGCAAAACCCAATCTCAAGAATATTCAAGAGGATAGTCTCCAAATCCATTTCTTACATCACTCCAGTCTTTGACCCATGCCAGTCCCTGTGGATAGGAATCATTTAGAGATATTTGGTTACTCCTGGAGGTAGATCCCAATGTTAAGCAGATGCAGTCAAGCTGTGAGTTTCCTAGTACAACTGAGAGCCTGGAATTTTAATGTATTCCTAATTAGGTCCTTCATTTCAAATGACTTTGCTGCCTGGTCTCCTTACACATTCTAGAATATATTTCTCAYAGGTAATTGTATCTCCTTAGGCACATATACCTAACAAGTATGAGATGCAGGAAAAGGTTGTGTCTTCATCCAAATGTGTGGAGCTTAACATTGACCAGTTTTATAGCTCAGATACTGTTTCAGCATTAAGGTTCTAAGTCTCTAGCTATTTTTTGTCCGAGAAGAGTAACTGGACAAAAGCTTTTAATGCAGCTTCATCAGCCCGGAGAGGTGATGAAGAGGTGATGGAGAGGTGTGACTGAGACTTTCAGGTTATAACCTGGTGAGCCTCAGTAGCCTCACATTTAYGCATGGTAGAAGCTCTAAAGGGAATCATTTAGATCTTAATAAGCTGGAAAATATGTCTGTCTAAGGCTGGYACTGCATTGCCATTAATCTACTATGTGTAATCACATTATATACTTTTAGGTTACCTATGCAGTTTTGGAGCATAGCAAGGGATTTAGGGTAGGCCTGTAGTTTAAGAAAATCTGGCTAAAAAATATGCAAATTAGTGTTTGAAGACTTGTTTTCTAAAAAAGTCATCAGGAACTAGGGTTATTGACAAGTGATAAAAGCAAATATGCAATCAGAAGAGTCAGTGTTGAAAGAAGTGTCATCTTTTTATGTGCATTACAGGGAAGTAGAYCAATGAGATATGGGATGCTAGCAGGAAAGCAGGTATTTTTCAGATACTTGTTAATTTATCATTAGTCATTGCCTAAAAATACTGCAGGTTGAGTTACATCAATCAGTCAGATCAGGTAGATGCAATATTAACTTTCATAATTCTAATCTTGCCCTTGCCTGCTGAAGCTGGGGTTCCAGGGAAGGAGGGAACCGGGAGTGTAACAATTACCAGACCCATCCTATGAGCTCAGACAAGTGTAAATGCAAATGATTGTGGCAGACATAAAGCATGGTTCAAACTGGCTCTTCCTCCAAGAAGAACATGTCAGGTGACCACAGTTCTACCCCACAGGCTTAGATGCTCTGTGATGCATCAGTGGGTCTTTGACAATTTTCTGAAGAGCTCTGAATTCTTCATTCATTGTAAAGTTGCCCAAAAATAGTAAAGTCCCCTCTGAGAACACACACTCAACTTTTAGCTGTCTATTTTATATCAACATTCCTAGATTTTCATATCGCTGAGATTCCTCAACACAACTTGCTCTGGTGAAAATATTCTGTATGAAAACAACTGCTAAAATAGAGAATAATTTAGTGGCAAATTCTGGACAACCAGTATTGACTCTTATAAATGTGGCATTCCCATTTTAGACAGCATATTTCTTTAGAAAGACGTATGTACTGCAGACAACCCGATGTACATCCTATTCAAAACATTTATTTTACATTTGTTTTCATGGGAATGAATCATAAATGTACTCATTTACAAGTCCTTATTCAAAAAGCTCAGAAACTTTTTCATTTTCCTTAACTTACCAGTACAGAGTTACAGCAGTTATGAAGACCAGTCTAGGCAYGTCTCTCCTGCTGCAAATGCAGAATCTCCCTCTCACACAGTATATTTGCTAATGTTTCATTTTATCTGGTTTTAAGCACTTTACAAATTCTTACACTTTGTTTCGCTTGATGTATCTTATTTAACTGATGTTCTGTAAACCAACAACTCTCTCTTTCCTCTTTTGTCATTAATTCCTTCATTTTCAGTGTAAGGTAATCACTTCCAGTTGTTTCCATTTACATAACCCAGAAAAATTCCTCTCATATATTTTTGATCTTTCAAATGTTTTGGGAAATAACACATTTTATTATAAATACAAAGCTGGTAACCTTCAATAGGTTGCTAATTTGTCCCTGAAAACATGCTTGATTTTTTGCCTATTACAAATTTCTATACAAATTACTTTTTCCYAAGTGTTGTCTAGATAGTCTTTCTTGTTTTTCTGCTTCTGCTGCTCTTTCTTCTCACGGATTAAGTTCAAGTGCCAGCAGGGATTAATAGTTGACCACCTTCAAGGGAGAAAATGTCAAAGTTTGGATAAAAATAAGGGTTTGAAAGAATGGAAATATGACTACCCATTATGAGAAAGGAAATCTGAACTCACAGTCCTCTGACATCTCAATGTTTTTTTCAGAGCTAGAGAGAGCTCAGATGGTTTGATGATCTCTGTGGGATATTCTGCATAATCTGCTGTCAATTACAGAAAATAATTACAAAGTAGACTGGAAATCACGTAAACTGAGTTATTCTGAGCTCAGCAGACTGTTGAGCAGTAGGTCCAGAAATGCTAGAATCACAGGATAATGGGATTATAGGCTTTCATTAATTTCCATAAAACATCTCTGATGCTCTTTTGCGCAGAGCTTTTCAGGGGAGATGACATGCAGAATATCACCAGGAAATATGAATGAAAGCAGTATCTTCTTCAGAGTCATTGTTACCGTTAAAGACTAGTATTCAGAATTTACTGTAGAGAGCTGRTAAATCCAGGTCATGGACTCCCTGACTGTTCCAAATGGCCCTTTAACATATGATCCTAAAATTTGCTTTGTCTTCTTCATTAGTCATGCGCGAATCTGAAATCATCGAACAGCTTGCACATTARAACTTCAACAAAGTTAATACCAAGGATTCCATCTTTTTCTCTCTGTTTCGGTCTTCATTTTTGAAACACACTTTTATTGCTAACCTTGCTTTTTAGTCTTGTTCTGCTTTGGCCAAATTAGATTTTGAGCCTATTAGCTGTGACAGTGTCCTGTTGAATATCAATCACAAGGGAAGGGAGTCTGTCAYGCACAGCATAGGAAACTATTTAAGGGATGATAGCATCTTTCACTTCTAGGGRTARGCTCATTGGGAAAGTAAAGAGGAAATGTTGCCCTTATGGGTACCATGGCATAATTGCTTATCACATTGGGAGGATTTGCACCTTCCTCTGAGATACAGTGAAGACAGACCACCAGGCTTTGATGGCCCAGCAGTCTGATCTGCCATGACAAATCTTTATGTTCTGATCTATGTGACCTGTCAGTGTCTATACTGAAAAGATAAAAAAATTAAGTTATTGGTGAGTGAAGACTAAGTTATGTGGAAAGAGATTTCTAAAGGAACAGTTTTCAGTTGTCAGGGTGTAGTGAACCACCGTGGTGGAAATGAGGCAGTAAATGGCAGCAATATAGGTAAAACAATTTACTGTAACGAGTTCAAATACTTAGCTGTATTTACTTAGTTATACGAGAAAGCACTGCTCTATGACATGAAGATAAGGCAGCTCTTTTAYGGAGACAAAACTTCAACTGGGAGACTGTTTGGGGTTAGGGTAATTCACAGACTAGTTGCAGTTATGGAAATGATAAAAATTTCTCAGTACTTCATAGAAAAATACTAAGAATCCAGAAAAATTGATTGGCAAGTCCTTAATAAAGCATTTCCTGAGGCAAATACATAAGGATACACATGGAAGTTGATMATGCAGATGATGTCTGGTGGGCATGGCTGGTTTTGTCTGTATAAGGGCTATTAAGGGTCTTTGTAATTGGAATATAATTGCATAAATATATGCATAGATGACTTGTTTATTTGTAGAGCTGAGCTCTGCGAGATGCTGAGTGGTGTAAGCTCCTGTCAGCTCTTAGAACAGAGCTTTTGCAAGGGCTCTAAATGTTAAATAAAACAAATGACATCGCTGTTGTAACTGATTTTACTTTTGAAATGATCCATTTCTGTAATAAACAGAACAAAATAAATCCAGCACAAGATGTGCATCAGATAYCACATTCCTTAAGGACTGGCAGTTCCTGCTGTCTGCATGATTTAAGTGGAATGAAGAAACAACAAAAATAACTGCCTGAAAAACATTGCAAATACAAGGACTGATGGATAGTAAATCTTATTTAGGGCATTGCTTTGGTACCCACTTTTCAGAGACCAGAAATGTTCTAATTTGTCACGAGAGGTTTCCATCAGCTACCTCCTGTTYGATGTGACAGTCTGTTCCTTCCTTTGGCGTTGTGGTTGATTCAGTCAAACAGTCCATGCTACATCCTGTCATGTCGTCCAACTGTGGCTGCAGAGACTTCGTGAACACAGCACACAGCTGCTGGTTCTGGAAAGGCTGAGTACTGAAAAACTGCTTTGATTTTAACTTGTTCTAGCAGACACTTGGCTTGATTAAGAAAAAAATTTAGCTCACTTCTGTCATAGGGAATATTATCATATTCCTTACAGGGTAGTACATTTAAAATGATAGTAAAGGAGGCAGTTTTACAATATTTATTTTGAAATGAATATTTTACACGTTATAAATGCCCTAGGTACATGAATAATATATACAGGTGCTATCAAGGAATCTGATCTGGTTGCTTTTTTTCTTTCCAGACWTTTTCCATCATTTCAATTAAAAAAAAAATCTTTTAATATATTGTTAGACCTCTTTTATTCTTAATCTTTTGTATCACTTTATAAAGGCACAGTAAATCTGCTGCTACAGAAGTAAATGTGCATAGCGTTTTAACACCTGGATTAACTGTCAGAGGCTGAAAACTGATGTATCTCTGATTTTAGAATAATGGAATTCAGTGCTTAACCCTTCCACAGAAATTATGTATATGACCTTTGTCAAGTCAGTTTGGCCATGGTTTAGCAAAAATTTAAACCTTTATGCAGTTAGTAACTGACATTTATTTACTTAAAGGCACATCAAGGTGCTAATTGCACTGTGCCTCTGCTTCTCTCCTCCTCTGACTTTTTTTTAGTTTAGACAATAGAAGTCCAAAAGACCTTTCAGTGTGTATAAACTGTATCTAGCACAACAGAGTTYCTGGTCCCTGCTGATTCCAAGGAAACGCTCGTACACATCCTGCTCACTGCACTCCAGTTGACCCTAATGGAAGTGTTTGCATGAATAATTTGAGCTCTTTGTATATAATCACATAGGAAAATTGTATTGCCCTGGGAAAAAGGAATGGGCCCTCCTTGCCTTGCAGGATACACGTTCTTCTTTGTGGTAGGTTTGATCTCTCAGTGTAGCCTTCTACTCTCTGACCTCAAGGTCAAAAATCTTCCTTTTCGTTGTTGGGTTTTCTTTAACTTGTTCCCAGATGTCTGATGCAACCAATGGAAGTAAAAGAAATCAAACAAAGAAATTTAGAATTCTAATAGGAGCTACAGAAACAATTCCCTGAGCTGTCCATTGACTTAAATAACTCTGTAAGTAATTTGCCAAAAGACATTTAATGRACTGTTTTAAAAGTAAAATCAGCTACAGCAGTGGTGTCTTTTTTGTTTTTCCTGCCTGATTATCCCAACGAATACATTGTTTTAGTGCTTTCTTGTACTGTGGATGTACATGCAGCTCAGACTTCTGTAAACCATAAAGTATCTGTTGCTAAAGAATGAGTGTATATGCTAGTTGAGTGTGGACCATAAAATGTTATAGATGTGCTATGAAGTATTTTTATAAATATAAAACCAGTGGAAATATCAAGAAGTCCAAACCAGTTGAAAGCTCAGGTAAAATGAGAGGTGGTCTGAATTGTCAGTGAAATTTTCATAATTTTTATTTACAAATCTGAATTCTGTGAATGGTTTCCATGGTTTTTAACTACATATCCTAAATGAGTCACTAAGAAAATGCCTGAGTTTGGTGCAGTAAAATTCTACAGTGAGATCTTATCCCAGTTAGAGTTCCCCATATAGTAAAAATCATTATGCACTTACACATTTGTAAATCCCTGTTTATTTATACATATTTATGACTTTGGAGCAATAATGAGACAAAAGAATTGTGTGAAATTAGAGTAGCTGAGAACAAGAAACAAATTCTTTACACCTCGGCAAATAATTTGCATTTGAGCACCAGCACTTCAGTTTCCTACCTTTCTCTTGGACCTCTCTGTAACAGAGCCTGTAATAGGAGAGATACTCAGTTGCGTGAAGATTGCATCAAACTGTACTATTTGAATAGATATCTTGGTCAGAGATGAGAGCAGCAAGCCTTCTGCCTCTGTATCTTTTAGCTTCTGTGTACAAAGATGTACATGCTGGAATATTGCTTACTGTGGCAATTTTATTTAAAAAATTAATCTAATTCAAGGGATTTGCTAATGAATCAGTTATATACRTATCAGAAAGCACCGAGGCAAGTTATATCTTCAGTCTTCCAGTTTGGATGAAACCCATACCTGCTTTTTATTTGGTATCTCTACTTTGTTCCCTTACCCTGCATCTCTTTGGCACGAACTAAACCTGAAACAACATCCTGAGCTCCTAGGAGTGCTCTAAAATCATACTGGTGTCGTTGCTGCCTTCTAAATGAGTTGCCTTTTTGGCAATACAAAGAAAGGTATTCTTTGTCTTGTGAAAGATTCCCCCAAGCCATGATCAACCTAAGAAGTGCTGCTGGATCCAKGGATGTTAATGGATCCATTAGGCCCTACATCTTTGTAGTATGGTGTTCCTGCTCGTCATTGTCTGTCATGTTTTTTAAACCAAGCAACTTCTCTTTCAAATACAAAAGWTTAAATTTTGCTTGACAGCCCCAATTTTTTCCCTTTCTGTTTCTGAGGCTAATCCTGACCATTGTGAATTTTCCAAAATGCACTGATTATAAAAGTCCTTCAGTTAATTAAACCCTGACAACTTTYGCGTTTTTCCTTTGCGTGCCGGCAGCAGTGAGATGCTGTTGCTGAAAACATCCACAAGATTAGTACAGCAACGTCTCTAAAAAGAAAGATTCTTTTGGTCATCTGAAAGTGCATGTGGCTCCTTCTCTGCAGTTTGAAGGCTTTGGCCATGGTTTTGGAGATGCATTGGGTCTGGCTGGGACAGAGTTAATTTTCTTCCTAGCAGCCCGCAGGGTGCTGTATTTTGGATCTGTGATGACAGCAGTGCCAGTGTTTGGCTGCTGTTGAGCAGTCCTTGCACAGGAGCAAGGCTTTCCCTTTTTCCCGCTTGGCTCCCTGAATGAGTAGGCTGGGAGTGGGCAAGCAGTTGGGAAGGGACAACTGACCCAAAATGACCAGAGGGATATTCCATGCCAGATAACATCATACTCAGCAATGCTCCAGTCTATGGGAAGGGGGCTTTTGGGGAGTGGCCATTGCTCAGAGACTGCGTGAGCATTGGTGTACCTGAGGGGAATGGTGACCTTTGCAACMTTGTTTTCAGTTTTTTCTTCCACTTCCTCTCACTTATTAAGCTGACCTTATCTGGATCTGTGAATTTTCTCACTTCTGTTCTCCCTAATCTCTCCCCTGTCCTGCTGCTGGGGTGATGAGTGAGGGGCTCTGTGGTGCAGCTGCTGGATGTGGTCAACACAGCACAAGAAGGAATTGGGAAGAAAAGGACTGGGAAAGAAAAGGAGGGTCCTCATTATTATGACATTTTAGACTTTATCTACTGTGTGGAAATACCTATATGTCTAGTCTGCCATGACAAGACATTAGAAACTCTTGGCTTGAGATAAAGCATTTTATATTTACAAAAAATTAAGCATTAGATAATTTAAAAATTGGTATTACTGTGAGAATTATAAACAGATTTGACAAATGGCTTAAAGCATCACATTTAGTATTAAATGGAGGTTATGCTGAAAGGGGAAATATAATACTGGAGAAGGAATAATAGTGAAGCTGCTCAGTTGAGGTAGTAACCAGTTTTATTTTGTATTTTTGCTAAGAACTATGGGCTAAAACGATGCCCCAAAGATGGAGAAGACTGCACTTCCCACATGGACTTGCAAATATATGAGAAAGAGCTAAACTGCCTTGCTTGTGGAAATGCATTTCAGTTTAGTAATATAAAATGCAAAGTCCTCATTTAGGTAGATAAAAAGAAAAATGTTTGCTGTCAACTGGAAGATTACCTGTTCAAAATTCAGTATTGGAGAAGACTCAAATATGACAGACTGGAGTGTATGATGCAGCCCTGAAAAACACCAATCTTTGCTTAGTTGAGTGAGTAGAGATGAGGGGATGGATCCATCCTGTAAGATCTAGACACAATAATATATACTCTTCTCACTATGTGCAGGTGCTCCTGTTTGAGAAGGACTAATTAATGCTGGAGTGTAAGCCAGAAAAATACAAATGCAAACAGTCTAGGATGAAGTCTTTTTTATCATAAGAAAGCAGGAATAAGATAACTTGGTTTGTTTAACTTATCAAAGCAAAGGCTTAAAGGAAATGCAGTTGCTGCATACAGATGTATTGGCTGAAAAACACCAGAGAGGGAAAACAACCATTTACCTAAAAGGAAAATTCGGCATAAGAACAAACTGGGTCATAATTATAATTAGGCAGGAAATCAGATGTTTGTGTTTCTACACTGTTCTTCTAGAAAAGTAACAGGAGTACGAATCCCTCTTTTCCCAGGTAGTTTTGGAGGTGTTCTTTAATGAGCTTTTGAAGGGGGTTGTGTGACACAGCTGGCTGATAGCAGGGACTGAGTTTGTTAATTTAGGAAGTCCATTCTAGCATATCACTGTATGCATYGATAGTTTCTTCTGGGTGCCAGAAGCAGGAAGCACTGTGTGTGAGGTACATACATGTATTTCTGCTCTCACAGAGAGCTGTCATGCTGTCAATATTTTCTGTAATGAAACCACTCATCACTCAGAAGGGTCTGAAATGGCAATTGTAATTGTTATAACTCATTCAATTTCCCATTGCTGGGAAGTGCTTTCTCTTTAGTTCTTAGCATTTGGAAGCTTTTCGCCTGATCAACAGGCTTAAGTGAAGTGTCATTTCTTTTTCAGTTTTTCCGTTTTTCTGGCTCATCGGAMGTTTTGAGAGTCTGAGACACACAATGTGTGAAGCCCATAAAACCAGGAAGGCAATGGCAGCTTTTCCACTAAGTGTTTTAATCAGAYGTTCCCTTGGAAGGCAGAGTCCCACTTAGAAAGCCCAGGATAAGGGCATAAYGGCTGAGGAACTTTTTTCTTTTTTATGTGGTAAACTCTTCCCTGAAGCACCACTGCCTACTAATGTTCCTAAAGCCACATCATCTTAAATATACAAAGGGAGATTTACCTAGAAATGCCTAAAAATCCAAGGTGATAAACACAAATACTCTTGACTTACTCTATTACGTCTGTTTACTGAGTTTGGTTATTTTCGTGAATGCCTTTCAGAGGGCAGCTGATGTGAGGCATCTTTAGCACGAGAGACAGGGTTTCAGAGCTGACGGTGTGTCTGGGCTAAGGTCTTAGTAAAGTAATACTTTGAATATCCTTAGAAACTGTCMGTAGCACTTTGAAAGTCCTGAGAAATGTTCTTCTCAGCAGTTACGTAGAGGAATCAGGGAAAATTTATGAGTGCATAGGCAAGCAAATTGTGTTGTCTCAGTTCTTTCCCCTCTATAAAAATTAGCAAGGCAGAATTCTAAAGCGGTTTATAAAAGGTGGAGCATGTATCTCAGAAATATAGAATATATTGTCTTTATAGGTGCTTGTCATGAGAATTTCCAATTTTTGCATCTGCTGGCTTTCCCCACCAAGCATTCCTCGTGATCAGAGCAAATTCTTTTGCACTTCAGTTAAATTGATGTCTCATCCACTGGGGTAACTTGCTCATTAGGTTAAGTTGCTAATAGCAACTTTTCTTGAGTTGAGGGAGAGAAGTTTTTCTTTTTAAATAAGTAGTTTGAATTGACAAAGTGGTGTAATTTAGCTAAGGTGAGAAAGAACAGGTAACACACACATAGACTGCTGAGTTTATTTAAAATACTGTCAGTGGTTGTACTCAGGAAACAATGCTGAACAGACAGGAAAAATTGACTTGTAAATAGGTCTTTGGGAGGTTATAACTCAAGCTGCATGTATTATTTAGGTAGTGATAAAGCCTGGAATCTCCATTTGGAGATAAATATTTAATTGTGCAAGGCACTGTGCAGGTAAAATACAGGGGGGAGGGGTCCGCTTTCCCAAGCACCTTTCAACCTAATGAGAAAACGTGTGCAAGAAAGAAATGGGACTGCATCATAACAATGAGCATTTTGAAATCATAGTTAAGCTTTCTGAACACRCAATGGTAGCTTTGAAATTTTAGTTTCTACACTTTAGCATTTCATATGTCCTGTTAGTGAGTCATGTCTTYATTTTACAGGAACTAAACAAAATGTACCTCAAAGGATGAGCAGGTGGAAGCATGATGGGAGTTTTCAGGCTCATCATTTGCAGAATTCCTGTTCCTTTTAGGTCAGATTTGTTAGACAATCAAAGTTCACATCTATTAGCTTTGATTTAGTTCAATATTTAGCATCCGTTTAGGTGGGTTATATTTTTTCAGAGACTTTCTAACGCCAGGGAGCAGCTAACACAGTGAGAATCAGMTGTGCAGTGACCCTGCAGAGTCTGATTCACCTGCTCATATCCTGCTCTCTCAATGATTTGCATGGATATTTCCCTAAGAACAGCCACTGAGATAATCTGACAGCCAAATAATTTAATCATTTTCATTCATTTTGTGGCTGCTGAATGTTAAAGGGACAGGTGAAAATAAGAATGAAAGGAGATAAGYCTCTGGTTTCAGCTGTTGGTTTTTATTCCTTTCAGCTGCTGTTACAAGTACCTTTTTATTCAGTCTAGCCAGCAGSGACTTGCAATTTAGTAGACACAACAATGGACCATAGATAAGCTACATAAGCAGCATAGGACATCACTGAGGGCACATTCACCTATTAATTTAATCAATTAATTCAGGAAAAATTATGAAGTAGACCACTATTTCAGCTTTACCTCAAGTTTCTCACAGGAGAGGCATGTCAATGACCAATCTTTCACCCACCAGCTATTTCTCTTAGTGACCTTTAACAACAGCTTTAGGTCATAATTTGAGCATATAAACACTACTAAAACACAGAAGTTACATCTTCCCTCCCACCAGTCTGTGGTTAAGGTCCAGATGAGTTCCTGAATTATTTACATTTGAGTAACCAAGACTGCAATCCCTCTGTCCTCTGCTAGCAGTGGTRGAGGCTGGGGAAGGGTGAATGCAGTTCACAGTAGAGTGTGAGGTTGATGCAGCCCTTCTGGTGAGTGTTTAGGATGCAGAAATTATGGATCAGGAGAACAAACTCCTCTCTTGATTGCTGCACTCAAGTGTTTCTCTGGGACACTTRACACACTAGAAAATACGAACCACAATCCAAGAAAAAAGTGTTATAAATAAATCCCTGGAGAAAAGTTTTGCTGTCATTGTCTGCAAGTGGTGCCATTATCCATAAATGGAGGAAGCAACTGGAGAATGTCTGGGTGAAATACTTTGTGGTTATTCAGTTTTAGTGCCATGTATGCCTACCTATCCCCAATCTTTGCTATGATCATTGCAAGGATTATGGTGTKCGGAGCATTGATTACTATAGAAGACCAAATGCAACCAGGGTAGGGAACAATGTTAAATATTGATCATTTGTATCAGGCAGGTGTTTGATGGGAGTGTAAAACCATGACAAGAAAAAAGTGTGGGKTTTTTTTTCCCTAAGACAAGACACAGAGATCGTTGATACAAAGGCATGGTATTAATCACTCGTTCCATGGTATCTCTGTAAGTCCCACTTAAAGAACTCTTGCTTCTATGATACATAGCTGGCAGTTGTTAATCAACTCTTGCAGATAAGAAGGTATTTTGTGCTTTTCAATTTATTTTTTTCAGGAAGAGATATAACCACATACCTCCAAGACGTTTATTTTGCTGTGCTGATGGCTCACATAATGCTGCTAATTGTTCTATTTACCAAAGCTTCTCTAGCCTCAGCATCCGTGAGCTGCTGCCACTGACTGGGTGCATGAAATAAACTGAAGTGATAACATCAGACTTGTTTTTGTTGTTTCTAATTTGGCTCATGTGTACTTACAAATATCCTGTGACATTTATACCTACTCACAACTGTAGAAGTTGTTTTCAACTGTATCAGAAAAGCTGGTCTAAGTAGGATAGGCATAAGGTGCTCTGGATACAGTCTTTTGAATCTACTTCCAAGGTTTTTGCCTGTAACAAATAACTGAGCAAACAACTTCCAAGTGCTCTAAATGTAGCAAGACCATCTGTTGACTTCAGAAATGAGCTAAGTAATGGTAATGTGCTTTCTGTTATATGTCTTGGAAGCAGAGAATACTTAAATTTCTTTTTTCTTCTCTTCTCTTCTCTTCTCTTCTCTTTTCTTTTCTTTTTTCTCTTCTCTTCTCTTCTCTTCTCTTCTCTTCTCTTCTCTTCTCTTCTCTTCTCTAATACTCGTACTTCAGATTTGAACATATGTCAAAGGACACTTCCAATGGTCATTTTAGCTATGTCTAGAAAAGGGCATGGAGATTGGCAAAGAGTGTGATGGGTATAGGGAGGGAAAGAGCAAGATTACAGTGTCACTATTCTGGTCGAAAAATCTCCAGTCACTGACTATTTCTTGTCTGCCTCTCCTGGTAAATGTCACTGTGCAGACACTGATCAGACAGTAGAATGCTTAGGAGTTTATTTTGAGTTAATGGGCTGGTGGAAGTTGAAACTGTGCAACATGATAAAGACAACTATTTTTCTTTGCAGAAGTATCAATTATTCACAACACAGCCACACCTTAGGAAGAGAGGAGCAGAAATGAACTCAATTTATGGGAAGCTCCTATACACAGTTGCCAGGAACAAGAAAGGAAAGGAAAATAAGAACAAATCTTATTTGAAAAAGTGTGTTTTGAGGCACCTTCTGTATCACAACGACTGTAGCTCTGTACAGAATTGGTTTACACCGTGCATTTGAGAAGGAAACCCCAGGGACTAGGCATACTTATTTTTTTGGCCAAATGTCCCAAAATGCTGTTGATAAAAGACTTGGAAATAAATTCTATTTACATCCCATCATCCTGAAGGCAGTGAAATATCCATGAGGATAGTGCAGTAGGAACTGTGGCTTGAGCAGAGAAAGAATCTTTCATTTAAAGCCTGCAAAATCACTTCGCTATTGATATTCAGCACACTCTCAGAAAACAGACTGAAGGAGGAATCAAATACAGTTTTATGACTTCATAACTTTTACAAGTCTCTTTAAAGCTCTCTATTATTATTCACTCTACAAAGACAGTCTATGGCATTACAGAATATCAAAGGAGCAGTCTGGAAAAAGCAAGCTTTGAGAACCAATTACTAGAAAGCAATAGCTCAAAATGCGTTTATCAGTTACCTTATCAAGACTGGATAAGGATTGATTTGGAGAGGAGCAGCCTGCCTTCATGACGTTCACTGCTGATAAATCACCTGTCAGGAGTCCTCAGGGAATGTACGTGTAACTAAAGTTAGTGCACACTTCGTAGTACAAACAACATCCATGGCTCAAGCTGGTGGAAAGCAGTGTCCTTAACATTGCTTCAGCATAAGTCAGGGTAAGTAATATCTGGCTCCATATCCTGRAGTTCCAGGTTGCTCCTGAATGCTGCAGTCTCTGAATAATATTTTGTAATTTACCCAGCACAAGAAGTCCCGAAGTAGACTACATGATATCTTCCTATTTCTCCCCTTTTCAGGGCCAACACTCTGCTTGACAAATTTAAGTGGGATATGACTTTTTTTTTCAGATTTTAGTAACTTARTTTTGTTTATGTGCTTTACTGCAACTTTCTAAGGTTTCCATCAAATGTGTTTGTATTCCTCCGCCTCCCTTCATTGTCCCTTGTTATAGAAGTGTTTGTGTCTGGGAAGCAGGGATTGGTCAGTATTGTGGGAGTTGTTCTTGTCACGAGTGCACTTATTTAAAGGAGAGCCAGTCTTGCTATCTTCTCTAAAGATGCCTGGACTCTGAAATCATCTAATCTCCTCTGCAGTATTCATAGTTAGATCCCTCTGACAAACCATGGTCTATCCTTAGCTCTCATGTATGTCACCCTGACCTTTGAAATCTCTGTTATAAGTCAGCCAACTGTAATACCTTTAAAGGCAAGTTTTTAACAGTAGGAGAAGCAAGGTAAGAATATGTGTGCATGTGCATGTATGTGATGTGAGAGACAAAGATCAAAAGAATTATGTGATATCTGGTCTCCATCAAGAAAAGCAAGCCCTCAGGAGCCCAAGAATGACTCAGGAGCTACCTTCCAACCCTTCCCATAGTCCTAGTTTGAATGGCAGCTTCATATTGCAGTTGTTTTATAAAAACAAACATTGTCATAAGATCATATATTTTTTAGCACTAACACATTAACAGCAATCATAGAAGCAGCTTTGTCAGGGGTATGTAGAAGCCTTTGCTGCAGGAAGAGTTGATACGTGCAGTTTGCTCTAGAGACTGACAAATGGATTGACTGAAGCAAGAGAAAACACGTTGGGAAGAAAGAATATGTGGCTTAGACTTTTACGTGTACAAGCTATTAAGATCCTCTGGTGTRTGCCAGTGGGACAGGGAAGGAAGGAACAAGATGAGATCGGCCCCAGGATATACTGGTAGCAAAGGCAGCTGTCGGGCTGTGGGATAGAAGCTCTGTGAGACGTTTYGCCCCTAGGATCAGAGCTAAGGCCCTTGGAACGCATCTAGGTGAGCGTGGCTCAGCTTGTGACCTGTGCAAAGCTTTCATCTGGCTTACCACTGCTTCCCTGGAAGAGAAGGAGACAGGGAGCAGCTGACGGCGGGATGAGGGCAGCCCACACCGCTGAGTCGGTCCTCGGGCCTGCCACAGACTCAGGCACTGGGGGCTGTTGTTGCTGCTAAAGGTGGGAGGCTGCCGGGTTTAACCCCGAGTCTCTGCGAGAGGCTGTGGCAGGGACAGGGTGGTGCATCTGGTGATCACTGCCAGGAGGGCTAGGGAGGGAGTGCCCTGGGGTGGGACTGGGTTTTGTGAAGCTCAGAGACACACATATGTGCATGGAGGTAAGTGGGAAGAAGAGTGTTCATTCCCAGAGCCTTAAGCTGGCCAGAGAAGAGCTGAAGGCTGGAATGCTCCCTGCAATATCCTGGCAAATGTTCCTGAGGAGCCAATGGCCTTTTCCTCCTCTTCTTTCATCACATGGGCCTGCCAGACCAACAATCATCTCAAGTAAAAAGGAGCGCCAGGAGGTAAGTCTTGAATGAACTTTGACTTCATAGGACTGCTGGTTAAGTGAAGGCAATGGATGCTGCCCCTCTGTGCACAACCTGTATGGAATCAGTGGGAATSAAGGATTTGACTCTGCATGATTGATTTTCCATGCATATAATTTGACTACAATGTGTCCAGGCTAGGACACAGCTGCTGGAACAGTTTCTGGAAGGAAGAATCTACGTGACTTAGAGACGACTCTGCTTTGCTTTCTGAGAGTCTTTTTTATCCTGCTTTGCTCTGCTTGTACTGGTACATGCCGGACTGTAATTGTAATGGGAGACTGTCACACTGGGACAGGAATTTGAGAGATTCACTGTGGATTTACTAAGAAGTTCTTGTAGAAGCTGTGCACATCCAGAAGAAATAGATTGAGGCAGACAATAAAAGTTGTTGTTCATTAAAAATATGAATCCAAGATGCAAATGAAAACTTCTCCTCTTCTGTTTGCAGGCTTGATTGGGAAACTAAAATTGCTGAAAAAGAGGAGATATTGTTCTCTMCTTAACAACAGGATTTTTTTTTTTTTTAATGCAAGTCTTCTGGCTATTTGACACAATTATTTGGATTTTTCCCTTACTATTCCCCAAATAATTCTAATCCTTGGAACAAAGGGTTTGATTGTAGGTAAGTTTCAATAATGGCTCTGTACATTATGAACAGCGACATAAGGCACTAGTCACATGAAAAACACAAAGCTTTCCATTTATTTTAGGCTGTACTGACTTATTTACAAAGTCAGTCCTAATCCTTCACTTTGTGTGCACACAGACACACCAAATGTACACAGATTGTATGATCTTGTATCTATCACCTGGCACCAGAGCAGGGCTGAACTCACAAACACTCACCTACTTGTAGCAACTTCAATCTTTTTTTATAGTCTATTATAAGGGATTTGAAAGGCTTGATCTGTAGACTGAGAAAGGAAGGAATTAAAATTATCTTTTTTTTCTCCCTCTTTTTACCTCCTCTCTTCTATCTCCCTCTTTCCAAGTATTTATATTCAGATTGGAATCATAAGTGGTTTCATTCTGCCCTCAGATCTCCCTGCCCTAGAAATACTGTGGCAACTCAAAAAAGCCCAAGATAAAGTGCTTGCATTCAGTAGTGCTATGAATCAGTGATACACGATGATAATAAAGAACAAGGGATGTAAACATGCGTGAGTAAAACAGTAAAAAAATTGTAGATCTAAGCTAAGTCCTTTTGTTTTGTAATTATTTTTTATTTAAACTGAACTCATTATGGTTGTTTGTTTCATGACCAGAATCTGGTGTACGATTCATAGCACTATCAATGCAAACAAGTCCTAACTTTGTGATTACTCCCTACCTTATTAAATAATTTAGAAATCACTTTATTAACTTTATAAATTAAACAGTAACAGTGCCTTCTGCAAATAGCAAAATCTCTTTAAATTGCCTTTGGGAATATTTCCCAAAAGGTTATCTTTTCTAGTCATTCCATAACAGAAAATGGTCTTTAACATGTGACCAGCTGCCACAGAGAGCAACACTGCAAGCTGCTTCTAACTTTTCCCAAGATTTTTTATATACCAATGACTGAAACAAAATCAGTGCTTTTGTGTCTGTGTCAAAAAAACTGTATTAGATGATGTAGGCTATATATATCTGTTTAACAAAGATACACGTGACCATGCCACATTTACTAGGGTTCAAAGACAGTTTCCCTCTCATATTTCCAAAGGGAAAGTTTTATCTGATGATTTAAATAAAAGTAATGTGTCTTCTTTTAAGATCATGTTCTCCAAGGCATTAAGAGTAAGCATTTGAACAGTTCCTCTAAGTTTTATATGCATAATACACTTAATTGTTTTACAGAGTAATTTCACAATATTCATTTTCCTACAWGTAACACATATTTAGGTATTGTTGTTTGTCTCTTCTTCTGCTGAGGCAATACATGGCAAGAATTTTCATTCCACCAAATCAAAACAAAATCTATTGGAATACAGGCAGTGAAAGCAAAGTTTTCCAAGATCAGTAGCCCTAAGGCAGACCTTACCAGATAAACTCCTTCAGGCCTGGTAACCCTGAGAATCCAAGCAGGCAGTTTTTCCAGAGATCTCCGGGTTTGCATTGGGAAGTTTAAGAGCCCAGTTCTAAGTGCCAATAACATAAATGCTACTGTGGGAAGACAGCTTATATCATATCAAAAGTGTTTTGGTTGTTTCCTGTCACTAGATCAGTTGCATCACCCAAGACAGACATACATTTCTTTCTTTGGATTCTTCATTAAATGCTCAGTGATTCTTTTCCCAGTGTTTTAAGCTTGGAATCCTTACATGTAAACAATCTATTTCATTTAGTACCAGAGGACTAAATGCCAATCAGCAACCTTGTGACTGTGGTCACCTTATGATCCCTTTGTTTCAAAATCTGTAGCTTTCTCTGTGCACAATTATGTTTTTCTTCTCTCCCTTCCTCCATGACCACGTGCAGTGCATGCTCACCCTGGGGATGCAAAGCTGTCAGCCTGGGATTTTTTTTTACCCTACTGGTGCAGAATGGGGATGTGGCCCCAAAACCGAGAACAGGTTACTGCACTGGCCCCAGAGATCCAACAGAAGTTGCTGGTATCAAGTTGGGGTCTTTGTCTTAAATCTGGCTGTTCYCAGGCTTCTGTGGAGGTGCAGTGCTGAAGAGTGGAATTCTGTCTGCTTAGTACAAGGTCCATTGGCTGTTGTGGTACACAGTTCAAAAGAGCAACAGGTGATTTAGTCKGCCGGTTTTCTTCAGCTGTCAAGAGTCAGACTTCCTGTACGATCTGTGGTGAGAAATAGTCCTGACACGAAAACAAAGCCAGCCAGACGTGGTGCTTAAATTAGGCACTCCAGCAATCCTGCAGCTCAGCTCCCTAGTTGTGAAGGGGACACAAATATACTCCCTGCGGATTTGATTTGTGTTTGGGAGACTACAGCTCTCAATGCAYGGGAACTGCAAAGGCACCATCTACATCAGCAGATTGTGCCTTTCTACTGTACTCAGGAGAAAGGTCTGCAATTCAGATTTGTGAAGTCTTCTCAAATCTATTTTTAACACGTTTTTAAGGATATAACACAGACATAAGAACTAAGAAATACTCTGAGTTGTCACTTATTGTTTCAAGTTCTGGCATCAGTCCTGAAGCCCTCATGCACGCGGCCTTCYGGGAAGGGGGAATTCAAGTTCACTAAAGGTAAAATGGTTCTACAATATATATTTAATTCAGTTTTTAAGGGAAGTAATGCCACTTTTCCCACTGATGTGCTTGGTACAGCTGCTGGAATTGACTTTTAGTGGTGTTTTGAGGTCACTTAGGAAAAAACAAAGAAAAAGAAAATTAAATTGTACATCAAAATTTAAAATAATATGAAAGTACTTGMAGTACAAGTAATTAAAAAACAAATTCAAGTTTATCTAGAAAATTATGCTCTCTAATTGTGAAAACAAATGAACAGTGTGGGTTTGGAAACATCTTGAGGCCTGTCAAAAATACAGCAAGTGAGCAGGAATCAAGAAGTCGTTCATTCATCAAATCCACTGTGAATGAGTTGCTAAATCCAAACGAAAAAGAAATTATTGCAGATTATTTTGTTTAATAATTTAGATAGATGAATTCAGAAATGGAAGCTCTATTTCCTTTCTTCTCTAGTAGTACAGGTCTGTTAAAAATCCTAATCTTCTTGAAACCAGTGGGAATTTTACTCTTGATTGCAGCAAGTTTACGGATTTACCCCTGATTCTTGCTGCTGTAAAAGGATTATCAGCACTAGTGASTCCAGATGCTAAAACTGCTCAGGTAGCAATGGAAGAGAATTACTGGAAACTGAATAGTTTGATAAGCACTCAACAAGGACGGAAAGGCAGGTATAGAAACCAGCAGCTGCCACATGGAGTAGACAAAATGCCTGAGATGGAATAGAGAARAAAATAAATTTTCACAAGAACTGAGCCTCTTCCACTGTAGGTGGAAAATAGGGAGAGCAGGTTTGTGATAAAGAAGAACAAGCAGTAATTCACAGCCTCTACAAAAAGGGGAGTGAAAGTGTGGAGAGAAATAGAGGAGAGCATAGTATGTTATAAATTCACTAGGAGTACAAAAAAGGGACAGAAAAGCAGCCCCAGTGTTACATAGGCAGTGGTTAAATTTTCTGTGGGGAACAGAGCTATGGAAGGCTGAATTTCTGTCTGTTATGTATTAATATCAGGAAAACCATCAAAGACTATTTCATATAAAATAAGGAACTGAGATTTGACCTTTCTTTTGTTAGGGTGGAAAAAAATACCCAAACACAAAACCACAAGAAACTTCCCGTCTGGTTTATTAAAGTGAAATCTCCCAAATTACTATTTATCTCAGTTGGAAGAAACCCACAAGAAATTTGTTACTAGGAAGGAAGTACCACGGGAATCACATTCATAATCAAGAAACTAAAATTTCCAGTTACTAATGCAGAGCGAGAAGCAGTAACAAGGACTGTGAATATGATGGTATTAAAAATTCACTGTTGCACCAGGGTTGTCCAGAATGCTGTCTCAGAGAGGAGAGAAATTCAATTGCCATAATTCCCATGAAGTGCATATGACCCAAATGATTGTGTTGGAGCTGCTACTGAGCATTTCTGCTGGGGGACAGTTTAATAATTTATAAAGATCCAGTTTCAGGAGCAGATTTTATGGTGCTTACAATGGTATAACCTTGATTAAAGGTTMAAGTAGACATTTTATAGGTGTAGAGTGAAGCTCAGACATCTCAGTATGATGTGTATAAGCCACTTTTGTCCATCCATTTTGCTTCCCATTAATACTTGGCATCAAGGAATGTGAAATTTCAGCAAGCCTGAGATATGCATTCAAAGCCTGGGACATTCGATGTCCAAACTTTTTAATGGATATCTGATTCGGAAAGTTTTTTACCATTTCTAGTCAGGCTTTGAGGTTTCCTGGTTGTCTGAAGAACAAACAGTCGTAGCTGGAGGTGCTGACTGGGACTGACCACATTTACTGGCAGGGATGGTTTTGCCTCTCTTGTGTTTGGCTCATTTGACAGTGACATCTGGTGACCAGTTATTTAAGTGCAGGTACTTCGGGGCTCCTCYGTGCTCTACTTTACCTGCACAGTAAAAGAAGTCCATAATGTGAAGCCAGGGACTTGGCAAAGGCAGTGTAGTTTCTCCATTTCTGGACTTTCAGTGCTTCTCTCCTCTCACATCCCCAGCTGGRTGCCTTCCAGAACGGATGTAGCAAACTGGACTAGAGCAGCTTAAGGCTTTTGTAATCTTTACTGAAAACTCAGCATTCTGCTTTCATCCCTTGTAGCACCTGTCTGGTGTAAATATGTTAAAGGAGCAGAGGAAAATCCCTGAGCATTTGTAATAATCTTCCTGCTTACTTTTTGTTTATATTGGGATGCTTGGAAGTAGGAAAATGCTTATCTCTTGTTCGGGTAAACATGACAGAGAAGGCTATTCCTAAATTCTAAACTAAACCCCAAATCTCATGAAAAGGATGAAGAAAATAAGAGCAACTAAACTGGGAGAACAGTGTCCCGACATAGCTATCTGATATACAGGTGTTTGTTCCAGAAAGGCTTTTCACAGGATAGGGAGAATGTGGATAAGAGCACATTTAGGTTATAAGAAACTTTCTCATTCAATGAGGAGTGGACATCCCTTTCCAGGCTGTTTAGGGCCTGCAGTAGCTGCCCAGACCCCTCTTCTATTCACTGACTCATCTGACCTGTTCCTTGGGTAAAGCTGGGAGAGGAATCTTGCCTTTCTCTAAGTCTAATAAATAAACTGTTCATGCACTGCAGGAAGAGAGCAGCTTATGCTTTAAGGCCTCCCTTATATTGCTTCTCCTTCTAAGGTGAAAGAAACAGTGTCAGAGATACAAGCCTTGACTTCAGCATCAGATCTGAATGTTCTTGACTCTGAGATTTGGGCTTAAACTGAAGCATTCSTAAAGTTCATGTTTATTCAGTGAACATGAGTTTATTCTTCTAATCAAGATTTTAGTCCATGTCACTGGTACTTGAGTTTGCAAACTTTTAATTTGATATTTTTTATCGCTTTTCCCCTTTAAAAGAGGCATGTCTGGATGTGTAAACCCAACAACTTTCCATACATTTTGATTCTTTTCTAGAAGTAAACCAGACGAGCATTACCCATAAGCAGCCCTGGTGATCCCTGCAGGGAGCTGCTGTGGCACCATGCTGTTGTTTTGCCAGTAACCATACAGCTTTTGCCTTTTACTTTACTGTCGACTTCGTGTAATAAGGCCCAGACTCCAGCAACAAAACGCTTGTTTATACCTGCAGGCCTTGCATTGTTGACTCTGCACCAGAGGGCTGTGAAATTCTTCCTGCAGGAAYACTTGTACTCCATAATTGGCATTGCCTTTCTATTCTGTGTTACCTGAAACTTCAGTACCATGCACCTCCCTGGACTGTCTTCTCCTTGGACCAATGCTTTTGTTAAAATACTGAGCAGAGCTGGGATTGGCACAGACTTCAGAAAGATGCCCCTGTCCTTGCCAATAGTACAAACAGTTGCAATTGCTGCCTCTTACCTACCTAATAGTTATTCTTTTAATCTCAATTTTTCTACTTTAATAATTAATCTCCCTTGAGGCAGTGAAAGCAATTCTTGATTTAAGTATATTGAGATTAGTTCCAATGCATTGAGYGTGTCTAAAAAACCAGTTATCTTATTGAAGACACTACAGATTACCACAATCTAGTGTGATAAAACTGTGTGGCATTTTATCACAGTTTTCATTTAGTTCTCTGTCCTAGATTTACTCATTCKGTAGTAATGGTACTAAAATCTTGCCAAATGTCAATAATATCCTCTCACTTTCTCTGTTTAAAAATACACATAGCATTTTTATTTTTTTTTTTGCCCTGGATCGTAGGGTGTTGCTGTCAGATTATAGGAACAAATATCCTGTCCTCCTGTACCGGTGATTTTTTTACATCTTTGGATGGGGACTCTTTCCCCCCTAGTGATCATGAGGCATGTTTAGGAGTGAGACATGTTACGAGAGAAAAGCAGAGTTAGAGACAATGGCCAAACCAAAACAAAAGTATAATTCAGGATGGTATCTCAGATATATGCTGTCTGCAGAGGCTTGAAATAGGCTATAGGAAATGCTAAGTGTTATCCATATCYTTCCCCTTGTTTAGGGAGATCGTGGCATCTGAAGAGAGCTGATGCYCCAAAGTTCACAATCTGCTACCAAATATAGTGCCAGTGAGTGGAATGGCTGTGATTTTCCATTGCTTTTTCTACAGCATCTCTCAGCATTGGGGTATAAGTGGAGGGAAAAATCTCRTGCTCAGTCTGATTCTCCATGTTTAAAAAGTGCAGTATTTCTGTGGCCAAGAGATCAAACAGATGAAAGTCATGAGCATCCAGTGTTTGAGTGCTTGGCTGGAGTGGGAAGTACCTGGGTCTAGACTCTGCTCTGAGGCTTATTTGTTGTTCATCTAATGGTTGTTTAGTGCAAACTGTGTGTGCAATATTGAGAGCTGAGTTTTAAATGGAAGTTGTTTCCTTCTGTCTTGCTCTTTGCTCGGCACTGCAAGCTCAATGCTGAGATGTGAAGGACGGGTCAGTCCTGAGCATTTACTCTGTACAAAACCCTACACGGTAACAAATTATAGCTTGAAAAAAAGCAGTTTGTRTGTCTTAGTACTGAGTAAGCAGTTCTGTATCAGAGTTTTTCGTCTGAGCAGGAAAAATTCCACTTTTATAGACTAAAATCTTACCAGTTGCTTTATTTAATGTATATATAAGATACATATAGATTCTATTCAATTACACATTTAACCACTTAGGGCTATCCACAGAAGTTCAATCCACAGGCTTCATGTCAAACCCACGTTTCTTTAGGCAGCTGTTTGTGCAGCATAAAAGCACCAAACAAACAAATGAACAAGGATGTGTTCACAACATCTCAGGCTCCATCAAAACTTCATTTACTTCTTATGGATTCTCACTGAAACTTTCAGGCATAATATAAATGAAGATAATGTGGTGTGGGTTTTGACAAATATAGAAATTTCAAAATAACAGTGCAAGCTACTGATTAAAGAGTATTTGAAATGCTGTATCAGTTTATGAATCATCTGCCCATTGGTCATAATATACAGGCAAATTAAAAATTAGCTGAAGGATATTAATTAAAGAAGATTAAAAGAAAAATGCTACTTAGCATGAAAGAGAATAGAAAGTGTCCATTGTTGAAATGAACTTCTAACACTTTAATACGTATATAAGCTTATGATGTGTGTTTCGCTCATAATTGCAATATGTGGAATCTGAAACAAGCAGAATATGCTCCAGAATTGGCAATTTCTTACAAGGCTGAGATTCTTCTGTCAGCCACTGCTTTTTGAAGAGGCCAGTCAAATTCAGAGCCTGGATTTCCAAATAGATTATTTAGCTCAGGATTTTGAGAAAGAGAAGTTCTGTTTTTATTTGTAGCCGTTTAGAGAGATGTGTCTGTAAGGGTGGGGACATTTTGTTTCTATATGAGCTCTTAAATGTTACTGTATTTGGTAGCTTTCTGCTTTATAATAGCAAAAAATAATTGTTGTTTAGTGCTCAGGAGCAGAAAGTCCCACACATTGTGCACAAGTACCCATTTGATTTTGTGAGGTCAAACTGACAAGCATTTGATCTCTCCATTTCTGTTCCAATTCCTCAAGAAAGATGGTGGTATTTGGAGCATGTAGCAAACATGTCCTGGGTTTAAAATCTCCCTGTAATGCATGAATGAAAATATTACCTTCTATTAAAGGAACTTTCATTAAAGCTGCAGATAATTTATGGGAAGGAAAGTCTATTTTAGGAACCACTTGTGAGTGGGAGAGAAGAGGAAATGGTGTCTCTTTGGTATCCCTCCTTCCACCAGCATTGCTGTAAACTTTTCTTCCTGAGAAGAGAAAGATTCCCATTTGTTTTTCATTCAAATATGTTTAAACGATTGCAAGAGTAAATTACGTCTACTAACAAAATCTAATACCAGTTATACCTATATTTCAGCACACCAGAGTCAAACTCAAATCTTCAGTGCACTAGGTTACAAGAGAAGCTGTGAAATACTTTCAAACCTATCTTTCTACTGAGTGTTTGGCACTTCTGGACATATTTTTCATCCTAAATGTTGAAACACAGATAGGTGGTGGCCAGGTCAAGCCTTACAGCTTCAGTACTGTTGTGACTGTGGCATTGGACTAATGGAAGAGCCACTCAAGAAGGCTGCCCTGGCTTTGCCTTACTGGTCTGTGCTGGAGTGTGTGCAGAGCTGGAGTGTTTGGAGTGCTGCCCTGGGTTTGCCCGGGACAGATTTCACTTTCTTCGTGGAGCATGGAATGTTGGGCAGCAAATGGGACTCAGAAATTGAAGCTCATTTGATTGAGGCCACTGGTGACACTCTGCAGCAGACACGGCTGGCTTAAAAAAGGCCTCTTTGTTCCCCACCTGCAAAAGTGTCAGGACACAGCAGAGTGTGGGGTGAAAGCTGATGGAGGAGAACCATCTCGTGGCTCAGCCATGTCAGGACTGTTCACTGGGGAATACACGTGTGCAGACCGGGCTGGAGGCCACTGTGCTGTGGATGAGGGATGGGCTGCCAGGCAAGCGATGCTCCTCCACTGCCGGGTGACCTGCTTTACATGCGATGCTGACGAGTGCTGGATGTGGTAAAAGGCTTCGTTGCTGATAAAATCTGAGAGGAGAAGAAACACTAGACTGTAGTATGCAGAAATGCACGTCAGAGGGTTAGCACTCCCTACACTGCGTGTCTGTCTCATCCATTTCTCTTCCAACATCCATCTGYTCTGGGTACCTAAACACCTCTTCTACCACAGACGTGACATTTTCCKGTAAAGGAATCAAAGTGCTGGGAAACTGAGGGAATTGTACAGGGTCATATGAGAACTTGTGATTAAACATGCAGTTGAACCTAAATTTCTTGTGTTAAGCTGGTGAACCAGCTTTTCTAACCAGTGCCCCATGCTACCATGATGGATGGAAACATCCTGTAGATATCACCCTCCATAGCTGCTGGGGAAGGCATCCCCAGAAGATCAGCACCTCTGCAACTGGTGCTGATTCAAATGTGAGAACTCATTTCCCCACATCCAGCATCCCTTGCAGGGTGTGAGTTGCCAGCAGTTGTACTGAAGCATTTGCAGTGAAGGAGCGCTGCTTTCAGGACTCCTGCAGCAATGTATAGAGACAACAGAATGCCTAAAGGGTTTCCCATTTGTCTTTTCATGTGGAAATAAAGGGCTGAGAAGTGCTGTGAATCCAAAGGTTAGCTGCAGTCACACAGCTGCCACAGTGAAATATTCTGCACCCTGCTGTGCTGGCATTGCTTTGTGCTGGAAGAGTGAGTTGTGATGTGCAGGGACAGGTAAAGCATGTTGCTGCTTCAGAGTGAATGAACGCTAGGAAGTGTGCATATGCATGATTTGGACATGTTTCCTGGATTGCCAGGGAAAGCAATGAAGGAGTGGTGAAGGAAATCTTTCCTACAGCATTCATGGCAGCTTGGAGAATTCCTCTTCTGTAACGTTCTTATAATTGCTCTGACCTAGAGATGGTTGAACATTCACCACACTCTAATGTTTTGCCACTAAAAAGTGTTGATTTCACTAGTCAAGGTATATCTCTGCTTCTGAACTCGTCTGTGAAATTCTTTCAAGGTTACTCATTTTGCTAAGATAGATGCAAAAATAAATTTATTCAGCTATTTGAATACAGATACTTTCTATGGAATATTGGGAATGCTATGAATATTCATCTCAAAACAAAACCAGAATATTTAGCACAGAATTTGGAAATTTTTRCTGAATGTATGCAATGAAATTATATCCTAACACGTCAAATTTCCTCCACAGATGTTAAATTCTGCACTTAGAGCTTCCCTGTAAGTCTAGATGACATCACTATGTCAACTCTCTAATAAGACCATGAGCATGGAGAATATCAGGCCTTTCCCATCCTAATGCAAGCTCTATCTGTAATGCTGCTGTGTTGACATGCTTCTCAGAGCTTTGTGAAGCACTAATTTGAAAGGTTTTGGATGTGAAGTTTGTTTTGGGGCAAGAAGTTCCATTTTACCTCCTCTCACCAGAAGGACCTATTGCCTATCTGGTTTCAGAGTAGGAGAATGTACACAGCTCAAAATTCTGCAGTGTTCAGGCTGTCCTGACATTTCCTCTCTCCAATCATGAAAAGCTTTGACACTCAGCTCTGATCTAGCTTCTTTTTCTGCCTAACRTACTTCATTAGTCTGTGTTTCCTACATTTCAAATGTATCCGTAGAATAGCACTCAGGTATGTTGCATAATCACACAAAAGATGTAGTGTGGTGTAGTGGGAGCTCCGTCACATATTTATTTATCAGCATACCCATGTATTTGATGATCATGTCTATTTGTCTGTCTGCAGTTTTAGTCAGGAAGTGGTCTCAGATCGAAGTCTGTCATCTCTTTAAATACCTATCAGTTGCTTCTGCACCTGTGAGCCTCTGTTCTCTTCCAGTTCAAAGTAAAGCTGGTTCCCTTTAACCATTTGTAGTTTGTACTAAACACAATTAACACATGGCAAATATGTTTATATATATGAATATATTGTTYATGCCTATAAAAATGTACAATTTTTGGATAGAGGCAGGTGTTGTAGAGGCATTCACCATGCCAGCAAGCATTCTCATTCCACTGCTCAGTACCTGTGTGCTTTCTTAGGAGTTTTTCCACCATATTGTCTGAAATCTGGAGCCCCKCTGGGTGCTAGAGCTGCTGCATGTGCTGTCTGTTGCATTTGTCATGATCTTCTTGCAGTCACCTTGTGCCTCTCACCAGCTGATTGTCTTTCCCTGTCTGGTTCTGCTGTGAGAGCGATCGACAGGCAGTTGGTGGGTGCCTTTCCCAACAAGGTGTCAATCTAACTCCCCCAGGTCTCACTCACTGTAGTGATTCAGTATAAATGTTATGAAGACACATCACTGTCTAAAGAGCTTTCTCTTCACAGAATGCTTTGATGCTTTTGAAATGTGCTTCCTTGCTCTCAGGAGACTTTATTCAAGGTTAAAGAGTTTTAGGAGAAGCTTGGAGCCATTTGCTGTCTAGTTTGAAACAAGCTTGTATAGGAGCAGCGGCTTCTGTTCTCTCCACGACTGGGATAGGTTTAATTAAAACTATACTTCTTAGATTTGAATGTTCAATTCTTAGCAGGATCAACCCCAGTAATTAATTGTTTAAAATAATGTGAGACACCATTTAGGCTCTGAATGATGATTTTAGTGTTTCTTCAGTTATTCTGAAACCCTTTCTCATCATACCTTGTTTTCTTCTAGCTAAATGAAGTGTTCTAGGTATTCCTTTCAGAATAAATGACCTTCATTAATTACTTATTATTTAACAAATCTGGTGTTGGAAACAGCCAGTTTTTAATTTTTTTTTTGGTACTGCCTCCACAGTGAATGCCACTTCCTCTGGCAAGGGGAATCAGCACGTAACTCCAGACTTTGCAGTTGGCTTTTCTGAATATCTGACAAGATTCACAGACTGCTAACACACAGGAGCTCATGCCCTGTTGAATATATCTCTTTGCTCTTAGCAGCTGTCTTGTACTTCTGTTTCAGCATTTCTGTATCCATTTTTTTAATGCTAAAAAGTTTGCACAACAGTGAGAAGGGTACAAAATTTATGTGGCAGCAATGGTAACTTCAGTCCTAAATGAGCAATTACACTTCCTAGTGAAGCATGACCAGCTGGCCCAGCCATATGGGTCTGGCGATTCTTCCTAAGCTTGTTTTGACTGATTTTGAAGGTGTCTCTGATGAAGTGCCAAAAATGAACAGAGACTTTGCTACAAGGGGACTTTCATCACCTATTTGTTTCTTCATTACGAGGACACCCGCACTAAAACGAAGATGGCTGTTTTCACCTCTGCCTGGGGACCTCAGCCGAATCATTTAATTGAGGTCAATCATTGCAGTCCTGGGTGGTGGTAGGACGCCACTTCCCAGGTTGATTTGCCACTTGCTCCATAGTAAAAGCACTAGAAAGTAATAGGTTTAGATAAAAGACATATCTAACACTGCAGGTGCTATTTATGTCCTCTGCAGAGAACMCTTCTTTGTTCTGGCATTGCTGTTTTGACACAATTTTATCCAAGCACTTCCTCTGTGTGTGCATTAGCAGCAATAGAAGATGGAACACGTCAAACTTCTCTTGACAGAAAATGCCTTTAAAAATCTTTCCAGAGAGYATTTGCTTTGCTCTAAATCCCTTTCCTCCCAGTGAGATGCCTGGGAAAGAACCTCATATTTTAACACATTCTTCTCTTCTCTAAAATGAATTTTCAAAAGTGGAAACTCCTTGTTTGTCTCTTTTCTGTGGTGCACCTGCACAGCATTGGATTTTTCTTCAAAGTAGTATGCTTGAGGGGTTTTTGCCTGTTTTTAATGTTGCAAACTGCTTCGTTTCAGCTCTGGTCTGTGCCTTGCCTTAGTAAAATTGCCATTAAGAGCCTGCTGCTACCTTTTATCCTCGTGGGTCTCAGACAAACTGTGAGAGCTGCAGTCTTGCAGGAATCTGGCCCAGAGAGGAGGGAGGAGGCTGAAAGAACCGATCCCAGAGAGCTGTGTGTTGGCAGCTCTGTGGCAGCTTTCAGTGATGTTGGGCTGATCCGAAACAATACAGTTAGGGATAATCTTGAGAAAAGGAAAAAAAAAAAGCAGTTTGGAGCATTTTTATTTTAATAAAATAAGTATTTTAATAAAATAAAAATCYTGTGTTAGAAGCCAGAAAACCAGTCCGGTAGAAAATTCTCAGTGTTTTTCTGGCCCTATTCACAAATTTCACGCCTTTCATTGATTTCAATTATTTTAACCATTTCAATACCAAACCCATAGCAGCTGATTATGACATTTATTTCTTGTTCTTTTGGTGTTTAGGAAAATCCCTTACTTTTTCGGCTTGGCTTGCATACCTAAAGATATTAGAAAAGCAAATCAAAACTTCTTTCTCTTGCCCTGACCCTATCGGAGCTGCTGTTTCCTCACGTGAGGCTGGGACTGTCGCCAGCCGGGGGCACTCCCCACATTATTCCTTTTGAGTTCCTTCCTGAGTCACTTCTTGGAAAAGTGCTGCCATTTCTCCCACAAAAGCAGGAGACAGCGGAATGGAAAGTTAGAAAAGCAAAGCGTGATTAGTTTTAAAGGATAGCACAAACGGTAAATGAAAATTATGCCCAGTTTTGAACAGGAGAGGACTGACACAAATTTATACCCTTCCAGCCCCCTTCCAAATGAAAAATGGGCGTAAACCCCCTATGCGCTGATTTGCATGCATGGGAAGAGGGGCTGGCTGGGTGAAGAATAGCCTGTYGTGCCCATCCGCCACTTGTTGAACCATCCATCGGCTGGGAGAGAGATTCGCTGTCGGTGCGTGCGGGAACCCGAGTGACCGCGGTGCCGCSGTCCCAGCCGGGTCGAGCCCCGCGGCTTCTCGGCTGCGACCTGCTYCGGTCCTGCTCCCGGCCACGCGGCGGCGGTTGGGGAAGGCGGGAGAGGCCCGTGTGGAGGCCGGTGCTCCACGGGTAGGGCGGGCGTGCCGAGCGCGGCTCCCGGCAGGTGTCAGCAGAGTCCCGCGAACGCCGCGGGCTGCGAGCGGCGCCGGCACGGGCACGGCGAGTCACGGGGAGCAGGCTCGGGCTCCCGGGCGGGCCGAGGGAACGCGGCATCGATGCCACACGGAGTAATTGCGGTGGCAGAAGTAATCGCGATCTTTATTTTGTAAAAGACTTTTCCSCAAAAGCGTTTTGATTGTCTGCAGATCAGGTGGTGCTAAGCTGCGTTTCTGGAGTGAGCCTTTCTGCAGAGCTGTGTATGCCTGCTGTAAATGAGTTCTCTAAAATTCCCTGGCACTCCTCCTCGCAGTGTAAGAAATGCTGTACAGCCTCTAAAGTGCCTATTTCGTGTTTCTCTGACTACTTATTCCTAATGAAGCACGTGAATTCATAATGTGTATTRAGATAACATTAAGGTCTGTAGCCTAAAGCAGGAAAACATAGAATGGCAAATACTTGGCCTTTGCTGATAACTTACTGGGTTGTAAATGGAAGGTCAAAATTCATATGCTTTACAATGAATTTCTAGCAGCTGTCAGCAGCTTCCCAAACCTTATGTCACTCTACTTACACGTGATTTTTTTACTTAACTTCTAAATTAAAAAATTTATGAGAGTTCTAAATCTCCCTCTGTTAAGCAGGGATGATGATGTGCTGTCTCACAGSCCTTTAATCTTTATACATCAGTCCATGCTTTTCAAAAGTTGTGTAAATATTTATGTGTTAGCCTAAATGTGCCTATTCACGTTGTCTGATCTAATGAGAGCATTTTTGGAGGCTCCACTGAAACTAAGAAATGCTTTGTTTTAAAARATATTCTAACATACACCTTGATCACTTTTATAAATATCTTTAAAATATCCCATTTATTTTTAACAAGGAAAGAAATCACGCTGCTCTGTACATGCAATCAAAACTGTTGAAACTATCTTCAGAAGTTGCTTAGGTGTCTGGCAAGCTGTCTTGTTGGAAGGGAAGGATGATGAATAACCACTGTCTTGCATGTCTACTTTTGTGCCATAGCACTTTCTGTTTGCAGATCTCAAAATGCCTTCTTTTCTGTGACTTGAGCACTTTCATGATCTGTCTCTTTTATGGAYGGATCTGTTTGATGAGTCACTTCTTGTTAATGACAGGCAGAGCTAGTAGGAAATCCCCTCATGACACTCTAGAATTTAGGAAGATAAATTTATTTCCTTTGAAATGAAAGTGCATCTTACCATTGTCCTTAGTGGGACATTTCTTCTTTGAATGTGTTCACATACAAAAAATTCATTTCTTTTCAGTGTTTCTCTTTCCCCAAGTAGAGCAATATGGAAGTTCTTGGGCATTAYGGTGCATTGTCCTTCTTTTCCTGCTTGTCCAGGTATCTCCAGCCAYAGGCCATGTGTGGCAGTGTGGTACACAGCTGTGTTTACATGGGAAGTGGTTCAGAGAGTTCCTCTGGGATTACTGAAGGTGAAAAGAGGCCCCTGGGGTAMATGTAGAGCAGCTGACAGGCTGCTCTTGTCCAGGTGCTCCTGCTCTCCCTGTGGAGCTTGCTTTCCGTGGGGAAYGTCAGAAGTCACTTTGATATTGAGATTTTGTCTTAAATTGGGGCAAAATTTGATTATGATCATCCTTATGTGAGCAACAGGAACAGGACTGTAGTCTCCCATTCCTCTGTCCAGCTTCCATATCTCTTTTACCTCGGTAGCCTACTCAAGCACAATCTCATTTGTACGTATTTTTCAGTATTTTTTGCTGAAGAGATTTGCTTATCGATATTTGAATTCAAACAGAGATATTATTTCAGCTGATCATTCTATTGATCTTCTCCAAAAGATATTTTACCAGTGAAAATGTATTGCATTTAATTGAAGTGKCAGAAGATTTAGAAACAAAATGTAATGAGATCTCAGCCTTTTTTCTTACAGCCTTTATTTGCTAAAATCCTAATACCTTGGACATAAGTGAGAGAAAGCAAGATGGATAGGAAAAGGCAATATAATACTGTAGAATTAGTTTCAATTTCCTTCGCAGGGCGTGTGTGGGTAATTTTGACATCTTGCTGTGTACATTTAGAGGATGGAGTACTAAAATAAGCTGAGCTTTTCTCTCTTCACATTGATCCGGTCAGGTTCAACATAACCTATCACCTGGCCAAAACCTCATTACTGTCTTAAGTGAGTCAGCTGCATAAGCAGTTCTCCTGCTGAACATGCTGATCCTATGAAGTTATAAATTATTTAAAATCTTTTTTTGTTTTGTTTCAGCCAGAGAAATATCACATGCATATATCACTTCTGCTGGATCATGTGTTTCTTGGGGTGCACGCAAATCAGTTTACAAATGAAACTGTAAGGGCAAGGAGGGCCTTGCTGAATGAGCAGCACTACCTGTTTGTGTCCAGAGAGGAACAACAAATACTGTTCCAAGAGCACAGGAAGAAGGAGGACTCTTAGTGGTGGTACCATGAGGTGAGGACAACAAGGGGACAAATACACTGCCCCCAAAACAAACACAGCTTGTGCCTGGCTCTGGCCACATCTGTCATTTGTTGTGTCTGGCCCTGGGCAGCCCTCAGGGGGAGGGTGACCAGAACATGCAGGGGCCTTTACTCCCGGGCATGGCTGGCTCTGGGGTTGGCMTCTGGCAGGAGCAGAGAGGCTCCAGCACAGCTGGGCTCTCCTGGCAGCTYTCTTTGGAAGAGGCTGGCTCTGAGGGCAGGCCTGCCCACAGCTGTCCTGCAGTTTGCCTTGTGCAGTCAGCCTGAGAGCTGTTCCTGTTGTGCTTCCAGAGCTACGTGCATTCGTTCTCGGGACTGCCTGTGAGCTGAGTAACTTGAAAGCAATGGGGAGTCAGCACTTTGCCTAAGAATGAAAGATCTTATAACTGACTTTTAAAGGGCTTCCCAGTGTGTCTCTCCAAAGAATCAAATAATGCCTGATGATACATCGGTTTTCACAGGGCTTTGAGGTAGATAATCATACTGCTCAGAGACAGGCTGCTCTGATTACTTCTGCAGGGAATAATACACATTTGAGCTATCTTTCCACCAAGAAGTTTCAGTGGAGAACTGCACGGATGATTGACAAACTTGTGCAAATGGAAATTTGTGAGACCTTGCCAKGTATTCTGTACAGGACAATGGCATTATACAGTCTTGCAGCTTCATGTGGTGCCTGCTAAAAATGAAATCTGACTATTCAATTAAAATGATATTATATGGTATTCTCAGSCAAATGCTTGTCCTAAGCAAAATTGCAGCTAGGGGTCTCTGTGTACTTGTAGGAGGCAGCAGAATGGCAGGAGAAAAGTGCATCAGAACTCGTTTGTGGCTCTCAGAAGTTTGTCTTGCAGTGTACTGGAAGGATTTTCTAATTTCAGGTAGGTAAAATACAGACTTTCTGTTTCTATGGCACACATGCTTAGACTCACTCCTGCTAACACTGCTCCTTTTTGTGGCATTGTGTTCTGCATCTGCCAGCACACTGATGATTGTTGCAGGTATGTCATTCTTTGGCTTCTCTGGGATTTAAGGTGCTCCCTCTTGGGTTACCTGGCAAGAAAGGTCGGGTTATGGCTCAGTTTGTGAGATGCCAACAACAGCTACTGCCCTATGTAACTTTGCCTACGAGTGCTCTACCAGAAAGAGTCATTTAACGTGAGGCACAGAGCTCTGAGTTTAGCCCTCTCTTAGTCGTGTAAGCTCTTCCTTTCTGCATATCTCCATATCATTTCCTCTGCAGAGGCCTTGTGGGCATTACAAGGGCCAGAGGTACTGACACTTCTTCTAAGAAGAGGAAATTTGCTTCAGCAAAAATGTTTGGCTGATCAAAAGTGCAGTATTGCTAATTTGGACCCTTTTTAGCAATGATACACAGCATGAAAAAAATAGGATGCACTTGGGTAAGAGTGAGGAGCCCAGCACTGAAGCCATTTTGCACAGCCAGGAATAGAATCTCAGTTTCTGAATTTGGAGATCAGTGGGGGTTTGAGAGACAGTCTTCCCTGCTAATGTCTGTTCCATAATAGCATCCGTGTTTTCCAGAATAAAGTTAAAATGAASCGTTAAAAGTGCCTGCAGTAGAGAATGTGATAAGTACCCGTGAATGAACAGAGAAGCCACGTAAATCTCCTGGATTGGTTTAGTCCCCACTGGCTGAGATTTTTCAAATCAAAGAAATGGAAAAGAATACAGAAGTAGGAACATGAGGGCTCCCCAAATGTAACTGCTCCGAGTTTCTCATTTTGCAGGAAAACCGACTCACAATGCAGGGAAGATGTTTCTGCTTTCATTCTTCTTGTATTTTTGGATGTGAACATTGTTAGTCTCTCTTTGAAGAGTTTACTCTGTAGATTCATGATGAGCTGCAGGTGGCTTGTGGAATCAGGGTGACAATACATCATTCATTATGACACCTTTTGCTGACTAAGGATGTCTTTTAAAAAGGAATTGGTTGATTAATGCGCATTTTTATTAATATTATTAATACTCAGCCTACTTTGTACATGGAACTGACCTAGAAGAAACTTGCTCAAAAAATCATCAAAAATTCCCAAGTAGCATAAAGTGAAGTAGCAGCCATCTCTCTACTTTGTACAATCAGTCAAAGCAGCAGTAAAACTTAGCAGAACTGGGAACTTCCAATTCTAAAACTAACAGCAGAGGTTTTCTTGAACAAAATATGTGAGGAACAAATGATATATGTGTAATATATGCCCTAGCTCATGGTAACTACAGAAGTTTTCCTTTTACTGATACAGAATGCAATGGGAAAGTGCTGAAAGGGTAAGAGGGGACCAGCCCATCACAACAGGCCATCTCCTGCAAAGTGCTTGTACTTTCCCTTTCCACAGAAGTCCATGGGAGTTGAAGGCATGCTGCACTTAGCACATCTAATCTAATCAATTTTTAATGTGACTTTCACTTTGAAGCATCATGCTGTATATGAAAACCAGATCCAACAACGTGATGTAATTGCTAATGTTTCTAGATGCAGTGGGGTCAAAAAGTACAAAGTCTTTGAGCACACACCTCCTTTATTCTATGTTGACAGCTGCTGAATTTAGCTAGATAGACAAAGTTGTTTAACAATTTTCAGCATGTTAGCGTTTTTTGAAATTCCCATTTCCAGTTTTCATCAGCAGGGTAGAGAGTAGGCTTGACCCTTTTCACACTGGCATCAAAAATACTTTTGTTCTTGACTTTTCTGAGGCCATTTTGAGCCTTGCCTCTGATTTTTCTAAAAGAGGAAATTAAGGGACATGTATTTATAGGGGGAAATTGTGGTTGTACAGTTGGACCTCTTCTGTTCACACATCAAAGTACATTTATAGCTTATGGAGCTGTATTTTATCCGTAGTCAAAGTCTGCTCCCTCAGCACAGTTGGGATATGTCACGAACGAGTGCTCTGGATGTCCTCAATCATTTTCTCCTGTCTATGCAGGTATGGAGAAGTGAGAATAACAAATGCAGCCAAAGAGGGACTTGCCACTGTGACTCAGTCCTGCTGCTGACTAGTTAAGAGATGCAAAGGTTGCACATGTACAGAGTCAAATGCTAAAGGTTTGAACATCTTTGGTGTCTGCCTGACATGGCTTTGTCCTGCGGAGTTCCCTGTCCAAACACAGTTTGCTTTTCCGGTTCACTGCTTTGTGATGCTTTGAAGAAACTGAAAACAGAAGCTTGGGTAATTGTGGAAGGTCTCATCCTTACTTGGTTGTTCATAACTCTCTGAGTAAGGTGCATCTTCCAGCCTTTTTTATTGGTTAGAAAAATATTTGGGCTTACYCTGCATTAACTTCAGTGATTGTGATGGTTCCTTGATTTGCAAGCGGGTTCCATAGAAACAAAAAGGGCTCATTTTCCTTTTCCACATCAAAGCACACTAAGCTTCTTGTCTGTGCCTCATCAAAGGAATGATTTCAACACATGTATTTCTCAGAAGATGACAGGAGGAACTAGGAAGCAAAATTGAAATGAAACATTAATTTAAAAGAACACAAGCATCCTAATTGGAGCTTTACTTTAACAGATTTCCCCATGTCTGGAAAATGATGGCTGGTAGCATAATCAGGCTTTCGGCAGCCACCATCTCTGAATTGTTCATCATAACTCCTAAATCCGTTCGCTGTGATTTTAAAATGAATTTAGAAGCCATCATCTGTGTGGGTAATCTAAAGGCCCACATCTTGATCCTTTACTCAAGAAAGATGTATTCATTAAAACTGCTAAAAACAACAGAGAACAGAAGGCACGTCAAGGTCACTGTGATATTCTTATTCTGAAATTATTGCTGTAGTCTGTACAGCATATACATAAATCATATCTGGACCAGCTAAGTTCCTCATGTTCAGATAATGTTACACAAGGGATGAAGTGGAATAGAGTATCACTGCTTCTGTGTGAAACCAAATACAGTGGTGTCCAGACCACATTCAGCTCATATGGTTAGAAAACCACAGCAAAAGTGAACATCCCAAATTCTTATCACGAAGGGTCACGGTGGGTATGAAGACTATTCCTTGTGGCTGAGAAGTTGGGGCTGGCACAGYGCAGTCAGCAAAGAGAAGCTGCCTCTGTGTCCTTTATAAAGTAAATAATTGTCTCATTAATATTAACAAAAAATGCCCAGCCACATTCGCCGGGTTAAATTCAAGAACGTATTGTGAGTGTTCGAATATATTGCAGCTTACATGTGCAAAGACATCCAGTACTAATTCCTTCAGAATACCCCAATGATGGATTTTTGAGGGCTTATAAGCAAGAGATTAGAAAAGCCACATGTCAAGAGTGACAGGAAGACAGACACACAAACAGTGTCTGGGATGGAGAAGCATTTATTAATAAAAAGAGACATCCATACAGTGCTGACTGCTAGCAAGTGATGCACACCCATGGAGTGAGTGTGAGTTTCCCATGGAATTAGATTAAGTTCCATTTAATCCTGTTTATTATTTAATTAAAAGGCAGGGTAGTGGGAGACCTGCATCTCCTCTGTTGGAGCCCTTCATTTTTTAGTGCTCAGCTTTGTGTCGTGCAGTACGGGGTGGAAAGCAGTTGCCCAGGCAGTGTCCTGGGTTTCAGGGCACAGTGACAGCACGGTGTGTTCATTGAAAGGATTTATWTTATTGCATCTTGTTCCTTCATGACTAACACTCAGGAGAAGAAAACAAGGAAGGCAGACAAAAGACTTTTTGGTAAGATGGACAGACAGTGTAATCAGAATGTTTTTTTTATTGCTGCTTTCAAAAAATCTCTGCTCTCACTTTGGTTTTGTACCCTTGAGCTATGCCTTGGTTCAGATTTGCTGCCAGCTCTAGATCTGAAATGATGGCTGCAGCAAGGCCTAAATAAGCTCTAAATGACAAAACCATTAGGAAAAGAAAGAAAACTGGTTGCCTGGACTTTACAAGTGAAACAGGGGAACCTGACCTGGTCCTCTGAATATAAACAATGGGTGATGGATGGCATGTGACATGACAGCAATGGTTTACAAAGCACTGTAAGTCAGGATGCTGATTTTGAGACTTCATCTGCTTCCTTTTGAATCTCTGTATTTCCTTAAGGAAAATGCAATAAAATATCTATGCTCTTTGGTCAGGCTTCTGATTAGTTTCAGGATCTAGTTTCATATGAAGCAGTCAAGGAATATTCCTAGGACATGCTACTACTGCTGCAAGTACTCTAGCAAGGCTTTGCATTAGCTTTTCAAGTGTTTGAGTTTAGAAAGTTAGCAAAAGGATTATCTTCAAGTTTAGTTCTTCGCAGGAGAGCCTGTTGTACAGCTTTAGTGTGTGCACTATGTGTGTGCATGAGGCAGCTGTAGATACGTGTGAGTACAAGTGTGGCAGAATGGAATTCTGGCTGCTGATGGGTGTTTTCAGGTACAACTGGAATGCAAATGCTAGTAACAGGCAGTGAGACACCTACCTGAGCAGCTGGGTACGCTGATCCTTAGCATTCCTTGCAACAACGCAGTCTTACTGCTTTCTCAACACCTGATTTAGGGGCCTGCCTAAAAACAATCTGTTCCAAAGATTGAGTCAGACTAGACTGACATCATGCAAGACACCAGGACAATGAGGTGAAAGGGGTATCTTTTTCCCAAAGAAATCCCCTTGGTTAGTGAGGTCAGCAGCCTAAGAGTTATTTTCTATTTGGGAGTGGTAAGACTTTACAGATTCCTAAGGCAGCAGAGGCAACTAGGATAATTGGTTTGCATTTTATTTGTCTAGGAATTTGCTGGGTTTTTTGATGTGGACCATGTGATAGCTGCCTGTGTTTTGTTTGACCTCAGGACTGAAGTTGTTCTGGGTGACCACTTTTTGTGTTGTGCATCTCTTTGCTTCCTCTGCTGCGCTGTTTYCAAACACAACGGAAAAATGATGACCAGTCAGCAGAGCTGCAGCTACCTTATGGGCTGTCTCTSCCTCTATTCACCCTCTTGAAAGAACATCTGGGACTCTTCTTCCAACACTGCTTTGATTTTTAGCTCAGGAGAAATGAGAGCAGGATGTTCTCTGTGAATCAGTCCTAACCCCTGTTGGTCTGACAAAGCGAAACCCAARTTTTTTGACCTTTTTGGCAGGTCTTTTCTGTTTATTCATGGATTTTACTGTGGTCAGGACATGGGAAAGATTTTGGCTTTACATGTGTGCACTGGAAAATGCTTTTCCTTTTGTTCATTCAAATGGAGAAAAGGTTTTTGTTCTCCTCCTTGTACTGCCAGTATAAGAGGAAACTGCCTGTATTGCCACTGCTGTTTCTACATTGCCATGGGAACAGATTTGAAGTGCTGCATCCATTAAGTCACTTAACTGAGAAATGGCATGGTTTACCCGTTCAAACTGCACTTTTGCCACTGTTCTCTGCACATAGACCTGTTGCAATGTGGTTTCTGAGCTAGCTTGGTCCCAGAAGAAATGTTGCTGCCTTGATGGCAGTTGGGTACCGTGGTTTGGGGTGGGATAAAGAGCACAGGCAGAGCACTGTGCTCACGRAGTTGTGATGCCAGCTCAGGCTTGTGAGATGGTTCAGAGGTAGTGCAGGTATCTACACTGACAGAACATAACCCCAGTACAGCACTGCATTTCTCTGCACAGGACTTTCTCTTGACACTTCTCATAACACTTGGCATTCGGTTACTGTTTACTGGTGCAAAGATTTAATGTCCTACCCACTTTTTTGSTTCATTTTGAGGCTGGTTTCTGGGTCTGGAATGCTAAATCAGACTTAATGTTACTAAAATAAAGCTTTCAAATATAATTTTTCTGTAGTGTAGTAATTATTGCTTGTTAGGCATGGCAGAGTCAGGAAAGAGTGAGGCACAAATTGAAGCAAAATGAGGCCTCTTGAAGAAACTACAGTGCTTGTATTCTTGACTGCACAATGCTTAATTGCTAAAGAAATTCTAAGTATATATTGGTATGATAATATGTATCAAAATGGTATGAATTTATGTATTCTTACGTAGTGTTGGGTTTTTTTCTTTTCCCTTTTAAAACCTACCTGAAGTGTGAAGAATAGAGGAGTAATTGTTGAGTACATTCATATTTCAAATGAGACCCAATTCACAGCCTTTTAACCTCGTCTGTAGGATCTGCTGGTGCRAGCATTTTTTATGAGGAATAGCATTACTGTTTCAGGTTCTACATTGGAGCAGACACAGAATGTAGAATATCGATTATAGAAGTTTACAGAGGGAGTTGTAAGTCCTTGATAAACGCCATGGGTGTTCTGCTAATTCGTGTTTGTCATGCCTGGTGCTGGAGGTACTGCGGGGTTCAAAAGGGTAATGAATCTGGTAGGAGAAGATGGGCTGCTAGCAAATCATACTGAAGTCATCAGAAGCAAAAGGGAAAGAAGGAAGGAAGCAAGCAAGGAAGGAAGGAAGGAAGGAAGGAAGGAAGGGACAGGCAGATTTTTTTCTTTTTTTTGATTCCCCTGACACTTCCATCTTTAGTACTGCCAACCTTTCCCCAGCAGTAAAATGTTATTTCTCTTTATCTCTTGGACAGACATATGTAGGCTAATTTCCAGATACCTGCTAATGATAAATAATTTAAAACTTTGCTGAGAATTCATKATATTTAAAATCTCGTTAGGCAGTTACTTGACAATTTATGAAGAGGGAGCTGGGTGCAARTGAGAAGCCAGGTGGTAGTAGTTGAGTACTGGAAAAAATTGAAACAAGTTCACAAGGATCCTAGAAGGCAAAAGCTTTAAAAAGTGTAACTCTGAAATGGAAGTCAAAATACTTYTACTCTCCCTGCAGTTCTGTGTTAGAAATCAGTCCTCACATTGATTCTAGAGAACACGGTGGATTTCGAAGTGAGAGGAAGGGAACAGTTAAGGCTGAGCTTTGACATTTTAACAACAAGGTGCAGGTTAGAGTGACACTTTATACAGTGCAAAAGTCTCCTTTGAGCTCTCTGCTGTGGGTTCTGGGTGAGAGGAATTCTCTTTGGTAGTTGATGAACTGCTCTTCAGGAATCTACTCCAATCTGCTTGACCCAAAGCTGATGCTTACCAGTAGCACAAGAGTGAGCATTTGGGATAGGTCTGGAAAAGGTTTTGTGACTTAAAGTGASAATAACCCAGTTACTTGAGTCTCAGTCATGTTAGGGTTATTTAGTGCRAAAAGTTCTGAAAGTTTTTCTTGTAAAGTGTGTAAAAGATAACCAGTGGGTTCTATGAATATATTGGGAATAAGGAAAAAAGAAAAAAAAGAAAAACAAAGGAAGAGAAGAAATGAAGGGTGAAGCAGGACTGGAGTAGTCAATGCCTTCTTTGTTTGGTCTTCAGCAAACAGTTAATTATGATCAGATACTTCATGAAGTTTATTTTAATCAGGGAATAGTCATGAAGGCCAGTAGAAGGAGAGTAGATTTTGTGTTTTCTAGTTAAAGAACTCAATGAACCTTAGGCTCAGTCTAGAGTACCTAAGGAGTTCACTGGAGTAATTTCTGAACTATTAGTGTCTATCTGTAAGATTTCATCAATTGTATYCCAAGGGAGAAGAGAAAATTGAGCCCAGCCATTACCTTTGCAATGAGGAAGTGTGGAAGATCCAGCTGATTCCAGAGCAGCCAGTCAAATTTCGATTCCTTATGGATTCTGGGCTAAGACATCCCAGAGTTTATCGTGACAAATAATGTAATTGTGGTAGAATAACTGAACTACCAACAGGGTGGAAGCAATATCATTGATATATCTGAGAGGTTGTAAACCTCTTTTTAGATAAAGATTTCTTTTTGACAGTCTCAAATGCTGTTTTTCATAGGCCAGCTAGATGAGCTCTAGAGGTCAGTGCCATAACAAAACAGGTCTTCTCAAGGACAGTTGTTCACCTGTCTGAGTCCTAAGCCATGGCTTAGTATGGAACTGGGAAGACTTCTGAAATTGAGGTAGACCAGATAGATCTGTTGTATATTCARTTCTGGTCAGCATTTTACTTTAACRACTTAGATATTGAAAYAGCCAATTCAGTAACAAAATTTGTTACGATTCCAAATGATGAACAGGAAGGCAATGAAACATTCTCAAGGATGGCATCAGAACGGAGACTAAACTGAAAATAAAGTGCCATTCTGCTTTTGGAAGTCGAATACATATGTACCACAAGGTTTTGACTACTCAGCCGTGTGCCAACTACGTGATGCRGTGGTTAAAAGGCAAATATCATTTAGGAATGTTGTAGGGGGAGTGTCAAAAATGTAATTACTCTGCTCACCTCGGTGCTGTCGAAGCCTCAGCTGGAATCCTACCTTCRGCTCTGGGCACCACACTTCCAGAAAGAGTTAGAAAAAGCTGAGAGTAGAGTAATGAGAACAGCAGGTGGTATTGAAGACGTGAGATTGGAGATAAGTGATGATTATTCTTCCCCTCACACAAAAAAAAGGAATCGCTTAAATTGTGGCAAATATTTGCACAGGATTTGAGGTTTCTGATTGCATTTCTAATACCTGTCTGAGAAGAAACACATTTTTAGGCAGWGTTGAGGTGGTGCTTAGAACCACTAAACCCCTCATGGGGTAACTTTGAACATGCTTTTGAGGAATTTGTGTTTGGTGCTAGTTTGTCTGAATACACTGGGCTAAAGTTTCTGCAGCCCAGAGTCTGTTTCCCAAGCCATCCTGAAGTGTGGCTGGGACTGGCCTCATGACTGCATTTCCTGGCTTTTACTACGAAACATTCTGCACATTTCCTTTGGGACTGGGATTATCTTGGTGTTATCCATGATCTGTTCTGAGCTTTATTTCCCCAAGAGTGCTCTATTTTTTTAATACCCTTCTAATACCCTCTGACTCTCTCCACTAATACCTTTCTTTCCTTATTTTCCAAGCTTTTTGCTTTCTCTCGTTTTGCCAACTCTGCCCCTGGCCTTTTTTTGCTGTTAAAATTCTTGCAGGCACAGGACTTTCTCATGGTGCTGGTGCAAAGGGTGTTGGTGTGGGAAGCCAGAAAGGATTTTCTCAGTAGTGATGACAAAATAATTGTTTAGACCTTCTAAGTCAACCACTTATATGCTGAAACAAAAGYGATATAGTATGGAGATCCATTTCATTGTGGTTTTGGTGGGACTTTAAATGACACAAAGCCTGTGCAGCTTACCTAGCGAAGGTATAGTCTCGATTTTTTTCCCATGGAAAGATCCCAGGCTTTTCTCGGGAAACATTTTCTCACCTAAATTGTTCAGTACAGTGTAAACCAGATGTTCTTTTACTGTTTATATTGAACATATAGGATTCATTATATTTAGGATTTTCAGGCAGTACCTAAATTCAAATTTATGTATTTAAACTGAAAAAGGACCTTGAAAGTGCTTCTYTTACACACATATTTTAGTCTCACTTACCTATCCCTTTAGGCTAGGTAGGCTGCTACTGTTATCTCAAGAGTTGCCATGGAAACAGTTCTACACTCTCCTTCCCTTTCAGTCTGTCTCTCCCAGACAGAATCTGTCTTTTTTTAAACTGTGGCTGTGCTAAAGTGGAAGTAAAACCTTAATTATTGAATACCGAGAGTTACCTCACCAGATGATATTGAGTGAATAAATTTGTTTAAATTGGTGAAGCCGTCCCAAATGATAAGGTGAGAATCTGTCCCTGGATTTTTTAACCCTTTCACTCCTCTTTTTCTCCAAAATTAAATATAAAACTGCTTTGAGGTCCAAGCCATGTATTTGTAAGATACAAGTTTTTCAAGGGAAGAATGGTCTCTTTTCAACCGTGTATGTCTTTTTTATCCTGTTGCTGCTCCTGGGTAATGGCAACGGTTTATGAAAAYGAAATTGACAGAAAGTGCTAATGATTTTAAATTTTGAGGAATTTTCARTGCAGTCTTCAAAAGAAAGATGTTCCACTTGGATAGCAATCAAGTACTGGCACATGTGTATGAACTCCACACGACAACCAGGTAGGCAGGTCACTCTCTAAATTAAAATATATGTTAGAAATGTTAGTTTATAACACGAAGACATCAAAACAGTCAGAGCAAAACACATTGAAGTGGATGTGGCTTGTCTCATCCTTAAAGCTCAGATTTCAAYAGGGAAATTTAAGCTAAAATGAAAGAATCAGGAAACCCTGTATTCCTGTGATCCTTTATCTTGGAGGGGAACTTTTATCACCATCTGATGAAAGAGGCTAAGCAACACCCCAGCAAAAAGGTTAGGATGATACGCTTGCAAAGCGAACTCCTAACTTTAGGGACTAATTGACAGAAAGGAACTSTAGCCAGTGTTATCAGCCAGAAAGTGACAGGCGTGAGTTCAGTCTGTACCTGGTCTCAGGAAGATCGATATCTGTGTCTTGTGTTTTCTGATCAGACTGTGGTGGCAGAGTAGTCAGTTTTTGTTTCAAGTTAGTAGCAACCAGGAACTGTATCAGCATATTTCTGAAGTAGTACTCCACGCAGCTACTACATGATTTAACAGAAAGTGGAGGCACCACAAACAATTTTGACTGAATATCCTTTTCACAGAATAGAATCACAGAATCACAGAATATGCTGAGGTGGGAGGGACCCACAAGGATCATCGAGTCCAATTCCTGGCTTATCACAGGACCATCCCCAAGAGTCACACCGTGTGCCTGAGTGTTGTCCAAACACTCYTTGAGCTCTGTCAGGCTTGGTGCAGTGACCACTTCCCTGGGGAGCCTGTTCCACTGCCCAAACACCCTCTGGGGGAAGAACCTTTTCCTGATATCCCCTGACACAACTTCAGGCTGTTCTCTGTCGCTGGTCACCACAGAGAAGAGATCAGTGTCTGCCCCTCCTCTTCCCCTCACAAGGAAGTTGCAGACTGCGATGAGGTGTGCCCTCAGTCTCCTCTTCTCCAGCTGAACAGACCAAGTGACCTCAGCAGCTCCTCATATGGTTTCCCCTCAAGGTCCTTCACCCTCCTTTTTACCCTCCTTTGGACATTCTCTAATAATTTAAAGTCTTCTATTGTGGTACCCGAAACTGTCACCAGCACTTGAGGTGAGGCCACCCCAGTGCAGAGCAGGGCTGGACAATCCTCTCGCTTCCCTGGCTGGGGATGCTGTGCCTGATGCCCCCACAAGGATATGGTTGGCCCTCGTGGCTGCCAGGGCACTGCTGACTCGTGTTCAACTCTCTGTCAACCAGGACCCCATTATGTATTTCAGAAATAGTTTTCTAGCACCTTTGAAGATGAGTGGTTGATACAAACCTGGGCTGGGAGTACAAAACATGGTGTTGAGTACACGTAGAATGAATCTAAATTAAGAGTAGAGGGCAGAGTTGGAGGTCAAAAGGGCTGACGGAATAGGGATGATACAGGGCAGATACCGTCAAGAATTACCCGTTAATATTGGGATAGCAATTGAGCACAGAATATCACCTGGCAGAACTTGAGCTGGGTTTGGGATGGGAGTTCARGTTGTTTCTAACTTCAGAAAGGGTGCTAGCCTGAGTTAGATATCYTTAGCTCATGCAGCCTTTTATGTGAGCATTAGTTCATCCAGACCAAAGCCTGKGGCGCTTTTTGATAGAGACTAAAGTTCAACAGACCATTCACGTCCTCACAGATGCCTTGTCAGGATGTTGCAAAGAGGATATAAACCAAATCTCTGCTATCAGGTATTTATTTTTGTTTCCTTTATGAATCCTTTAATTGCAATGTGACCGTTTCAGGTGGTGTGTCTGCACAAGCATCTGAGCTGTGCTGAAGTCTATTCATTTCTGCTTGAATATCTCCAGTTCTATAGTTGCAGCTGACTTAATTTCTATAAAAATCATCCTGCCATACCAAATCCTGTAGTGAGGATGCATTGAAATAGAGCTATGGTAAAAGCTATTCCCACACTCCCTACATAGTGATGAACTAAACATCTGTTGGATTTCAGCAGATTTAGAATTGTGTTTGTGGTAACACAATTTTGAAGGCAAGACGATACAAGTTTTGAGGCCATGTTATGTATTCCTATAAAAAGGGGAATTAAAAATGATTAGTGCAATTAAAGCTTGTCAAAATAATTACAATAATGACAGCAAATACAAGAATTTATCTGCTTACGCATAATATAAATGACAAGAATAGGTAAAAAAGTCAGCAAATGCAAAAATTATAAAAATTAATACTCTAAAAACCCAGAGGATCTATCATTAAAGAAAGTTTCTTTCATCTTCTTATGACTATGTCTATTCATTTAAACCTGTATTGTACTATACAAACTCCTTTGTATGGTTCAGTGTATCTCAATTAGAATTTTACTGCCCTGTCATAAAGCTCATCACAGGCTAAAAGTTTTCTTTTATTTCCCTGTTTGTGAAGCCTGCCARGTTCTGTATAAGCTGTCACTCACTGTATTACACTCAATGGATGAATAGAACTTTGTCCACAATGAAGTCGTCCCATATTTCTCAGGGATTTTTTAGACCGTTTACAGTCTATCCTATCTTCCTCAATCCCCTGCACAGAGCCCTGCCAGTCAGAAATGCACCATAACATCGTACAATAGACCTGAAAAACCAACAATAACATCTATCATTTAAAAGGTATTTCTGGCAGTATTTTATATGTGTAATTTATAATCAAAAAAGTATGGTATGTTAACGAATAAGTATCAAAAAACTGATTCACCACTTCAAACTGCAAGTGTGGAATTTTAGGATTGTTGCTAAGAGTGCTGCGTCTTCAGCCCAAGACAAAAGGAGTCAGTAATAGCTCTTTCTACCTGTCATCCTGACATCACTGCAGTGGCTACTCTTATAATATGCACATGAAACCTGTCACAGAGGCATCACCCTCCCCCTGCGGAAGCCTAAATAGGCTGTGCAGTGTCAGTGGTACAGATAAGGGACAGTGGAAATGTCTGCTTGCTTACATGCACATAGATAAGTACCTTGCAGAAAAGCTCACACCGGGTAATRGGTCTTTCTAGTGTCTTTATTTCTGAGGTAAATAGCATTTAGTAATGAATTCCAGGCTCTGAATGCATAATGGTATATTTGGTGCTGAATTGCATGAACACATTAAGCATGAGTAGCAATTTAGAGTATTCCTAGAGAATTTGCATTGATATAAAAATATAAAAGATCAGAGGGAGTTTTTGATAAAAGGCTCACAAAAGGTGCTCACAGTTCCCTCCAGCTACAATGGGATGTGAGTGCCCCAGCACCACTGCCTTATATCAAGATGCAAAAAAATAGATTTAAAACAAAACGGTTTTTCAGAACATTCAGTATTCAAAAAGGGAGAGAAGTTGTGCAGTGTCATCTGCATCTGCTCTGTGGCCTCTATTAAGGTGGATGAGAATGGAAGGAATTACATTTGGGTGACTGAAAAGGACGAGCAGTCTTTCTCCTGATGCTACATTACCTTACAGTACCCTGTGTCCTGAAATAAGTCTTGTCTCTGATCAATTTGGGTTTTTATTGGAGTTCTAGTTGCATTTGCTTCGTTGGGTGCGCATATGCCATGGAACGAAATTAATGCTGATATTGTCTAAGTTAAGCCATTTACAGTATTTCATTCATCAGTTCTCTTTCCCTAGAATTATGCAGAACTGTGGCAAAGAGGTGTTATTGGACTGTGTTTCGAGCTGGCTATGTATGGATGAATTGAAATGCAGTTTAAAATGACAAAGTAACTGGAATGAAAAAGAGTGCTGCAAAGATCATTGCTAAGCCCTTCTGAAGCTTTCCTGCCATCTGTGTGTTGTCTGGGTTAGATATTTTGGTATGATTCACTCTGCTTTCATCTGGAGGGCATTGATTGTATTAGTTTTTAATTCTGCTAATTAACTACTTTTAGTTATTCATGATTCTTTTAGGGTTGACCTTGTGATTGCATCAGTGTCTCAATGAGATTCAAGCTAAAATTCTGAGCCTTCTGGAGTTAAATGGCAGACTTGGCATTGAAGTCAGTATAACCAAGATTKTCATGTGGTGAAAACACTGTTTTCACATTGTACTTAAATGCTGTGAGGCACATCCAGATCTCAGAGAAGAGAGTTCATTTCTACTGGAGTTTAGCAGTATGATTTTCAAATTGAGAAGSACCATAATGTTCCAGCTGTAAGGGTTACCTTTTCTTCTCCTTTACAGGAAAGATGTGAGTATGTGGTGCTGTGCATATGCTGCTGGACAAATACACACAGACAGCTTTTCCAACTGTGTAATTTGTTAGTGAGGTCTCCAGGAGCTGGGATAATTCTTGGACCTCAGTAGACTGCTGAGGTTCATGTGATGTTTAAGGGACATCCTAAATAAGCAAATGTCTTTTTCTGCAATTGCACTGCAGGATTGTAACCCCAGCTTTCAGGGGCAGTCCAAGCTGAGCTGCAGAAAGCCACAGCACTGCTCACAGAATGAGTTTCACTTGTCAAGGTTACTTCCAACAAATATTCTCAGTAGAAGTACCCCAGTTAAAAACAACAGTCAACGGCAACATTTCACATGCAGTCCTCCAAAACAAAACCATTCTGCTGTTAGATTGTGTGTCCTGCCTTTGGTTTTAAATTCTTCAATGTCTTCTCTCTCTGGATTCCTTCTGGAGGAATTATTGGACAATTTATCATTATTTCTGTATTATCTCCCTTGTGAAAATCAAATGTCTGGTCAGGGTCATAAAACATGGATGTTTTATTTTTAAAACCACCAGACATTTGTTTAGGAATAAGAGCTGAAAATCAGCTGGAAAGAGATCCCTGTTCAGTCCTCAACCCTGCAGGCCTTCAGTGAACCACATAAAGAAATAGATGGGGATCCATGCACAGGCTTGCAGGATATTTGGGCTGAAGTGGCCAGCTGGGCTTTTAAGGTGTCTAGGTTAGATGGAAACCATGTCATTAAACTCCCCTGAGTGAGGGAGAGGTCAGTTCATGTAGGTGAAGGAATATTAACTCTCATCTCAAGGACTGGGCATGGCTTTTCCAAGTCAGCAGTCTGGGCTTTGTGCTCTCGGGAACTGGAGTTATTATCCGAGAGGAGCTTTGGGCTTCTGTGGGGGCAGCTTTGTCCTGGCCTCTCTCTACAGAAAAAGTGYTGCTCAGTCCCTAAGTTTGGGTCTAGGCAGACCACTGAGGAGGGAGAGATCTCTCTGGTAATTTGATCTAGGATAGGAAGAGGTTTGTGAACTGAAAATGATCCAGACAAAATCCCCCAAGATATCTATAATTACATGTAGTAGCAGTCTACTAAATTGAAAAAGTGTTATGCAGGGGGAAAGGCTGTCATCCATTCCCCTGCCCTGGAAAAGGGCTCTATAATTTGGGTGGAAATTTTGTCAGGGAATCTGTGTCTTTCATCCAGCAGCTAGAGATCTATATAAATGCAATTATTTTTATTTTAATTAACGATTATGATAAAAGAGAGGTCTCTCTTGCTCATTTTCCTTTGGCATTTATGCTTCTTGAATTACATTTTTAATAGCACTGGAGTTCCTAGAGGAGGTGTGCAGTGTGCTTCCATCCCTGTATCTGTTGATAGGTCTGAATAAAATATTTGAAGTTGTATTTCTTTAGTGGGTGATATATATATATATATATATATATTTTTACAAGAAATATGATTTTGCTGAAAACTGTTGATCTTGCATATCTATGACTTCATTCTAGTTTCTGAGCATGAAAAATGTGCCTTTTTTTGTATTTCCACAAATATCATAAGACTGTAACTTAAAATGTAATTTTTTGGATGAATTTTACCTGTAATTTCAGTTGGGTTTAGAACACTTTTAAAGAAGCTTTAAAAGAAAAAAAAAAMCACAGAAAAAAGMTTATCARGAATGAAAAAAATTTACTACCTATTTTGGAAACATAAAAAATAATGTTTCCAAACATCAAAACTCTTACTAAAGGTAAATTTACCYTTTGTGATATGCAACTCTTCAGTGAAAAATTTTAGAGAGCAGCAGCACCGACATTTTTTCATATTTACCTCTATGGTAGATACAGCTCTCTTTGTTTTTACAGACTTTACAAACAACTGTAATTCTAAAAGTAATCACATTCACATAAAGACAACAATAGCAATGGGAAAAACATTGTGAATCACATAAGGGATGATGAAAGTACTTATTGGTAGGTGTTACCTTTCATTTGTGCCTCAAGAACACTGAATTCTATTAGTGATAATTCTTTGCTAAAAGTTAGGACAAAAGTGGTATTTCTGTGGTTTTTGGCTGCAGAAACCGAGTTAGGGTTTTCAGTGCAGCTTTTGAGGAGTACTGTGAATAGGTTTTCAATATAATGTATATTTTTAGAGCTCTGAGATGAGAAAGATGATGCATCTTAAATTGATTAGGGAGCATCTTTTACAGTTAGAGATGCTGCATGACCACTGTGAGTTGTGCATAAATCTTATTTCTTTTTGGCAACGATTTTTATACGTGGTTTGATTTATGTTACGAGGTGGATGCCAAGAGAGGAGCAACATAAATCACAAAAATGAAGGAGCCTAATATGCAATAGCTAGTTACAAAATTCATACTTGGTACTAGATGAAATAAATTGTAAATACTCAGGAGATGATAGAGTGCCTTAATCTACAGAGTTAATCCACCTCCGCATGCAGAAACTTGACAAGATGACTGTGCTTGTTCCTTTGGGCAAAAAAGTTTTGCTTCCTTTTGATGTTAATGGCCACTTGGCTTTCCTGGTGCCAAGATTTCACCTTGGATCACGATCCTTCATGAGCACATTTTAATACGAGCAGAAAGATGTTTCAGTCCCTTTGACCAGTGGAAAAGAGGGGAGCAGAGCTTTAGAAAAGAGGSTTTGCACAAAGGCTGTCTGTGGAGCAGATTTTTTGTGTTGTGTGGAGCCATCAGCCATAGCAGTTGGTTGTCTGTGGAGTCCTTCTCTGGGATTTATTACAGGAGGCTTTTTTTGCTGTCAGCCTTGGCACCTCTTTCCTGCCTGTGGTCACAGGTTATGTTTATTTAGGATCTGTCTGAGGGAGAGGGCTTTGAAAGCACAGCAGACTGTGTTCACCAGAAGGCCAGCAAGTAGTACAAGCCAGCAAATTTTTGTATGTGAGTGTTTATATGAGCTTTTTAGTACTTATATAAATAAAGAGGGGACATCTCCCACTATTTTTCTGGTAAGGATAAGGAAGATTGACATGGCAGCATGAGAGGAAATCAAATTTGAAAACATGACATACATGACATACAGGCAAACAAGCATACAGGGTACAGGACTTATGGAATTGTGCTGCTGCTGTGAAGGAACACTTAATAAGCCTTGTGGACAGAAATATCTATGGAGAGGAAAGGCAATCAGAGAAAGTCCCGGGATTTCTAATTTAATTTTGAGACTACTGGGGAGGATGAGCCTGGTGGTAAGCCTGAAAGTTGCAGATAGCTAATTCCCAAGAGGCTCTAAACAGCAGGCCCTTTTGTGAGGAGGTTAATAAGAGAAGGATGTGAATGTGAGGAAGGATGATGGAGAGATCAGCTAGTGCAGTAAACCAGATAAAGAGAATGTGAGGGGAAAAGGCTACCAGCAATAGGTGATGGAGTGTCATCGAGGAACAGTCAGCCCTTCCGAGAAAATGAGAGGCAGGAATGAAGGAATTTCTGAGGGCTGCTGTGTACTGAAGCTCAAGGGTAATCAGTATAAAGTTCTATTTGATGTAGTTTTCAAAAATGTTGATGACATCCTTTAGCATAAACCAAGTAATCTCCCTTGTAGCATACTGAATGAACAGACAAAATTGCATGGCCAGTAGCAAGGATGTTTAGTCAATCCGTGGGGAGATACCTGTGACTGGAGTTTTCAAACATTCAGAAGAGGAGAGGAGGGAAGCATCTGCACAAGCACAGACACGCTGTTTTGTACTGTAAAACTGTGTGAAGTCTTGGATTTTGAGAGAAAACTATTTAATGACATTGAGGCAAACTTGAATTTGGAACAGCAGCAGAAGCAGCTGAAGACTTTGTGTAGCTCTCTAGTGCCAGCAATGTTTTTATAAGATGATCACTCATATTTAACTTCTGTACATTCATACTGTCTCTACCAGAGGTCTTTTCGTTCAAAGGACACAAAGACTGATGTGTTTTGTGCAGTTAACATTGATGTTGTTTTGCTATTACCTGGTCTAAGGCCATTGTAAAGATGGCAATGACACCACCCTTACAGAAATGTGCATTAGAACTTGGCATAAATACAATTTGAATGCCTAGGACTTCAACCCCAAAGCCCCGAGTAGGATATTGCCAACATTAAGGCTGTCTCAAATCTACACAGTGCAAATCATATCTTCTGGATTCCTGCCAGCTCTCTTGTCACATCTTGCTCTTTCTACTCTTCCCGCTCCTTTCAGGGCATAACCTGAACACCAGTAGCAACTTGAAATCCACCAGACACAAAAGTGTGTTTGCAAGACAGAGAGATAATTTTCTTTCAATGATGAGATTTCAAATGATAGGTGTGGGAAACATCTTCTTTTCTCCTGTCTTTATTTACAACAGTTTCACTCCCATTTGACCATTGGATTAGCAGGCTTTGTGCCAGCAGATGTATGTTTTCAATATATATCGTTGAAAATCCTCTGGCCACCAAATGAATGAAAAAACACACTGCATGTGACATGTGAACAGCTCTACATGTGCCTTCTCTGGGTGACCTTGCTGGTGAGACCTGGGCAGGAGACAAACAATTAGAGGTTCGTGTGCCTAATCTTACTGGCAGGCAACATCCTGGAGATGTTAATAAGATGTGAGATCACAAAACATCTGGAGAAATCTCAGCTGACAAAATCTACTATTTCTGATTCATAAGAAATAAATTGTGTCTGACAAATCTGGAGATGGAGAAAAGCAGTAAAAATGAGACAGTGGACTGGCACTTTGAAAAGACTTGAAGAGGAACTGCAATATTAATGTTATATATAAAGATTTGCAAGTAAAGCTGTAGAAATTACTTTAATAGACATGCTCAGATAGGATGACAGGCACTTGGTCTGGAGATTTCTTTATGCACAATCTTTAATTAACCTTTAATTAAATTAAAACTTTAATTCATCTTTAATCCACAGCTGATGTGTGCTCAGTGGGCTATGATCACTTCACTTGAACTATAATATTTCTAAGAGGGCAGTATAAGAAAATTAAAAAGTTAAGACAGAATGAAGGCAGTACGATCTTAATTCCTTAGCTGAATACAGCTCTTCATGGGTAGAGGCTTTTTGTAATTGCTTGAACTTCAGAACAGACCACTTTCCCACCTGTGTCAGGATCTTAAAAAATTATCATTCTTTGTATTCCCAACAATAACAAAATCTTCTCTGTGTGTCTGTATCTCAGACGAAACATAACCTCATGTAACCCACAAACTTCCAGCCAGAGGGGAAAGTTATATAGCTAAGCAGAGGAAATTATTCTGCTAGTATACAGTATCTGATAATAAATTGCTGTTCTGCAACTAGAAACAATATAATATTGAGTGTCCATGTGTGTATGTTTGCAACAGGGCTGAAATTACCATTAAGTTGTTCATTAATTTGGATAAGTAGTTGCTACTGTACTGGAGGGAATTAACTCTGACCACCTACCCACTATTTTATCTTCGTGGAAGAGACTGTGAGAGATTTTCTGCAGTGTCCAGGAACACAGTTCACCATCTACTCTGTCTGGCTAGGCCAGGCTGTAATTTATTAAATGCTTTGATATCCATTGAGATTTCAACTGCTGTGCATGTAAATGGGTTGTTGCGATCTGGTTCATCTTGCAGCTGTTTGGGGGGAATTATTATGCTGTATGCAAAGTGCTGAACTGCCTATACAGAGTTCCAATATAGGAACCGCAGAAATGATCTGTTTAGTACTATAAAAAAGCAGTATCTTCCTGAAGGTTTTCGCAGATACATTCCTAATGTTGAGTCTCTAATTTTATACTAGTGACTTTTTTCTCCAGCTAGCGCATGATTTTGAGCAACATTTGCTATAAACCTCAAGTCAGTGCAGGTTATTTAGAATAGAACCTGAATAGTGGCAAATATGTACCTGCTTCATAATTTCCTCATTGACAGACATGTGGGAGCATGAGCTGACTCTCACAAACTGTTGAACTCTTCTCTCCCAACTGTTGTCCTAAATCAATAAAGTACTCGAGCATATATTTAGCCTTAGGTAGGTGCCTCGATCCTGCAGATTTTCACAGACTCTAAGATTTGTTTTAAACATATGTCTTCTAATTGCAGCTGATTTCCTCAAGCAACTTTATAAATCCTAACGTCTGAGCTTCAATTCCTCTTCCACTCCTGGAGGAGGCTGGAGTTCATCTTACGCCTGCCAGTGTTATCTAGTGTTTGAGGGATGCCTCCCAGTGGAGGCATCTGAAAGCAGAGCATGATGCTTTTTATGCTTTTTTTTCCCCCTAGCTATGAAAGATGAAGGCTTTTCTATAATGATGAAGTTTCTTCCATAAATTATAGTAAACCAGTAAATCTTTTTTTTTTTTTTACCTTTTTTTTTCTCCCAGAGAAAAAACATCTGCCTAGTGCAGATGGTTAGCATAGTTTTTGACACAGGAGAAAGCTTACAATGATGCTATGCAGAGATAAGAAGTCTGTGTGGTATAAAAGTTCATCTATATTTCTCCTTAAGCAAGTCTACGTGCATCRGTGTTGGAGTAAGAAATTTCCCTTACATGCCTCAGAAGGATGGTATTTGAGGGTGAACGGATTTCCCCAAATGATTAAGAGCCAGTGTTTGCAAAGTACTTCCTTATCTTTGGATGGGCAAGGATGCAAACTTAAGAGAACTGGCATTGGTTGTTTTGAAATCCTTACAGCTCTTGTAGGCAAACAGCATAAAACAGGGAGTGGGACTGTCATTCAGCTTAGAGTGTAATTTGGGGAGACTTTTCGGGTGTTACCATCATTTAGCTCTTCTCTCGGCAAAACCTTTCACAGCAGGCAAAACAGTGCTTGAATATTAAAGCTGTTTGTTAGGTGTCAGATCTGACCCTGTGCAGGACAATCCCACAAAAGGTTCTTCCCAGTAACCCTGGCTGGACAACAATTCAGAGCGACGTCACGTGTGTACCCAAACACAAGCTTTAATTGTGCTGACTCTGCAATCCATGGCACAATACCTACCATTTCAAAAGCTCTCATTCCTCCATTTTTGTTGGATTTATTCCTGGTTAAACTTCTGCTTCTCCTTTTATCTCCTCATTATTTTTTGTCTTTTTTTTTTTTTTTAATGAGGACAATGGATGTCATTTTCTATTACCATTACAATTTCTCTCAAAAAGGCAGAAATGTCTTCTCTTCTTTATACTGCAGGGAACCAACATAGCTATACAAACCCAGAGCCAAAATAATCATATGCTGATAAATAGAGAACAAAACTCCAATCTGGATTTTTTCCCCAGATGGGAAAAGTTCCAGCAAACAAGGGTAGGCAAAGAATGTGTAATGAATTATAAACATGGAGTTCTAGCAAACTGTTCAGTAATGTGCTATTATGTTAAGTACATAAGATATTTCCATAAATTTTCTTTGAATGTTATATGTCAGTCCAATGATTTTTAATATGCATGTAGTAAGAGATGAATTGATTGGAAATCGAAAATATTTTATACATTTAAAACAAATACGTAGTGAAATACATTTTCTCTCTGGTTTTGTGTTTAAGACTTAATTTTGTATAACCAAAACCACAAGAGTTTTGGATAAGCAGGGGTAACATAGAAGCCATACCCACAAGCTCTAACAGCTGGAGTCCTTTGACTTTACAGATGAGGGTAAATCAATGTTGTTCAGCATCAATCAAAACCTGTCTCGAAATTCAGGCTTAGGCTCAATACCCATAGAACATATGTCAATACCCACAGAACATATGTCCAGCTTACGCACTCGGCACAGTACAATTACCAATGGGCAAACTGCAAACTTTGTAACAATTTGGCTCCTAAATTACTGATATGTTCAATACTGCACAATAACATCCACCTAATGTTCGGGTACATCCCTATGAGATGTAGAATCTGCATTCACAGGGAGACATTTCAGAGATACAGATACCAGTACAGGGGAGTTCTTTACTGGGAAGCAAGTCTTGAGATATATAACATGATTTTTCCATAGAGATAAAAATATGGGAACTGCTGAATGGAGTCTCCATTTCTTGATGATCAAAGGTGAAGGAATGACTTTCTGGAAGATATTTGCTAACTAAGCACATTTTGCTGGCTGTATACAGAAGTGAGTGGGTGAAATTCTGGGGTTTTTTTTTGTGTTGTTCTATTGTGGTGTGGGCTTGTTTTTTTTTTCCTTTTTTAATGCAGGTGTTAGATGAGATGATCTAATGGTCCCTTCTGGCCCTAAGGCAAAGTGCAGCCTCTACTTGACAATATTCATGGAGCTTTCTAAACCCTTTTTACCAGGCCTTTGGGGAAGGAGGTTTCTAATAGGGAAGAATTTTATAGAGCAGAAAAGTGTTTGCCAGCAGAAATATTTGCTGTTGGCGGTTGATTGTTTTGGGGAGGTGGAAAGGTTTGCTGGGGTTTCCATTTGAAATGTCTTTTAAATCTTCATTAAAGGTGCCCGTGGCAATATTCAGGCATGTCTTTGTATATTTTTCCCTAGAAAAAATAAATAGCTTTTTTTTTTTGAAGACAGAGAAACAAGAGTTTGCATATTATATCATGGCAGAGGTAAATTCAGTCTCATAGTTGTGTGTCTTGGGGGGAAAAAATTAGGGAATATCACTAGCATCTGTCTCATGTCACCGGTCTCGGAAGCAATGCTTTCCAGCTTTGCTAAATTCATCCATCTCTAAGCAAACTGTCAGAGATTTAGAGAACCAGGGCTGTACTTTTGTTAGCTCTGGTTCACCTAAGAGGAACTGTGGGCTGCTCACTTTTGGAAATCATGGSCAGTTTTAAAAATCAGGCCTAGGAACATTTATAAAAGTAGTACARTGTAACAGTGTGCTTTGTAACCATGGATAAGCCATCAAATAAACAACCTGCCAACAGCCAAGGTATTAGACAGGCCATTGTCCAGGTTGTGCACAGTGGCCAGGCAGCTCCGTGTCTGCAAAACGACCAGCAAAAGTTCTGATGACTGGTGGACAGGAACACCGACAAAATTTTTGCAACCTTTTTGCACTGTTTATCCGTTCATAATTTAGAAATGATAATATCCGATGGGAAAACGCTCTGCCTTCGGCCTGCTGCCTTCAGGAGGACACTGGCAGCAGGGGACAGTGCCAGGAGCCCATGCTGTGCCGCRCAATCTGTCACGGAGCCGCATGAATAGCGCCCACGTCACCCTTTTGTCCCCAGCCACAACAGAGACAACTGGCTCTGCAGCTCCTAGGTGCTGCAGGGGTGGGTTGTCCTGCGAGGGGACAGATGTCACCAAGGAGTGATGTACAGCAGGCACTGTGGCTTGTGGGGCCCACAATGGCTGCAACATCCAAAGGCCATATGTAGCGGTCTCATTAGGCCCTTGATTGCCTCCTGCACAGGCTGTTGGAAATGTTTAAAAGTGCAAGTTCAAAAGGGAAAGTGATGTATCATGTTTGGATTTTCTCCTTCAGTCATGCAAAGCAAACAGAGAACCTGCTGTGTTTGGAAGCCAGAATTTTTAGAGGCTAAGGCATATCTTAGTTGTGGCCCTGTTACRTGGCTTTGCTTCACACTGAATTTCACTGCTGTCACCCACGGTCAGAGAGTCCAAAGAGATATTGCAGATATGCAAAGTCCTTTGGGTATTTTCAACCTGAAATATTTATCTGCTTGGTCCTCTTTCAGCCCCAGCAGATATTTATCTTCCGTTAGGAATTTAAGGGAGACATCTTCAGAATTCCTGGGATGTTCATATTTGGATACAGCTGTGAAGAAAAACATATGATGTGGGTAATGTTTTCTTGTCTTCTTTTCAGTTTTCTTTCTGTTCTCGGTTTCAAATCAGTATTATAGGCAGAGTCACATTCAGTACCTCAGTCTGGTGGGTTTGCCCACAGCCTGCTTTGATAACTTTGGGAAACCTTTTGCTGTTGGTACTCAGGAACACATGGTGCTGTCCTTACTCCGTTTTCATCATTGGAAAGCTTCCTTCTAGACCACTCTTTATGTTTTTTATCTATGATTTCCTAGCTTCTCAGAAGAGCTTCGTTCTGCCTAAACTGGGCAGCCCTTTTACAGCAAACACCAAGTGGAGAAATTTCCTGGACAAGATTTTTAACAGAAGCAACGACTWTGTTTTCAGAAGGATATATTCAATTGCAATTGGCAGCTTTGAAACCACTGTAGACCATTTAAACTTTAACTGTTAGCACAAAGAGAAGCTCTTATATTTCTTGCCTACAACCAAGTATCTTTAAACTGATGCAAAAGCATCTTGGATGCTTTGGCAAACAAAGGCATTCATAAACATCTTTCTAATCTTACCTTACTATACAATTTGCACTCTTTAGTGCAAATGCAAATTGTTGCTTAAAAAGTGTCATTAGATATTATTTTTTAACAGTAATTAAAGACMATATTTGGTAGGAATTGCATTCTGTAAGGATCCTGTTTTATTTTCATTATCCTTCTCTCTCAGWTTTTTTTCCTACTGGGTGTAAAAAYTAGCCTGAAAGCTTGATTTTGGATTTCCAACTTAACTGTTAATGGTTAAGGTCCAGTTCAGCTTTTCCCTGACCTTTGCTGTCTTCATAGTTCTGAGTTCAGAGTCATCGTGGTCCTTATTGCCTCACATCTAAAGTCAATCAGCRTAGCCCTTAATTATGCTGTTTATTCTCCACAGGCAGTCTTCCCAGAAGAGACCATTAATCCCCTCACCCACGTTACAGTGCATTGCATTCCCTCTATCKCCAAATGAGAATCTCTGTGTAGACTGAATCTAGGATTAGTACAGGAAAATGGTGTTAGTGAAATACGAAAAATAGTTCTCTGCCTGAGGTATTAGTTCATCCTGTARATGTTACACACGTGAAGCTAACATGTGTTTGCAGGCTACAATGGACTGGCTTTGAAAACCATCACTGTGCTGGGAACTTCTAAAAATTTTGTGCCTGCCTGATTGAATGCAGTGTAATGTCCAAAACCTAAGGGCTTGTCCAGCCTTGTGTCTTCCAAGTGGTGGTGGCTGAGGTTGGAGTCATAGCCCTCCTGTGTGTATTACATTTCTGGTGGGATGTCCCAGGACAGCACATTAAAATTGGCTGCAGTATTAGTCATTTCCTGGCTGCTCTTTCCATTTAGAGAAGACACTATCTATGCCTGTGACATAAGAATAAATACTTTAATGTAAATATTTTCGAAGTGGAATTACTCATTATTAACACAGACAGTTCTGAAGGCAAATAAAAACAACATGTGTCAGCAAAAACATTATTATTAAGGAATTCAGGCTTCAAACCACACCATGATTCATAGAGCACCTGACTGATTTTTTTTTAAAATATTTTTTCTTTTTTTGCTTCTCAGTTTCTTCACTAAATATGAAAATATCTTACGGGACATCAGGTTTACCAGAAGGCTTGTGTTGGTGTCTGATAACTTGGAAGCAGGAAGGAAGATGTTGTGGGTATCATGTCTGGTGAAATGTGTAATGGAAGAGGAGGAGGAAAAATGGAGAGGGTGACGTTAGGCTAACTGAAATAAACCTACAAACAGACCTACAAAAGGTCCCTCTGGAATGAGAGCAGTGCCTTTTTTACTGTAAAGAAAAGGCTGCAAGGCCCATCTTCAGAGGAACCTGATTGGAGCCTGTGCATTTTAGTGCTTTCTGGCCAATGTTTTCTGCATCATGTGGGGCACTGAGGAGGTGGTGAATATTATGGGGACACGAAGACTTTAAATTATTGTTAACTAAATTCTGAATTCCCCTCTAGTTTCCCCTCAGTTTTTCAGACTGTACTGAGAATCTCTCTTGCAGGGCAGATTAGGGTTTTGGTGCAGGTCTGAACTTCACTTCATTGCCAGAGGGGTAGAGCTGTTTAGTTGCTGTTGCTCTAGACTCACCGCAAAGAGTACTTCTAAATTTTTAATTTTTTTTTTTTATCCCCTAAGAGTATTTTCCATGGAATCAAATCAATATAGTAATAGATTTTTACACTGTTTGCAATGGGTGAAGAAGAAAGGATGAAAGATATATAATTAATTGCAATAATCTATGATGTTTTAGGTAACTAAATTTTTGGGGTTTTTTTTCTTTTTTTTTTTTCCCGTCAAAAAAGTCTGCTATGCTCTGTGATACCTTCCTGCCTCAGGTCTCTTAAATCACATCTGAAACTCCTTTATGAGGCCTAAGGGAAAGTCGAAGGTTATGTTCCTTACTTTCTTTTGTAAATATGTTACAGTCCATTTCATCTAGAATCTGCCTCTTTTCACAGCTGGTTGTTGAGACAGTTGTATAGGCTGTACTGTGATTTAAATCACTTAATAACCTTTTTTTGAATATGTTTTATTTTTTCAAATAAGAAAAACACATTAATGCAGTTGTAGATTTAGAAAAGTAGACTCTAAAAATGTAAAACTGTGTTATATTTTCTTTATAGATCTGGTACGTGCAAAGTGAAAAAAATATAGTCTTCATCCTAACCCACGTTTTTAAAAAAAAGACTACATGAAGAAGACTGAAGGTCTGAAGAAATACTTGCAGCAAATAATTCTTTCACTGCTTAGTTTATATAAAAAATATACCAAGTTTTACTAGATTCTTTTCCAGCTGAAATGAAGCAAGAGGACAGGAATGCATGTTAAGATGAATGACAGTTATTTCAGAGAAATGTGTGACTGATACACTTTTCATCGTCCGAAACTCCTCATGTTCTAATCTCTGGGAAGTGATTTTGTTCTCTATGCTCCCTCAGAACTAATCAGTAAATCAGCTATCAGATCTTATGTAGAGACACATAAATTTATCCTCTTGGTTTCGATGCAAATTTCATGATGTGATGAAGTCAGGAGTTTTGTTTTCTTACTTGTTCTTTTTAGTGAAAATAATCCTTTCCACAGACTTCACAGGCTCTTTCAACGTAAATACGAGCATTTTGCTTACAGAACTGTATTACAACATGTTATTTGAAATCAAGTGGGTAGTGAAGTCAGTGAAGGAAACAAAACCGGTCCACTTACTGGGAATATCCCTGGTGACACCCCTGTGTGCACTTGGGGCTACTTTCCATCCATCAGAGAGCCACTGCAAAACTTGCTCTTGTCTCWGTTCACCACAGTTTTTTTTTAGGTCTTTGACTCTTGGGCCAAATTCACAGGTTTATGGAAACAACTAAATTTCCCAGGCACAAATGTAAAAATTCGTTGCTTTTGCTACTTCTAAAGCAGAAGAAAAGGAAAACGAACAGTTAGAATCACCATGGTCTTCTGTGTAAGGAATTTACCAGGGTTTGTGGGAATGATCTAAACTTTGCATGTTTTGCTGGCTTTATCTATGAAGCTTAAATCAGGATCCTGTTTTATCTGTAGCTGAAGCTGACAGCTGGTGAAGGAGGATAAAAAACCTTTGGGGTTTTGGCCCATCATTAACTGCTTTATAGTGAAAACTTTTAAGYGTCTGAGCTTAAAAATGTAATGTGCGTCCTCCAGGAGTACATGTTTGTTCTTGATTCTATGATCTCTCATTTTCTTGCCAGAGGGGTAGGTGGATTTGCTGTGCTGTGGAAATATGACTAAACTTGGCCTGAAACTTAACAAATTGTACGCTCTTTGCTTATAATTTTAAAACCACAGGTTAGCAGATCTATTTTTAAATCAGCAGCAACCCTGAGCGCTGAGACACTGCTTCCTGCACTAGGAGATGACATGACCATGAGTGATGGAGCAGAAGGAGCAGAACTCTTATCATGCAACTCTGAGGAGCACATCCTTCCTCTTGTTCATCTATCAAAGGTCTACTTTCCTCTCAGGTCATTGTTTTTACTACAGTGGTCTTCCAGTGCTCCAAGATCCTTTTGTGTAAAACACAGCTTTTTCTCCTCTCTCCTCCCCCAAATCAACTTTATTATTCTAGGACTTGGTCAGCTTTTCTACATTTTCTTCTATGAAATGACACCAAGTCCCACAAATGTGCAGTGCTCTTGTACAGCCAAAATAGATAGGAATTATGTCAGCAACTCCATGAGCGGTAGAATCCATCCCACAACACAGAACGGAAACAGCTCAGACAGCCTGGAGATCCTCAAAGACCAATGTGCTGCAAAGCTGTGGCATCACTTACACGGTGATTTGTAGTGCTGGGATCTCTCTGATCATTGACCAAATGAATGCATCCTCCTTCTGTTGCATTTTCCATCCAGTGTGTGCCTCTTCTGTATAAAAACATTGCTGAATCCCTATAAATTCCCATTCTGCACCTGCAGACTGCTGCTTTGGTGCTGTAGACAAACAATATTGCTATCTTCTTGGCTGAATGTAACTCCTTATTCCCCTACAGCATACCCAGTCAACTTCCATCTGGAGATTTTTAATTGGGAAGAAGGAGGTGGCAAACCTTGCCTTTTAATTGCAACACGACAGTAGAGTAAAAATAGCATATCAAATACATTTTATCTGCTAGGGTTGTGAAGGCTTGTCGTCCTCATTTTCAGCTGCCTTCCGAGTCATGAAAAGCAGAACCTGTACAATTTTTTTTTTGAAAGAAAAGTAATAACCAGAACGTGGTGATGATAGTTCAGGAAAGAAGTCATGTGATGTCATTGAGGCCCCGTGCAGCCCGGTGCCCAGTTACTGTGGGGGCTGAGTCCAAAGAATAGTGGCAGAAGAAGAGAACAATGAAATGCTCCCCACGTGCTCTCATGGTATAGACAAGTCAATCCATCATGAGTGCACAGCCTAGCATCTGGGAGATCCAGATGATACACACTGGAGTTTTCCTGTATCAGCAGTAGTGTCTCTATTGTTGCCTTTTAAAAGCACTTTTCTGGCGAGGCCTAGGGCATGATTGAAATGCTTGTTATTGCAATTGCTCTGCCTCAATCAATCTTCATGTGTGATACAAGGCCAGCCTGGTCTCGAGCTCTTTATCTGCCCCTTCTGCTTGCAGTTTTTAAGAATGTACTTACTGACCTAAAAGCTGACAATTTCTTTTCTGTGAACCGTGTGCATGTACCACACAGTGAAGAGAACACCTTTTAATTGTGATCCTAATCACTCAGTGCAAAAATATTTGTTCTAATTGACTAGTGCCCAGTCAAACCCTCATCTTGCTGTGTTTATGGCCGTGTTTTTCTAACATACATTCCTGTGGATTATTTTGCAAGCCGTCCCATGGGTGTGTTGAGCATCCAAGCATCCTTGCAAACAGTTACTGCAGATGTATGGCTATAATTCAGGTGAATCATCATTCCCCTTGTTAGAGTTTTACAGCAAAATATTTGGCTAAATGCAAATAGGAGAGGTCTATTTAGGGATCAGATTAAAAGCAACCTAGGCTTGTCATGCAAGGAAGAGAATTGCCTTAGACATGCAGTTTATTTAGGTTCAATAAGTCCACAGCTGCGCAGTATATTTAAAAGTTAAGTGCTGTTCTACTGTCAAATTCTCAGGATCTGATTCACTGTCAGCATGCTATCAACACAAGACCCTCGTGTAGCATTTCTGCAGTGGAAAGCTGGTGTGAGCAATCATTTGCAACAACACAGTGTGTTTGAATCCCTGCTGCAAGCGCAGAAGGGTTAGCGTGACCTCAACACACATGGTGCTGACCTGGGTAGCTGGAGGATGCATTGACTCAGAGCATCACTGCTGAGGCTCTGCAAACCATGGCTATAAACAAACCCCACATTTGTTCCTGCAGACRTCCAGCTGTCCTTTCTCAGTCCTGCACTATGAATATGCTTAAAAGTGCTTTGTCATCAGGAGATGCTTTAAGTAATCCATTATATTATTTTGAACTTAGATAAAACCCATCTGTGGGCTGTATGGTCAAGAAGGCACAGGGCAAAAGSTGTGCTGGCACAAATCAGATGTGATCTGGTGAATGCTTATTGTTATCTTGGAAGCAGAAACAGAAGAGAAAATTCAKCTTCCCATACTGTAGCACCTAAGGGCCTCAGAAAATGAAGGAGTAATGTGAAAAAGGAAAAAATACCTTAAACCTAAATTTCAGGTCAGATAAATTGAAATGCCAAACTTGCTGCTTCTTCCTAGACTGGCTGTTTTATTCTTATCCTTTTTTCATCAACATTTTTGCCTTTTTCTTCCTGTTGTTTGCTGGTTCATTGACCAAAATGCTCTTGTTCTGGTTGGAGTGTTTATATATGCTGATGTTCACCAATATGAGTAATTGTAAATAACACTATCCTACAGAGGTCTGTTTGTTCAGTATTCAACAACATAATTATTTTGTGCAGGAGAACAGGCCGTATCATTCTCTGCTGTGCTCAGAAAGCTTCAGTGGCTTTTGGAGGATAAGTGAAGCAATTGGAAGATGTTTCAGAGCTCTATGTCCTGCTTTAGTTTTGTGACCTCAGAAAATTTGGATGTGTTTCCTAGTTATGCTGCAACTCTTTGTCCCACTCTCTTTCTCATGTCTTCATAAACAAAGAAAATTCTGCTAAAAATCACACATGCTCAGGAAAATTTAGTACAGCAGTGTGACTGGATTAGATTTTTAARAGAGTGATATTTCTCAAGCAATAATACAATGTTCAGCTTCTGTAACTGCTTCCAGCAGAGGATTTCATAGCTAACTTCCTTGCCTTTTGCTACCACAGTCATTTGAGGAGAAGGTTATCCCATTCTGCGGGGCAAGGAACTGAAAGAAGAGACAATGACAATAATTCTGTGCTGACTGGCAAACGTCTATTCTCTCATTTCCACCTCATGGCTGTGATTCCTGGCCCAGATCTGCCTTTCTGAGCTGGATTTTCTCTTTACATCAGCTTGGAAGCCAAACCAACTGCACAGCTACTACTGGGAGCACAGACCCTCTGTGTGGAGATCCAGTCACTTGCACTCGTGCAACACCCACTACAGCCATTCAGACCTTGTCAGCCGAGCCTAAGGCCACCTGTAACTTCACTATTTTCCCTCATATTTTAACACAGACCGACCAGCTTTCAAAAGGAGTTTTTTCACCCTGTTTCAGGCCCTTTGTTAGCCCAAGGGAATAATTCTACAGCAGCCCTAAAGCAGACGTAAAATAATCAGCTCTCAATATTAATGCAGCCCAGCCTTCTTGGTTATATTCCCTTGGCAAAACCCTTGGCTCGGGGACAGTTTTACCTGGTGAGGGCTCYGAGCAGGCAGCCTGCCCTTCTCTTGCCCACCTGCAGTGGAGGGGCAGGTCTGCACACACATCCAGTTCACCACAGCTGACTCTGAGGGCCTCTGTGGTAGGACCCACTGGTGGGGTGAGTGTTTACTGCTGCTGCTGGCATAGAAAATACCGACTGGTGGCATCTTTCCTTAGCACACTTTACCTGCTCTTTGGAAGACACAGGGTAGTAGGCTGCTTTTTCTGGGAGCTTTCTGTGTAAGGATTTTCAGAGTACTGTTATTGCCAAATATCTTTAAGAGATGGAGGCACAAATCAAAAGAGAAGTAGGCAGAAAGAGTTCTACAGAACCCTGAATCAGTGCTTCAGGTACAAGAGGCACTGAAATTCAATGTGTGGCTTCATGTAGAATCCTGACTTCAGCACGTGCTGCTGTTTGGTTTTTTTTCTTTTTTCTTTTCAGTCTCTCCCCGTGCACTGCACTGAGCACTGAGGGCAGCCATTGTCTCAGATATCTCACAGCAGACATAAAGCAACCACCACTGAGTTTATTTAGAGCTCCTTGCTGCGGTGGCTGTTTTGGATGCACTTTTTCTATACCTGCAGATAGTAAGTGGTGAGTACTGCCATAAAGAAAACCAGTTGTGAAGCAAGGAAGTTCAGTAACTTGCCCAAAGACATACTTTGAAGTGGCTGGTTCCACCCAGGTGGATTTTTGTGGTGCACCACTGAAAGCACGAGCAGAATCACCTATACAATCTTTTAGCAGTGAGCTACAAAAGACAAGCTGTCTATATTAAGCAGAATAGAACCTGTCTGCTTTGTTTCAAGGGATTAGAAATTAGTTCGGATTGAAATGGGAAGAGGTGGAAACAACACTTATTCCCGACTGTTACTGTATTTCTCATGTGCTGTACTGAGAGTCTACAGTTGTGTAATCGTGAAGACAATTTTAGACTCTTTTGTACTTGAGATTACAGTAAGTAATGTTTTACCTGTCTGTCTCTGGAGAAGAAAAGCTTTAATTAAGTCTTACTTTAATTACGTCCCATCTATACAGTTCCTAAATGCATTATGAGAACATGTCATTTACTATATCCCTGCCTTCTGGGAAGGTTTAGATGCTGAATCCTCTAATACTGTATAAAAATCCAAGTGCTGTTATTAAATGAATATGTGAAACAAGATTATTAATATATGCATTGTTATAATAATTGCTAAGTAGTGGTGAAAACCTGAGTGATTAARGTATGATCTGGAACTTTCTTCTGAAATAATAGAATTCTGTGTTCATATAGAAATTCTCCAGCACTGGTGGTCCTGATGATGTGCTGGTATGGCTGGTGTCCTGGATCAAAACCTTATTTCACAAAAACGAGTATTTTACCAGTGTCACTGGTAACATTGTACATTACCATTCTGTTCTGTTCCAACACATAGTTTAATTAAAAACCACCTGCTCTTTGCAGGTTGTCTTATCTTAATTAAGCTAATGAGAATGTCATAGCTTCTGATATTTATTGGAAATAATGTCCTTGAAATGAACTTTCAGGCATTATTTTATTACAAGCTGGAAGTACTTATGAGCAAGAGATTATTAGGAACATRCATAAACAAAACATTCAGTTTTCTAGAGGTCCTTAAAATCCTGTGCTGAGTATCCATTCGTCTTCCTCAACCTGTTAACTTAATAGAAACTTAAGCTGATAAAAATAAGAAGAATGAACAGTCATGGACTTCTCTGTGTCTCCCCAACTTCTATAACTTAATACTCCCTGAGAAGTCCCAGAATAGCAGTGGGTGTTTTAAATATTTTAAATATATACAACTGGGTGTTACTCGTTTTCTACAAGGGAGGAGTGACACACTGATACCTTTTTAAAATATATAGTTTTTCTACAGTTCTTTTATATTTTACTTTTCAAATTGTCACATCTTGACATGTGAATATGCTTGGTTAAAAGGTAAGCCAGGGTGCAGCTACTGAAAATGGCATTTGTCTTTATGCATCAAAATAAATATTGTTCACTTGAAGATGACAGATCTCTCCAGGGCAGCAGACTGACTCTCCTGAAGGTGAATGTGCATTCACGCAGGATGCATAATCTGGATTGTTTTTTACTCCACCCCTGTTTACTTTTGCCCTCCAGTCAGTTATGTTGTCCAGACCTGTTTGTAGTCAGTTGCATTATCCCACAGCCTTTGGTGTCTTCTGCCTTGGAAACCTGAACTCTGAGACCATGCCCTTGTGAAGGAATGGTCTGGACTTTTTTGTATCAACCATGTTTGGTCTTATCCTCCTCTTCATGAACAGATTGCTGTCTTCTCTGACAGCAGTGATTTGCAAGGCCTATGACTCCATCAATTCTGAATCCAAACTCATATTTAAAATATCTTTTCCCTTTTTGAGTGATATGAGGCAACAAAAATGTCATAGTATTTTCAGKGAAAAATTGAGAAGTAGTGGTAAGAAGCCCAGGGACACAAATACCTTGATAAGCTTCCAAATTTATCTTAAGGCTGAGTAATATGACTTCGTAGCTAGCCAATTTTGCTGATAGTATAGAYTTAACCTTGGACACAAACTAATTGTTATTTTTTGAAAAATCTTTTCTGTATTTAGCACTGTTTTTAGGCCTACTTAGAAGAATGTAGTAGTGCTGCAAATAGCTTATCGCAGGAGTGCGTGGCACAGATAASAGACCAACAATGCGTGCAGCTTATCTTTAGGGACCTGATCTATCAAACGGTGTCTGTCCCCTCAGCTCCTGGTATTCCCTAACATGCCCTGTGTTCCAGTTCCAATATCAGAGATTTTGTTCCTTCAAAGGAGTCACAGACAGATGACGTTTGAAATCCCAGCAGACTGATGACATGGAAGCATTTCTCAGAGTGCTGCTTGCTGCAAGGGAGGGGTTGGTTTCTAACGTGTCCAAACCCCTTGCTGTTGCTCTCTAGAAAGTGAGGTGTTAATGCACAGGGAAGGTGATTTTCTGCCTTACCCACTCTACCACTGCACAGGATCAAGGTCTTGTAATCAAGTCACCGCCATCCAAAAAAGATAAGATATATTTYGTATAAATTCTTTTATTTACAAGGCCTCAACTTCACTATTCAGAAGCATAAGGCACATTCGTAACTGGTCATTTTGCTTTTGTTAAAACCTGTTTCCATCAGGGATATGTCAACATGAATAAGCAGTGCAATGCAGCAGGAGTGGTACAGTGGGTATAATTGTGCCAAAGACCGGGCATCCATGCTGTGAGTTTCAGAGGTTTTTGAAAAAGTCTTCATGAGCATACACCCTATATGCATGTTGGGCTGAATTGGATGTAATTCCCTCAAGGAAGAGAGCAAGGGATGCAGAACCAGATTTCAAAAGAAGGTCAGARAAGGAAACGTATTTCCATAAATATACATCCTTTCTCATACACCACAGCATGGTGGGAGTTGTGCATGTGCTGTGACACCTTTTGGGTGATGCTTAGGAAAGTATTATAGGTCAGTGGAGCCTAGTCTGCTGTTATCATACACTTGTCTGTGCAGATTTGGAAATCTTGAAATGCACAGAAGGAAGGTGGAGAGGCAGAAAATGATGTAAAATGTACCGAGAGAATCCCACTTTGTGAGCACAAAGGCTGCAATTTGTTCTCTGCTTTCCTTCTGCCTGCTTATTTCAGTTAGGCCCGGGGAGAGCCTGATCATCCAATTACTTGCCTTCACAGTGTTTCACATGGGCAGTCTGGATTAAAAACTAGGTGTTCTCACCTAGTTTTCAAAAGGTTGCAATAAACCTTGTTTTAATATTTCACTTCCTGGTTTCTGACATACTGGCTGGGTGACATACTCTTCCTAGCGTCCTCATCACAGACATCATTCTTGTCGTTTCTCAAATGCTTCACTAGGACTCTGCCAGGCTGCTGTTTTAATAAATCCTACACGCTTGTGTTCTCATCCCCCTCACCTCCTTCATTTTCAACCAGGTATCTGTTACACTAATAGCCTTATATATCTCCTGAAGATGGTTCTGTTAGACTGGAATCTGGTTCATTGATGCATCGAATTTGCATAAGAGCACACCAGCTTTTCATTCACTGTGGGGTTTCTCCTTTGCCCTAGTTCGTTTTTGCCTGTGTGTAATACTGTAATGTGTTTTTTTTTTCCTCTTGTCCAGCTGAATGCCAAGAGCAGTTAGGGAAGGAAGGCAGCAAAGAATTGCCATTAGGCATGGTGGAAGTATTCTTTACTGCTTGATGTCTCTGCATTTGAAGGATTGATTATCCTTCCTTTGATAGCACCTATATTTCTCCCTCTGCCTTCTATTTTTAATAGTTTCTGAAATTTCAGAGAAATGCTTTTGCTTTTCACTGTGCTTARGGCTATTAACTGTCTTAATAGTAAATGTTTCTTATTCTCAAGTTTTGTCAATCCAAGGGTTTTCTAGCAGAACTGCTACCAGAAAATCAGTTTAGTGTACAGCTTTTCTGAGGCTTATTGTTGCTGTGACTCGAATCTCAGATAAGGCTTGAAARTAAATCAGTCCCCCTCTTTAGAAAATCACACCAGTACCGTTTCTTTGGAAACATTTGCCAGTGTCTCACATTTAAATAATGGTGGAGATAGATATTGAAGCTAAATAATGGCCAATTGTCTTCAGTGTCCTAGAGCAGTCAAGGACACATCGGGGCTTCATGGCTGTCATCACGCAGTCCATGACAACGCAGGGGATTCCCAGAGTGGCAGCGTGAATAGTGTGCTGACCTTTCTCTTTCCAAGTTTCCTACTTGCCACTTGGCAGAGGCAGGAGGACCCGAGCAGGCTGTTATGTCTGTTTCCACTTGCTTTTCTGTCTAGAACTCCTCTTCATCCATCACACTGTTCTTATTGGTACTTTCCCACTGTAATACTTCTATCAGGAAGATTTTGTAATTTTTTAAACAAACAAATAAAGTCATGCAGGCAAAACTGTGAACTTTGCAATGATGCATGAGTAAGGACTCAAATATGATGTATTTTGTTTGCTTGTAACCATATAGGATTATAGGATTTTCTTTTCATTTATAGCTGAGGTCACAGATAGTTCTGCACCTCCTTTTCTCCTGTCCGTGTCACCTTTTGAACTTGATTGGAGTTTTGTCATCTGTTTTGGTAGGCTACAGAGGAGACAAAGGTATGCAGCTTCTAATCTGTTTCTGCTTGGAGGAGGGTGAAAGAAGTCCAGATTTAAGCCCCCACTTCTGTTTCCTTTGGCTTTAAAAGGTCTAAGATGCTTCCTTGTGCTTTTGAGCTGTTAACCTGATTGAGCTCTGATCTGGGTTGTGGCTGCAAGTGTCTCTACGTGGGAAAATTAYAAATGCATGACCTAATGGAGGGAGGAAGGCATTGAAGAGCTGGGTCATGTCCCAGCCTATGTCTTGGTCACAGGCATTGTGCCTTCCAAAGGARGAAGACAGGAATATTTCTGTATGTCATGAATGTATTTGAGCATGAAATACATTAAGCAAATATGGTATGCTGGGTTACCATAACAATGCAAACAGAGTCTGGACAGCTGCTTGGCCCTCTCTCAGTGAAGTATCATAAGGTAGTTAAAAGATAACAAATTATTTGGCCTCTCATGTTTTATCATCTGCTTTGGTAATTTCTGCATGTTTTCAGGATTTTTTAAAGTATTTTGTTCAGCAAGTTCCCTTAAGAACTTGGTACACTGGGGGTTTCCACTTCTTAGGAGTAGAAGCCAGTTAACTATGGAAATTTCCAGAGTTGGATGGAGTCAAATTATTAAAATATGCAGCTCTTCTATGGTATAATGGTCTCTCTCTGTGGCATTAATCCTTCTTTTCCTACAATGCACTTGAAATGCTGCTTTTCTCTGTAGGCGGCAAGTATTGTCATAACTTCACTTCAAGAACCATTCACCTTTTAAATGTAGAAAACAGTTCTCATTGTACTTCAGCTACAGAATAATCCCTTTTCTTTTGCTCCTTCATCTTCCATGGCACACTGATGATAAGTGAACTCTCAAGCAGTTACAATTTCACAGGAGCTTTCACGGATTGCAGAACTCTGGGTTTTTCAGATACCACGCGTTCAATCAGCATCACTTGGAATGTCTCTCTGTTTTTAAATCTGACCTATTAATGTCGCTACATTCATCCTAAATACTGCATTTTACAGTGGGAATTCTTGTGGTTCTCTCCTTAATGTCTTCTTATTCTTTTTTTCTGAGCAGCTGTTGGTAGCTCTCCCTACTGCTGTCAACTCTTAAACCTCTGCATTACAAACTGCAGGCCAGGGTGATCTTACTACATTAAATCAAGGTCTGCAAAGTTGGCTTGCAATACACGTTAGGAGCCCAAAAATAAAGAGAAAAGGAAAACTGAGCCATTCCTAATGTAATGTCCTAAACTTAGTTTATACTTTGATCCATGAATAACTAGCACATTAGAAGCTTTAAAAATAATATTATATACAAAAATCCAGCTGGTGACATTCTTGCTRGGCTGCAAGTATAGAAACAATAATTCCAGTGTTAGGGCCACAGTGCTGCTACRTCAGATAGAGAAAAAGCACAGGAAAGGCCTCCCTGGAAAGTTTGAAAACTAATKCTGAGTGCTGTAAACCTGAGATCCCTCCCTAAATGCATCAGTTGATAATCCATTCTGGTCCCAGTATAAGCAAAAACATAGCAGAGAATTATTAATTACATCAGCACACCTATATAATAGAGTTCACTGTAGTTATGTAGGAGTTGATGGTATTCGAGCAGTTTCTTTTGATGAAGTAATCGGGCTGCTTCTGGGGTCTGTTTCAGCTGCTAGGGGCGTGCTTCAAATGTAAATGACTGCCAAATGGATTCCTTCTAAATTCCAGCCAATTAAAATACATTTAAAGTGCAGCTGGTGGAGAGCAAAAGGCTTATAATTGCGTAAGAAATGTTTGAGCATGAAACAAATCCCTGAAGTTTAGTGAACAGCGATTATTAAATGCTGCATTTCTGGACAAGTAGAGCAAGCAAACAAAAGAGCCTTCTGAAACTGCAGTCAGAAGCAAAGATGACACTTTTACCACCACCTTAAAAGAGACAAAGCCGGGAGTGTGTTTGTTAGGGTGTCAGTTTTCCACCCTTGGCTCTTTAAACCATGCAAGTTTGGCAGCTTGCCCTATGTGGTGCTGCATACAAATATTGACAGAACAGTGTGGTATTTGTTAAACCCCTTCTTGGGAAGCAAGTGATTGAAACTCTGAAGGAAGATCTGAGAACCTCAGACATTATATTTTTTCTCAGTAGCACTATAATATTTACAGAATGAAACAGAAAATAGTGAATGGGGTGTAATGAATGACCTTCCTTTTCTGCTTTGCCTTGTAAGTAAGGACAGATTTTTTTTGTTTAATGCTTTAAATGTTATTGTAAAAGAGGTTTACAGCTAGTAGCACTGAAAGATGCCATTAACACTTTTGATTTAACCTCATGTTTTGAGAAAAAGCTTGGCTGATAGAACAGACCATGTAAATAGGTGAAAGACTTTACCCAGGAAGTGGCTGTGGACAATGTGTCCTATAGATGCAGAAACCTTTACAGACTTTTTAATACACATCTGTAGTTGAATGTTGGTGCTTTCCAGACATTTTATGCTCATGCTTGCATCTGCCTAGAAGTGAGATTTCCAATTCTTCTGCCTTTACTATGCCTTTGTAAAATTTAATCTTAACTGTTCGGTAGATGATTGTACTGATTTTAGAAATGGAAACAAAACTTTTATAGGCAGTTAGAGAGTTTTTTTCTATGTAATATTTTATCTGAGGATACTGTCTTTACTCTCTTGGTATAAAAGAAATCATTGAAATCAGGTGAATCCAAAGTGTTTGCTATGTTATCTAAAGTTTTTCTTAATTGAATAAGGAAGTAAAAAAAGAAATTGGAAAAAAATTTTTTAAAAACTAACAAGTATTGGTTTCTACCTGTGTTGTATCTTATCACATGAAATGTATATGAAATCATTAGAAATTCTTAATTGCTGCTTCTTCTAACCTACCCTAGTCAGTCAGTGTGTTTTGACTTCACTTTTGTTAACTGTGAGCAAAGACTCCTGCGAAGTYCCTAGCAACAGATCACATTGCAGCAGTAGGGGTTCAGTTAAATGTGCCTTGTTAATTGTTACTGTGAAGGTAGCACAGAGCATGTGCCAAAGACAGGCTCATAAGAAATAAGCTTATTGCCAAAATAAATGTCAATTCAATTATAAAAGCAAGTTTTAAAGACATTTGTCAAGAAACATAAATGCAAGTACACATAGACCATGAAAATAACTATAATGCAGTTAATCCCCCAAAATTTAAGAGAATCAACACTAAGAATCTCTGAATTGAGGTTTTCTTTCTCAAATATCCTTTTTGATTGACAATTATTACAGAGGCCAACAAACTGAATAGATTGAAACTACTTTGTTTGGGTAAGTCCAACTGATCCGCAGTCACTGTTACAAAATTAGGGTCAATGTTAATAGCAATAAGTAGGATGGAAATAAACATGTTTGTGTGTTYATGAAATACATAGTATACATAGAATAATAAAAAGAATGTACGTAAGTTCTAGCAGCACCCGGTTTTGTTCAAGCCCCACAGCAGYTGGGGTACAGGAGAGTGCAAACAACAGTCAGCTGATTGTAAGACAGATTTTTTCATYATTTTTGAGATCTACAGACAAACAGGGCAATATAAGTAATTTTTTATTACAAAATGCCAAATAACCCCTTTATTTGAATGTAGACACTGAAAAGCTGGCTGTTAGTTTTCTTTTTTTAATGGAATCTCAGGACTAAAAACGACAAAACTTGTTTCAAACTAAGCCTCTGCCTTAAACAGGCTTGACTCAGTATAAATCAAAAGATGAATCTAAGTCCTCATGCATAATAACAATTTTCATGTCTTTTCCTTTATGCATATGTGCAATGATGGATGTATCTCCTAGGTCCAGCGGTTCATGTGATAGATCAGTTACCTTAAAGAAATCAAGAGAGGTGCTTAGCAAGTGGACAAACAAACAGGTGCAGAGGGTGCATTAGCCCTCTGTATTTCCTTTTTGATCTCATTGCACCGGCGCTGGGCTGGGGTTTAACTGCTTGCAAATTAGAGCCTCCTTTGGTGTACAATTAATCAGGGRGTGAGAGTCTCTTTGGGGAACTCACTGCCCTGTAGGCACTGCTGCCTGGGCTCTGGGGGGAGCTTTGGTGGAGCTGTGTATGAAACCATCCAAACTGCCCTGCACTTCTGCACAGGTGTGGATGAAACAGTTTGGGAACACTTAAAAATTTTTTAGGTGTCCCCAAGGCTAAATATCCTTTGGAAAGCTGGCTTTCTGGATTGTTTCCCTGGATATTAGCCCTTAAATTCTGCTAAAACACGGGCAGGTTTCTATTGGGCTTTTCCCCAGAATGACTTGCTGAAAAGTTGTACAACTTCGGTGTGTCTCCACAGGGAAAATTACATAAGTCCAGCTGAAGGGTCGGCATAATTTATAATGGCAACCAGATGAGAACTTGCCTGGAGTTTTCCCCTGGGTGGTATTACTCAGTATCCTACTACAGTAAAAGCCACTACTACTTCATGTCTTTGGCAGGTCAAACTCTGAAATTTTTGGGTATCTGAATATATACCCTCCTTTATTAAAAGCCTCACATGGAGTCTGCAGTAGTTATACTGCCCATAGGACTGGAGAATGGTTGTTCTGCTGGTTTCCTGAACAGTGAAGTGCCCTTTGGTTTCTACATTAAAACATCTATTAATTTTAGACAGGATTTACTATTCCTTCTCTTAAGATTTTTCTGGTGCTCAAGAGAACCCTGGAGGACAGAACTTGGCCCCATATTTAAGGGAAGTGATACAGCTGTGGAGGGACATTGAGCTAATTAGTGGATAAAGACAAAAGTTTGACCCAACCTGAAGCCTAGCTAGTAACAAAACTCCTTCTGCCTGGGCAGAAGGGGGATTTTTCCTAAGTGCATGGTGTTCTCCAGTAGTTGTGAGGATGGAGGCCTCTGCTTTTTATGTCCTGCGGCATCTTAATCCTTGATGGCGCCTCATGTGTGACGAGGTACAAATGAAGGTATTGGCCTAAGGGAGCTGTTGTTCCCCTGGTAACTTTGAGGTTTGGCACTGGTTTCTGACAGGAGTTGGATGAGCCGYGGTTCCCTACCACTGCTTTATCTTCCACCATGGTCAACAGAGCTGGTCCTGAGCTCCACAGTCCTCCTGGCACAGGGAYGCAGGGACAGAAAGAAGCTGTTTGCAATGGGAGGCTGCAGGAGGAGTGGGTTTGCTTGGAGTACTTTTAGTGCATATTCCACAGTTCTTTCTAAACTCATTATCACTCCAGCACTCTTGGTCTGTCCTCACATGTGAGCCAGTAGTGTACTGGGATTTGAATGTCAGCATTTTGCCTCTCAGTGGACAATGGTCTAATGGTCTTTATCAGGATTTGCCAAACACTAGAACAACCTGGAACAAAATACCTTTAAAAAAGCCAAAAGTATAGCAGTCATTTTCCAGATTAAAAGTGAAAATTGCTGATGTTGATTACAAATAGAATTTATCATTTACACCAATGTGGTGCCTGACAGTTTGCTCATAATCTTGTGACCTGTGAACTGAAAGCAGGTGCAACCACTGCATTGTGTCCTTATAGAGAGATTGCTGGAAGCAGCTTGAACAGCTCTCACGTTTCTTCACCTTCATCAAACAGTAAGCTCTTTTCCTTAGTGAGGTGACCAATTCTTGCCTCATTCTTCTCTTACTGGTAATTTACTTGAAAAGCAAAACTGAAGAACATTTTATGTCCCTTGCTGGTGGTACCATAAAGCCACACCATGGATTGCTCTTGCCCTTGAATGACCCAAATTACGGGACTGGCAGTACTGGTTCAGATTGTCCTTCAAATCCGGGAGCTTGTAAGAGCTGTGGCAGGCCTCTCTCTGCAGAACTTCACCTCAGTGGTGAATCTACCTCTTTATAGTCTTTAAAGAGATCATGTCAAGTCTCACACTGTCTAGAGCCTGTGGATAAACTGGGAAGATTAACCTTCTCAGAGYTGCTGATGCAGTTTGTTAGTGGCACAATAGCCACCATCCTCTCACCTAAGCAAGAAAATCATCATGCATACATGTAAAGTTGTTGACAATCCTTTCCKTCCTAGAAAGCAAGTCTAATGAAAACTGTATTTGAGCTATCCAAAGTTGGACAGTTCAGGCCAGTAGTCCAGAACCTTGTCCAGAATCTTGTTGTGGTAACTAGGGTTGATGAATCACAACTTCTTCATCTACATCACACTTAAATGAGATTTTAAGGCCTTGGTGATCAGTGTGGGTCGCTGTGGTTCACAAAATGGATCCTGGGCCTTAACGAAATTATTGCTCCAGACATACACCCTGCCTTGCAGGACCAAAGTTATTTTGCTGTCCAAAGTCGAGGAGTTGTCGCCTTCCTGCCTTCTGTGGTAAGAACCACTAAGCAGGAATTCAGAGTAATTTTTATATAACTTCTGTGGTAGCCCACGTGAATATTGTCTTTGTCACGTCAACCCAGGAGAACTTTGCCTGAATAGGCAGCTGGACTCGTTACTGTGAGTTCTGTTTCTGTAGGGTCAGACTGTGTCTCTAGGCACCAATTTTTATAAATGTGATTGCTCCAAGGAAGGAATTGCCCTTATTTCTTTCATTTGTTGGAAGAAAAGTAATTTACTTCTGTTTTCCAGCCTCTCACCCACACTGGCTCAGTTTTGTGACTGGTCCTAAAGCAAAAGCCAATTCTTTATTCTTTCCAAATCACCCTTCCAGAGAAAATAATGGTAGCTGTGTAGTTCCTACTCTTTCCACCCCATCCACTCCAGGCCCATAGGAAATGTATGCAGAGACACTCTCAAAATAATGCCTGTACTTGTAGTATTTCTCTTTTTTCAGTCTAGAAAGGCTGTRTACAGCTCAAAAATGAAACGGATCCACCGCAAAAAATTATATGAGGGACAAAATTCATTCCTGGAACCATGTTCTCATTCAAAGCAACACTTTTACCTTCAGCAACACTCTCTGACATTGCAAGGTGCAAGGAACCACTATTGCTATGCTTGTTAGTGCAGGTGAATTTTWAAAAAATATTTCATACCTCCTTGATTCTCCTGTGGAGAAACACAAGGCTGATTTTTTTTTCTCTCTTTCCATTTTTGCTGCTAACAACATACTATTAATATTGCAACATATATTTGGCATGAACTATTTAACAAAAATGCATGAATTGTTATGCAGTCTTGTAGCATAGGGATACATGTTGCAAGGAATATTTGAGTGTAAAATTTCATGGTTTACAAAATCCTGCAGAGACTGATGTAATCCTGCTTTCTTTTGCAATCTAAATCCAGTGGGTCTGGGTAAGTGCTCAGCTGGGAGGTTGGAAGGATTCCCTGGGCCGTGCAGGTAACAGGCACTCAATGCTGTGGGGATACCTGTGCATGGGTGGGATGCGCCTCTACAGCTCTTCTGTGAAATGAGGTCTTGTAAAGGGCTCTGTGATTGCCTGGCCTGTGCGTGATACAAACGTGATGTATCACAATCCACAGTAAAAACTGAAAGGACACTTTATGGACTGCCTCTCAACAACAGAGCTTTATGAGGGCAGAAAGCAAGCCCCCTGTACTGTTGCTGGTCCCCTCGGGAGGCTGCGGTGGAGTGCCAAAACTGAATAATTTTGAAACTAAATCTCTTTAAATGGATTCTTTGTTCATTTAAAGGAGATAGAGTGAAGAGAACGAACGGAGGCTTCTCTGGGGAATGTCATGGCTTTGTTGTGCATCACAAAGACTGTGTTTGAATCAAGATGTGGGTACTTCCAACAAGATCTTTTCTAGCAACGTGAGCCATGAGCTACGATTTCTTCAGAACCTGATTTCTTACCCTGAAGTTTGTATTGGCTCTTTGAGATTGCCTTCCATCTCCTCTTCTGTGTAACTTCTCTTCCACGATGGAGGATCTGTAATGAGGTGCTTCTTTCATTGATCACTTAGAGTTCCACATAGGTTGTACTGCGAGCAAAGACATTTTCTCTAATGGTAAAGTTGTTGATTCACTGCAAGACAGCAGGCTGATGTCTATGTCAGCACATTTAATTAGAGGGTTTTTTTGCCCTACAAAGCTATTTCCTTTGTACACGAGAAAAAAAATAAGAGGAGGTGGAGAGCAGAGAGCAGAGCAAACATGAGTAAATACTTATATTTTTATCATTGGAATGGATGCTGAGATGGAATTTGTTGAACTTACTAGCTGAGTCTCAGTCAGCTGTGACGGTGTCATCCAAGAATATGCTTTATTGACATATTGAGTTGGCTTTAGAGACAAACTTATTCTTTAATATGATTTAAGACATTGGAATCGAGGTGCAGCTTTATCTGGGCTTTGTTAATACCGAGAGGATGCAGCTTCATGTAGGTGGTGCTGAAYAGCACAAGAACTCCCATGGTGGTACTGCAGGTGCTTAGTTAATGTCTTACTCCCCAGAGTTTTATTCATCCCAGCCTGGCTGCTGCTCCTGCTGCTTCCAGCACCAATATTTTGACAGTCAGAATCAACAAAGTTGGAGACACATTCAGGTTTATTTCAGAGCAAAGATTTGTTTGATGGATCAGAGAGCTTCGGTAGTATGGCCCAAAACTCTGCCAGTTAAAGAGTGATGAAAGGAAGAACAAGTAGAATTCCCTAGAGATTTACTGTAAAACCCCAACACCTTGACTCTTTTCTTTTTCACCTCTACACTGTGTACTTTGCTTACCACCCTGGGGAAAATCTTGTAAGCTGTTTTCCTCTGCAGAACCCCTGTGATTACTGCTTGTTTTTTTATACAATATATTTGACCATAGAAAAGGATTGCTTGAACCAACATGATCCAGGAACAACTACCCTGAGAACAGTCTGCTGAGACCTCACAGTTTCATTTTATGCACTGGAGGCAAAGGCTTCAAGCCCCTGGCAAATGGTGTTACAGATCTCACTCAGGTCATTTTGCCACTTTGCTCAAGAGAAAACAATAAAATAATTATTCAGGAGAAATATTTGAGAGCTTGAAGCACTTTTTCTTTACACCAGAGTCACAACCTGGCAAACAATGAACAATGGGAAAGTTTGTCTCAGTGCACAATTTAGCAGAATAAAAAAGCTGGAATTCTTYTAACAAAGTGTGTTCTCTTCTTCTCAGACATTTTGAAAACTGATGTCACTTGTAATTCTTCAGGAAAGAAAAAAATCCCTGCAATTCGCAGTACATCAATGCRGGCATTTTTCCCCTGTCTAATCTATAAAAAGACATTGTATACAAATGTTATTTTCTCTGCCAGAAATGCATTCCTGGAACATAATAAAGGCTTTTCTGTTGTTGTTCAGCAATTTGGATAATAGTATCTCCATGAAGTTTCATAACATTTATTCACTCCCATAAATGATTAGACCAAGTGGTTTCAGYGGGCAAAACTGGAATCTCTCTGCAACAAGCTTTCTTACTAAAATAATTCTGKAAGCATTATGCCTAAAATAATTTCAAATGACAAATTTATATGAATAACATAATATGGATRTGAAATAAATCTGTAGAGCTCTGTGTATAAAATACAGAAAATTTTAATGGAAAAGTTGTCAGCAGTGTAGATTAAACTAAGCAAAACTTTTTCTAGAGTTATGTTCTAGAGTTATTGACAGCCTTGAAGAGTTCCAAATATTTGGAACAATTAGATAGCAGTAGTTGTGGCCAACAGCAGTTTTTTGCTTTCCTGTAGCCCCATGGGTAGTCCTATTATTGACAGTGTAATGGAGGTGAGTTTGAGGGGACTGTYCCTTTCACATGGTTTGGCAGGTGTGGGAGGGAGAAGGAGAGGTGCAACTCAGCTCACTGTGTAAAATAAACTGCAGTGTTATGTGGAGCTGAAGGGTCTGACAGTAGCAGGACTGACACCTCTTGAGTTGGAATCAGCACTCACAGCCAAACTTTGGGAGAAGTACTTGTGTCCCAGCTTGTGTGTACCTGTTACAAGGACACCTYGTCTTTGCTTTGCTAGTCCTGCTTTGTGTATAACGCGCTGGGAAGATGGTGGTACAACGAGTAATGCCATGTCCTCTGTCACTCGAGCTGAAATTCTCCTGCCTTTTTAATTTACTTTGCTTCCTTGGCATTTTGCTTTCCCACACTGCTTGCGGTTCACATTGCTCTCCTTGCATGCAGTCAGTAATAATCATTGAAGGTGACCAGAACAGTGTAAATGAAGCTATTTAAATTTAAGATGATGCCTACCTGTTTTGGTTCTTRGGGATCTGTTTTATTCCACTATTTTCTAGTGGTGCTCCTTTCATTCTAAAGATAAATCACTTGCTCATGGATTTAACAGTTTTCATGTTCTTCACAGGGGTACTAAGTACCATCCCCTTCAATCAAATAAAGTTTCAAGTTTAAATTGGGTTCAGGAGGCATGAAAAGATGATGGCTTTAAAAACTAGTATATTAGATAGTTCTTGGGACTCTGTGATGTGAGACAAGGGAAGAAATAAGAGAGAGGAGAAAACACCCACAACTTGTGCTTTCTGAGGGGGCATCATCAAAAACCTCAGTGTGGGGGTCCATGAATATCTTGGGAGAGGCCTCTGTTCTGCCACAGCTGTTTCAGGTCTGGAATTCGGGTAACAGGGCAAACTGGATTTAGCCTGACTCTGGTTTTCCAATTATGTAATTCAACCTATAGCTAGAACTATTATGAGTATCATCACGTATCTCTCACAATGACACCTTTTTTAGCCRGAAGCATAACTAATTTCAAAGATATTGGAGGGTGAATGTGTTTTTTTCAATTTTTTTTTTTTTTAAATAAAGTTTTTGCTTGATTCTCATCTGTAGGCATATTTGGTTTTGGTTAGTTCAATAATATTGTCCCCCAAAGAATCTGCCTTTTTCCTTAAATCAGATCTTGATTTTCAATAACTTCATGGAGGTGTTTCATTTTTTTTGAGTGGCCTTTAGGCCTCACTGGGCCCTACAGGGCCAAGGTCCCTTTGCACTCCTTTGCATCTTCCACYGACATCAGCAGCCACTGGCTCTTGGAACAGAATTGCTCCACGGAGCCCTGAAAGTAGGTTAGGCTGATAGCTTTCACAAGCTTCCCTGGAGGGAGTTTCAGATGTGCAAATCCCAGTGAACTATCATCTCAGAGAAATGTCACTGAGACATCAGATAGACGGAGACGACTCCCTTTGCTTCCTCCTGGAAACTTTTGGAAATTGGAAAAGGATCTGCAGTGTCAAGAGAGGTCGGAGTGCACGTGTAAAGTGCTGCTGCATGCGCATCTCGCTCAGTGCTATTCCTAAAGTTTCCGCTGGGACAAAGTGTTCTTTTCACCCAGGCAATTAGAATATGAAATAGAAAAAGGAGGTCATCTAAATAGGGCCCCTTTGTAATTTCTTACATAATACTGTGCATGGAAAGAATGACTTATTGACCTTACTTAGGGCACGGAGGGATGGTAGACAGTTCATAATCCTTCCCAGGCAGGGATTGCTTTCGACTTGCTGGTGCTGTGTTTATTGAAAAAATGCTTTTTATACGTATTTAGTATGAAGAATGTTAAAGTTTTAAGAAAAGACACATGATAACTGAGAAGACTGTTTTCACTTTTATGACATTTCTATCTAATCAATCTAATAGTAATGCAAATAATTGGAAAATTTTACAAGGTTTCAAATGGGCTTTGCATGTTGTTCTTGAAATCCAGCAAAGCCTGTCACTTAGGCCCATATCCCCRAAAAGACCGAGGTGTCCTAACTGCCACCTAAATACTTTACCTTCTGGATGCCATCTGCACTATATTGCAYGGATATATTTCAACTTTTCTTCACACTGGTGGAGAATTAAGCCTTCTTTTTTCCAGTTGTAGGTTTCATTTAAAGTTACTTCTAAATAGAAAAATTGCAAAATTCTCAGGTTTGGGCTTGTTTAACACACCTGAAGACAAACTACAGAAGAAAAGCCACCAAATGATACAGTTCCACAGCTAATTAAAAAATCCCTCTTTTTTTTTTTCCACCAAAGGAAGTATTTTATTAGAGAGAGTAGTGAAAACTTTTGATCACTGAACGTTTTTAGACTTTTTGGCTCATATTATGTTAGAATCTTCCTCTAGCCAACCACACAAGGATTCAGTTGTTGCAAGTCAGCAATGTGGTGTTGATAGCCTTTTATCTGTACTTTCAACCCTACCCGCAGTGTGTATACACACACACACACACACGCAGATCTGTTTCTGTGCCCGTGCAGAATCTAGAGAAATACTGAGGAAATACACCTGTACGCATGAATTGTGTAGTGCCTCGTTCTGCACAGATGAAATGATGTAATATCTCTTTTGTCAGTCATGCAGAGCTACAGGTTTTTAATCTGCAGAATTACTAGTCAGCTGGGCTTGCAAAAACACTGTCAGGCTGTGCAAACCCGCTGGTTCAAATAGCCTTGCTGTGATGCAAATGCCCTCTCATTTTCCCTGAGCTCCGAACGAATATTGTCCTCTTGGTACTCACTTTGCAATTTCCTATCTAACAAGTAAATGTCAGGGCCGGTGGGGGCTACGGACCTAAAAAGCAGCATTCAAAAGGATGCCTCGTGATGTTGCAGTGTCTCGGGTTTCCTTTTAGCAGTTACAAAGGGCACATTAACACCTGATAACAGAATATCATTCTGTGTCACAGTTCTGGGTGTAATTGTAGGGGGATTCAGCCTACTTTTATTTATTGTTTTTTAAAATAGTGCATGGGTGTGGTCAGTGAAAGAGCATCCTCTCCTAATCCTCCTGCAACACAAAATCCAGAAAACCCTTTAAAATGTTGTTTATAATTCAACTCCACCAGCTTTGATGAATTTTCCACCTACCTGTAAAAACATAGCACAAAACCATAATTAACAGACAAAATGCTGAGTGAATGTACTGAGCAAAGTAGCAGTCAGCTGAAGCTTGATCTGGCTGTTCTGGCTGAGGGTTTTGGAATATTGAGACCTTTGGAAAAGGACTTAATCTTTTCTTGCAAGGTTCCTGAATCAAACACTAAGATGTTTTGGTAATGGGTCCATCATCATCTTCTGTGCCCTATTAGCACAATGTAACAAATAACATATTTTTATTGCCAGTGCCTTTAAAAATAGATTTTTCTGCAGTTGGGAAAGTTATTTTGCAGTTTAATTTCCGTAGTCAGAGGCTTTTCATTAACAGAGCGTCCTATGACATTAGTTTATTCTGCATGTGCTTCAGTCACATTATGGAACATCACGGCAGTAAGTATCTGCTAGGTGTACAGGTTTTTGTAATCAGTCCCTGACTACATCTGTCAAAACAATGTGGGAAAGTCCTGGCTGGTGTTGTCATTACAGAATGAGACTGATTGTTTATTCAATAGAGGAAATAAAGCATATTGAGAGAAGGCCAAAAGAGTCACTCTGACTCAGTTACTGAGACTTCCASCTTCCAGCTACGGGATATTTTGGTTCCAGCATTTCACATCAATAATAAACAATCTTTATGGGAACCATCGAATGATAAAAATGAGATCACAAATTGAGAGCCAGGCTATATATTTTTTGATCTGTTGTATGCTGTAGTTTACATTAGGGTCAATCTCAAGACTGGAAAGGGGCAGGTTCTGTATCACAGCATTTCAAATAAATGTTTGCCAGCTATATGAGATACTGTCAATAATTCATCACTGTAATTCTTCCAAGATGGTCTGTTGATGCAAACTGTCAGAGCACATGGTAATAATGTGAGCATTTATGTGATTTACAGATCTACAAAATGGCAAATAACTAGAAATTTCTTCCACTGAAAGTATGCACAGGCTCTTTGAATGTCGGAAATAGTGTGTGACAGCTGCGGCATGTATAAATCATGGTCAACTCTTTAAAGTGTTCTCTGTATATAAGTACATGCACTTATACTGGCATCTTCATAGTCCATTTCCAATATCTGAGTGACAAATTGTACTTTTATGTAATTGTGCAGTTTCTTATACTTTTATTAACTCTTTAATCCCCTGAAGCGCTCAGTGGTTACAACACTATATCTTGGTCAGTAGAATTGGTAGAGCTCAAAACACGAATATTTCCCTGCCATGCAGCATCTCCTGTGCCTGTGGGCTTTTTGGTAATGTGGGTCTTTGGCAATATACTGGAAATTGTGTTGCACRAAGTGGTTTATAAAATTTTTGCATGTGCTCTTGTTTAGTAAGAAACCAAGAAACAGTGACTCATGCGGTAATTTTTTTTTGTGTCTTGAAAAAATTCAGGGAAGAGGCATTCTTTGATGGCAGCTGCATAAGTGCTGGTAGCAGTGGGAAGAACTTCCTCATGTTTCAGCTGAATCCCCATCTTTGGAGCAGCCTTGGTTCCAAGCTGTTCAGGTCTGTATATCCAACAGAGCACTGCCCTAACAGCAAACTGAAGTTGTTCCCACTTGTCCAAACCTTTCAGTTTCATAGACTGATCTTTTATGAGTGAATGTTAATTTTGAACTGGCTCAGGATTTATCAGACCCTGCACAAAACCAGCTCATGAACGTGTGATTGGGAACATCAGATTAGAAAATCTATTTACAACTGGTTTATTTGGGTATTTTTTTCCTTTTGGTCTCTGTCAGATTGTGTAGGTAAAGCTGAGCCTAATTCCTCTTTTTAGCACCAGTATGGGAGCTGAGTGCTGTGGAGGCAGAGGACCTACCTATCCTTTGAGCTGGAAACCTGTGTGTTATAAGGATACTTAGCAGCTTGAAGCATTTTACAAATGCAGCACCTCTATGGTGAAGGAAGCTTCATTCTTCCCAGGAGAAGAATGGGAATGGATGCTATCCACTGCATGCTATCACGCAGACAGGAATGGAGAAAGAGAAATGGGAGTAAGGGGCAATCTCTTGCATTCAGTTAAGGTAGGAGAGGTGATGATACACTGGATTCCCCCTTGTTTTCTTCTTCTTACCCATATAATCCCCTGAAGGCACTTTTATAGTAATTAGGTGAGCGACTGGAAGCTGTAAATATTGGACAGATTTGTGACAGTGCACAGGGGTCTGAGACTATAAAGCCAATCTCTGCAAAAGAGCTGCCTACTATAATCCTCTTCGGTGGGTACTGGTGGGGTTGCAATGCCAATAAACTTGGCTCAGTATAGATGATAAATTTGATTTTTGTATGAGGAAATTTTAATGGCTTTGTCTCTTTCATTAGAGTAAGGAATACTCTAATACCCCAATATGCAAAAGTTTGGGGGCAATTTGTGCAGGCACAGCACACCTCACTGCACTGAATGATTTGCTATGGAGGATCCTATAGCAGCCTCTTTCCTGGATGCCCAGCTGAATGTAGCTTCAAGTTAATGCAGGATAGTTGTGGCTGTGTGTGCCAGTCCTTCTCTGTCCCACCATTCCCCGTGGGTTTCTCTTCCTCCCCTTTTCGTGGTTTCTCAGAAGTGTGTGTGTATCGTTATGGACAGACAGAGTTCACGTGCGTGAGCAGCAGGGATGATTTCCTCCTGGGACCTGAGCTGAGTCACCCTGAGCTGTGACAGGGAACAGAGGAAGGAGGCGGGAGAGCATTCCTGAGATGGGGAGAGGGACTGTGGCTGCTGACAGTTCCCTGTGCAGCTTTGGCCTTGGTGCAAAAAGAAGATGTGACACGAGCGGATTTGTGAAATCACTGCCATGCCTCACTGTTTCTGCAGATTTGTCCTGAAACAAACCCGGGTTTGTATTCCCTTCACAGTGTGCCATGACTGAAACGTCTGTCTGCTGTTCCCTGGAGGCTGGGAACTATAGTTCTGGAGCCTGAGACAGCACTGCACGATAGGGATGAGCCACAGGCAGGGTGAGGTTTGCCCTGTGGCTTTGGGTCTTGTTTGGGAATGTTCTTTGTGGAGCACTTCTCCTTTGGTGGTTCTTGGTGTGGTGCAGCTCATGGTACATGTACCCAAATCCCATGGAAGGTAACGGATTCCCATTGACATCAATGGGCTTTGTGTCAGCTTTTAATTGTGGGGTTAAATACATGGACAAGAGGCAGTTTTGTGCCACRCCTGTGACACAGAGGCTCATGAGGCAGGAGCTGTACCCCCACGGGGGTCCTTGCCCAGCCCCAACATCTTGCAGCATTTTCTGAACTCTTGTTTGCCGCTCAAATTATTTTGGAAGGGGAGAGATTTAGCCTAGGCAAATGTATCAATACATGCCTGTTGGAAAGCTCCGCTAACTAAATCCCTTATACTGTTGTTCAGTTCAATTTATTGTAGTCTGTCAATGTCTTGTTTTTAAATATGTTTTAGATAGCAAAAAGTATAGGTTTTGGTTTTGGATTGTTGAGGGAAAAACAGAAAGGCTGAAGGCAAAAATCTTTTAGGCTGCTTTGGGAAGGGAGACAAAAAGCCCCCCAAGAACTGCACTTTAATGTTTATTAAAAATCTGGTGTTCTCAGTGAAGCTGCCTCTAGGAAATGCTGTGATTTCATTTCAGTGATGTGCTAAGAAGAAAAACAGAATTTCTGATCTGTTGTCTTAGGCTTTATATAGGTTGAAGGTTTATGTTCTGCTTGTGTTTTGATAAATCTTCCTTGCAGGCATAAGGTGTAGAAACTTTTAATTAAAGCTTAAATTCTAGAGCAAGGAGTAAGTGTTGTGGTAAGGTGCAGGCACTTGGTCATTGTGTAACTCCCAGCCAGGAAGGACTTCTGTAAAGCCGAGGTGGCTGGTTAGAGGGCTTGAGCACTCACACAAACTCAGATGGAAGATATTCCAGGTGAACATCTGTCTTTGAGAAGTGTCTCTGCTGTTGCCTTGCTCCAAACGCTTGTGTTGTTTCCCTCAAAAATGCTTCCAGAATATGCCAGCCTGAGGGCAACAGTTTTCCATAGGTATCTGTAAAAAATGAATACTTCATAGTTAGAAGATGTGGCATTAATCATTTTGAGGTGAATTCTTGGCATTTTCTGGAGAAGCCAAGTGCCAGGAGCTGTGGAACAGCAGAGTCAGAATGGGAGCTGTGCTGTTCCRCCACTGCTTTGGCATTGTTTGGGACAACTGGTTTTGTAGTTCATAGCACCAAATGCTGCCGTTCCCTGTGGAAGCAGGGCCATTCTTTTAGGTGTATAAGGCATGACAATACCATTATCTGGAGTAAATTAAAACTCTGTTGGCTTGAGTGACTTAAGTGTCAGACAGCCCCGCTCCAGCACACATGGGGCATCTCATCCTAAGCAGCTGCTTGGGTAATGAGCAACTGTGGTGTCAGCTCCTGACACCAAACATTTCTGAGCTAAACCAACTCTGTGGGGATGATCTAGTGGAACAGTGAGCTGAAATCATTTAAGATTCCCGTAAGGTTTGACTCTSTGCTAGATTTAGGGAGAATTATGCCTGAGTCAGAACAATAGGAATAGCTAAAATCAACATTCTTCATTCTCTTTCTTGAGAAGTGATGGTAGGATTTTAATAACTRTACAGAGAGCCTGAGTATGCAGACTAATCCGCAAGATGTATATAAAATGTATGCAACCTTCAAGGGACTTGATGGACACTTACTTGCTGGCTTTTTACCTTCTAGGGCATAAAATCAAATGGCTGCATATGTATTTAAAAAATTGTTGTGGCTGTAGGGAAGATATTGGAGCAATGAGGACRTTTTCACTAGCTTGGAGATTAGAGAGGCCTTTTTGGCAGGAAGAAAATGTAGTTTGCTTGTAGCACCTGCATCTACTTGCATGTCTATGATCTTCCGGTTTTTACAGCCTCTGGTGTCTCTTCTTTCCTTGACATATTTGCAAAGTTCTTACGATGTTCTTCTGGAAGTTCTGCTGGGTGGAGAGGAGATACAGTACCTAGTACAAACAGTTCCTTGTGAATGCTACATTCCTACATTTATCTGTCATGTAGGAAAAATGCAACTCAATAACCTATTTTTAGCACAGTTTCTGACAGCAGTAATTAAATATATTTTTTTAGATCATACCATGATTTTAAAACAGGACCAACTCCTGTCATTATATTTACCATTTCTGGTACAGAGTACCCATTAGGTTACAGTGGCATTTACTATTTATCTTGCCAACTACCTGGTCATTGAAAATTTCTGAGGAAAAAAGGGGAGGAGGGGAAAAAAGATACCAAGCTTATTTACACTGATTTCCACTATATTTTAGTAACATTCAGTTTGGKCCTGGTTGTAAATTTCTCTTTTGTAATGCATCTGGGTAATCTAGTTCAGTCTTAATCTGTCTYGAGAATGATGGCCGGGATGCTGAGTTTGGTGGAAATTTCAAGGTGTGTTAGACAGCAGCTGGAAACCACAGTTAGTGAACAGTCCTATTGGTTTCAGGAAGGATGCTGAGATTCATTAGTGGAGGTTCCCAGTGCTGCAGGTGGAGAAAGAGAAAAAGGTGAACTGTAGAGTTAAGTGTCATCATTTACCCAGAACTGTTAAATATTCAGTGCAAACTTCTGATGACCAGGAAAAAGTTCAAAAATTACTGTAGGCATTTCAAGCATTCATAACCTGACTTCTTCGGGGGTAGTGGTAACCCTGAAGGTCCTGCTCAGTGAATAAGCTATAATTAAGTATTAATCTGTGAATATTTTATAAATGCAGTTTTTCATTGCTACCATTTGATGTAAAAGCTTCTGAAATGCCTAAGCCCYAAAAATAGAAACCTGGCTTTAGGATTTTGTCTACAAAATTAGCAGTAAATCACTACAAAATAGCTATTCTACACCAGATCTCAGTGCAGATATTTCTAATGCCTTCTATGTGGTAAGGTTGCACAGAGTGACAGCTGTCCTGTCCTGTCTTTCTTTGCAGCAAAACTTTCATGGGGACCTGTCCAAAGACTGTCTAGCCCAATATAATTACTCTAATTTGCAACTACACTAAGGTGTAATGCTGACCCTGCAGTGGGAGTGAGAAAAGTCTTTCAGAGTAGGCATTTTTCGAATACAGTGGAATACCCAAGTTTCCTATAGAATAAGAATGACTATCATTACTTACGTTGATATTGTCTTGGGTAATTACAGTTAGATTATATCACAAAAGCACACATCAGCATTACAGTTCTGGCTGAAATCCTGATATTTTAAAATCCTTTGAGTGGCAGAAAATCCTAGGTATTAATTGGGCCTCATTACAGAAACAAAAAGAGATCCTGATATGTCCTAAGGCTGCATAACAATAATTTCCATCTGTTTAAAGACATGTGCCAAAGCTGGAGCACAGGAGAAATTTTTCTTATCCAAACTTCTGGGATGTTTGGAAGAGCTCTGAAAGGAAATGGAGACAATGAGCACAATTTGCCTTATTTAAAATTCTTAGGCATTGTCCRTTTACCTATGGCATCACATAAACAATACTAACTGATAACATCCACTCATACAGAGCAAGATACACTTCTGCATGCTGGGAACTGAGGTATCTCTAATCTTGGAGGGATAAGGAAACAACAACAGGGCAGTGCAGATGTCAGAGAAGCTGTTCCAAGGGTCTGCCATGACCGACCCCTAGTCATGACAAGCAAGGCTTGACCCAAGGCGTTCAGCAAAGCAACCAAAAATATAAAGTAGAGAAAGAATATCTGATTAAAATTGTAAAGGCGTCATATTTTCAGGATGTTCCCAATATTGTAAGGAAGTGGTTCTGGCTACTGGCAGCTAATCTCTGTTATTAATACATGTGTATCTGTGAGTGTATGAAAGGCATGTGTATGGCACTCAGCCTTTGAGAGCAGGTTGGGTTGCTCACCTGAATTGCTAATCCTATGTTTGAAATCAAGGGAACATGGAGCAGCCCTCAGCAGTGCTGGTCAGTGTGCACTTGGGTTTCTTGATCCTTCACAGGTATAGGGCAGTGAAATGGCCTGAGCCTTAGCCCTTCATTTGATGAAAAGCAAGGGTGAGTCTTGCTTCRTGCTCGCACAGACCATTTCAAAGGTGGTACTCAACCTCAGAGCTGCTTTTATTCTTTCAGTTAAGAATGGTGTTCTAGGATGAATCAAATGAGCTCACACCATGACTAGGAAAGCCTTTTCAGGTTGTGACTTACACGGTGAAGATAAAGAATTTTCCTGCCTTTTTCTGAAAGCAAAATGAACACTTTTAATACTTCTGTGGTCACAGGGCAGTGTCATGTGGAGATGACTGAGCTGGCTCCGAACCTGCTCGTTGGGCTGGGGCAGGACTGTAACACTCCCATAGGCCTCTGCCGAGGGTATTGCCTGTGCTGGGCTCCATGCAGGGAACTATTGTGGCCAAGTTGCTTTCCAGAGCCAAAGTAACTTATTCAAAGCTGCCTCAAACATCTCTGCAAGGCTTTGCACGGCACTGTGAATACACCCAGCACCAGGCTTCTGCACTCCCATGCACTTTCCATAGTGACATATGTTGGCACAAGGGGAAGGGAAAATGCAGCTRCATTGACTTGCTAGTATGTTACAAGAATTTATCATGTTTAATTCCAGATGAACAAAAATTTATCACAGATCTACTGTTTTCTGTTAGTCGTGTTTGTGTTTATACTAACATCACTGAGCCAAATTTGGATCATGGGATTAACGTAAGCAGGGAATGATATATATTCAGAGACCTGTTGAAGGATTTGAGAAAAGTTCCATGTAAAAAGAGACAAAAAGTTGGACAGTTATTTTATTTAGATCTAATTCACATGGAAGTCAACATCATCTGATTTTATTTCCCTATTGCRGTTGTTTCTTTTAACCATGGATTCCCATTAAAACGGCTCTTTGACAACAAAATTAGTCAGTCATTTAATTTTAATGTGTGGCATTAAGTAAGCTGGGTGGCAAATTGTCTTCTCAAACAGATTGACTTATTTTACCTGTGGGAAAGGAACAGCTGAATAGCTAGGAGGGAAATCTGCCAGTTCAGAAAATTTATTGTAACTTCCATAGCAGAGATGGAATTGTTTGGTTTTGAATACTAGCTTGCTTTTGATGTTTCAATCTAACTGAAGTCTTTATCATACCATTTGAAATTTTCCTCAGGGTTTGAAGCTATCACTGAAACTTGCAAAAGTAATTGATACTTATTCTGTGTTGTTCACTGTGTTTATATGACTACAAGATGAGTTTTTCCTCTCTTTATAGCATGCAATAAAATCTCCAGCACTGTGGTGGAGAAGGCAGTGTGGTAAACCAGAACAGCTTTTGTTTGATATACCTGTCCTTTTCTATCCAGAGAAACAGGATGAAGACTTTTTTTCTTGCAGAAAGACTAAGAAACGTTTCTCYTCACAAAAATAATTTTGTGCTTCTTCATCATCCTTTTGGCAAAGAGGCGCTTTGGTCTCTTCCCCTGGAAAGTGTCTTGCTAGCTGTTATGAGTTGTTGTATTTCACAGATTTAAAGTAATCACAGCATATTGTTGAAATCTTAGTGTGTGCACAGTTTATTACTGCYTTCTACAACAACCCAGGATTTTTTCAAGAGGAGAGTTGAGAGGTCTGAGGACTTGCACTGAGTTACTTTTGAGTAAGACTTCATGGTATTGTCCAGGGCTCCACTGACAGTGCTGSGAGCAGTAATTCGTAGACTTTAATCTGTTGGTGGCTCTTCTTGGGCTTTAAGCAAGCCCAATCCTTGCTTAATCCTTGAATATTTTACCTGTGRCATGGATCAACTTTCTGTGGATTTCAGCGGTGTCAAGAGACAGGAATACTCGCAATGCATTTCGGATAGGCTTGTTGATAACAGTCATTCATTAAAATGAGAGTTTTTACATCAACTTATATTGTATGTCACAATATGGAATTATATGTTATTAACACCAGGCATGTTGTTGCAGCTCTYATTTACTAAGTCATAGGCTGGAAGTGGTTCTTACCTGTCCTGCTTTGAAGATTGAATGGAAAGACCCAGAGAGAACTTTAGATTATATTAACGTATCTCAAACTGGTTTTGGTTGTTTTCTCACAGCCTTTAGGACAGGATGGTGCCGAGTGCCGGTTTGGGTCACTCTGGACACGTGTGACCTGGTGTGGTTGGAAGCCATGGTGACACYGATGTATTGTTTCCAAAGGTCGTTTTGGCCAGTGACCAGAGCTCCATGAGGGAGCTGATTAACAGCCCGTGTGTGTGCTTTGGCAACAGTGGGCAGTAGGACTGATCTGGTTGTTACTGGGTCCTCATCAAGGGATCRATGGAACACGTGAAGGGAGATGGTAGGGAAGATTTGTTCCCTCCTCTCTCTGTGTCAGGAGCAGGAATTGGCCTTTTTGTGTAGTTTCGCTATTCTGGTGAGTGTAGAAGTAAGAGTAGTTGCATCCCACAAGAAGAGCTTCATATAAGAAGCACAAGAGCAAAGAGTAAAACCCTGCCAAGGGAAAACACAGCCTGTCCAAGTCAGTTCATTACTTATTTTCCCTCCACAAGCAGCAATATATAGGGAAGAAGGAGAGACAGATTATCATCTGGAGTGAAAAGGTGGAGATGACTTACAAATGGCTGAGAGGTAGATGACAGCTTTTGATTTTTGTGGTACTCCTGTGAGAACTCCTTTTTAATACTGTGTTATCACATTTGGTGTTAATGGTGCCATGTGCTCATTTGTTCAAGGGAACTACTTGGAACTGCTCATTATGTTGTAGATTTGCATAATACATTTAAAGGCAATCTAAATAAAATTTATTTCAGATTTATGGAACCTTCTCTGAAGAATTTTTCCTCTCAATAATCTGATGTGCTGTTACCTCTGTGCCGCACAGTGTAAGGCTAAAGCTTCCAGCCAGATTCTTATCTCCATCTGGTGCGTGCACATGGGAGGACAGTTTATAAAGCCATCTGAAATAAATAAATTGTATTCCTTATTTGATTTGAATACCATCTCCCGTAACAAAGCAGGAGTTATCAAATCCTATGACTGAGGGAYGAAGAATGCTGTTCTAGTGCTTGCTGTCATTTTGGGAAGATAACCCTTCCCGTGGTGTGTCAAGGTGTCAGGATGAAGCAGGACAAGGTTAAGCATGGAGTCAGGAGCACAGGGCTGTAGGGCTGAGCAATCTCTGGGCAAGAATCTCTGCTCTGACACGCACAAAAATGTCTCTGATTACTCCAATCCAACGGCCAGTTCATTGATTAAAAGGGCGAATGGGCTTCCATCCAGGAGTGCAGCAGGAAAACAAACAGCTAGGCTGCAAAACAAGACTATTTAACCATCTGAGAGAGCGTGGAGCCATCACAGCTGCCGCAGAACCTGTCACGACTTGGCTGCCAAGAAGCCAGATGCTTGCATCAGAGGAATGTGTGTTTCACAAGCCGATACCTCTGCTCGCTGACACACAGCGACATGTCCGAAGAGGCAGCAGCAGAGTGCAAATTAGGCAGCCTTCCCTTTAGGTGCCAGCCCTGCTGGGTCGCTGACACCTGTACAAATACATGCTTTCATCAGAAATAGATTAGGGAAATAACCCTCTCCTCATGAAAGAGACCATTTTCAATATCCAGCCGGGGACCCCTGTCCATATGTGAAGCTAAGCACTGCAGAACTGATTTAATGGTTGGATCCACTGGAATCTAGATTTGCAGAGGCTTACTCGTGTGATTAAGGATATACAAAAGCCCTTGAACACGCATTGGTTTTGGGCCTGCTCCAGAATCCACTAATGTCATTGATTTCAATTAATTTTGGATAAGGTCACTGGTAGTTGAATCAATTGCTTGATTCCAGAAACAACAGRAAAGGCAAAGAAGGAATAATGGCTTAACCCGTGGAACTAATGAGAGCCAGTCCTAKGTACTTATATTTTGTAATCACATTTACAATATTTCTGAGTTCTCTTGTAAGCTGAAAATCCAGCTTCTGCCTACCTCTTCCAGTTTGAAGTGGCAACACTCAAAACAAACTTTTTATGATTTGCCTAATATCGTATTTTACAATGAGGCAATTTGTAGTGAAAGGCAATGTCCTTTAAAGACATCCCATCAATTTCTCCAATGAATGCTTTTCATAGAATTCTACTGAAGCAAAAATTACGGAACTGAAAAAGATTTAGAAATTGATTGCAAATCACTGCTATGGCAGGAACAATTGTATATGCTCATTTTAGCTCTCAGCTCATCTGAAAAGGCTAGATTAAACATTTCATTTTAGCCTTTCTTTTTCTTATGTGTCAGAATAGGGTGTCAAGGCTTCATCCTGACACTTAAGGACAGGATTTCCCACAGTGTAGGATGTGAGTTAGTGTAAATGTTTCTGTATAAAGGTGCTCTTCCAGGAGGTAGAATATCATCTTTTTAGCTGCAGGAGTGACAGGTACTGAGGAGCACGTGGGTCATTACAGAAGCTGTCTGGGAGCTCTTGGAGAGGAGAGCATGGCAGTGCCAGGCATGGAGAGCATGACTGGAAAGGACAGACCAGGCTGAAGATATCCCCAGCCCTGCATGTAGCAGAATGGCCAATCTGAACACAGTTATTGTTGTTATACCTTATTTGCTGCTTTCTCTGAAGCTTAAGTTCGTAAACRTGACAGAAGAGAGAGCTATTGTTTGTTCCAGCAGTAAAACCTGCCTTTGCTAAAGACCTTTTCCCTATTCTTGACATTAAGGGAGGTAAAAAGCTTTGAAAAATCACCTGGTAAGGTTAAAAGCCAAATTATCTTTGTGATCAAAAGCTTACCAACCTGATCAAACTGCTTCAACTGAAGGCCAGCTTTTGACAGTGAGTATCTGAGGAGATTCATACACCGCCCTCACTCYCTTCCTTGTATTCTCTCCACATATTTTGACTTGTCAGTTGTTTATCTTCTCTGACAGCTACCCCAGGAAAGTGTTTACTGTGTTACCTTGTGACATCTCACATTCTTGTAGGTATATATTTCGTAAGACTTACTTAACTGTATGTAAAAGTGAGAATAATAGTCATTTTCAAAGAACATTTTGCTCTTCAGTACCCTTGTGTCATTCAGGAGAAATTTCCGTGGTATTTTAGGAACCAGCTCAACACTTCCAACCATGTGCAACTCCAAGGAGGGCAAATTCTGCAGCTTACGATTTGTATAACTGGTTTTTTTTTTTTAATTTTCCCTCCAGTGATCTGAGTATTTACTGTGGGATAAAAATGTAACAGTTTAGGATTTTATATTATATTATAATCTGTTGGTATTTTAATGCCCTGCAATTTTGTACTAGACTAAGCTGTTCTTCAGTCTGTCAGTTTGTCTGTCCTTACTCCAGGAGTAGTATTAGAGGGTAAAACAGGCTTTTACGTGGGCTCATTGTCTGAAGCTGTGCTGAACTGCACAAGACTCACAGCACAGTGGGACATCTCTTGGGGAAAACACTCTTAGCTCTTCCCACCTGCCTTTTAGCTCATCAGGCTGCGGGGCTGATCAGCTCTGCTGCAGCTTTATGGGTCTGTAATGAGAGAGTGAACCTTCAGACACCTGGGTCCGAGCCATTTCCTGCTCTTGAGCTGGTAAGAAGTGAACAAGCAGAGCACAACTGCAGGGACTCCTGCAGTGCTTCAGGAAAGGTGTAGTGTGGTTTAGGTGACTCGATCACAACCAGCTATTGCATTTTCTAAAAAGATGTCCTTGTTTTGGCTTCTTTAGTGAGGAGGAACATTCTAAGTTAATAACAAAAGAAAGTCAAATGTGGACAGTGAACCTGAAGATAGTATGGATTTTGTGTTGGTATGAGACAGGGGGTCTTTAACTGAAACTGGCTATACTGCCAGAGTCTAATTGATAAGCTTTGCTAATATCTATGTGTACTTAGGTCAGCTTGTTATGTCTCATCTTACCTGTCTGCTCACCAAAAACAAGGCAGTATGAAGCTGAATTATTTCCTCAGATACATGAATCGGTTCAGCCTGCTGCACGTCAGGCCAAGAGCAATGACTGCAGCTCATGACTTTGACTTCTTTATCTTTTCACTCAACCTGTAGCTAGTCAGGGACTGAATTCTGTTGTTAATTTTGTTCTAGCAAAAGCAGTGGCATTCCTGCCAAAAATAAATTGTATCTGCACAGCCAGCAGCTATATCTTATGATGACTTAGAATAGAAATTAGATGGATAAGTGCACTGACAGGGTGAGCTAATGGCCACTCCCTTAATAAGTGCTGTAATTTGAAGAATGCAGAATCTGTTTGTCCACCCTCATGGCAATTCTTCTCTTGGGAAGAATAACTCCCTGGTTAAACCCACAAATCTCAATACTTGTTTCATCGCGCATTTATTTTTACAATAACCACCAGTTCTGAAAAGGATTGAGATGGAACTTAGATGGAAGTCTCTGAAAAGTTGCGTTCAGGTAACTGAAGTCAGTGCCTCTGCAGTGCTGCCTGCCCACAGGGATGTGAGTAGTGTATCTCCTGTCCTGGTCCTGCTCACCCAGGCGTGCTTAGCCTGGAAAAGCAGTAATGTTCTATCGGAAGTTTAGTAAGTGCTAAATTTTGCTAAGTAATACAAATTCTTCCTGGGAACAGGCTGCAATTTTCCTTAAGGCTCATCCTTTTTTATTTCATTAAACACTTGGCTTTTCCAATTAAACTAGTGGTTTCCTTCTTTTATGACTCTGTACACTCTTCCTTTATGTGTATGTCTGCATTAGTGTCTTGGAGCAAGGCAGTTTTCTCATCAAGAGATCTCCAATGTAACCTGTGCTTTGCAATTTTATAAATACTTCTAATGGAAGGTGAAAAAATGAACTTTATCCTTGGTCTGAGAAAGCATGCCGTAAATCAGCATCAGGTTTAAACAAAATCTAACTCTTCTGCTGATCTTATAGGCTTGCTTCTGGTGGAATAAGCTGAAGCCTTATGGAGCTGTACATCCAAGCACATGGCGTCGTTCATGTTTGCTTAAATGGCACTTGAGAAGCTGGAACTAAAGCTGTATGGTTTGAAATTCATGTTATTGAATATTATGTGTTAGTACTTATTACTCCCATAGCCCACTTCATCCTCAAAGTATTTTGAAGACTTCTTGGATCAGACTAGGAAGCTCTTAATGAGCAAGATAGAAAACCTTGCTGAGTGCAACGGAAGAAGAACACAGCCCTGTGTGTTTGAGGCAGGGAGGTAAATATAACTCAAAGTTACACAGTGTGGTGTTTCTTGTGTGCTACTGGCTGATTAGCCACAGGAATAAATGTAGGGGATTTACAACAGATCTCCATCAAAAATACAAACTTATATTTTAGAGGCAGCAAGCGGCAGAGGTAGCAATTGCCTACATGAGCAGTTCCAATGAACTCAGCACCACTGAGTCAGCAGGGTATTGCTGCCACTCAAGGCAAGCACCAAGAAAACCAGGCACTCTGTCATTAAGGTCACACAAATGTTTTTAATGGCACTCTTTCAGGCTAAAAGCAGGATTTCAGCTTGCAGCTGACTGCTCTTGTTCAGGTGTGTAATTGCATCTAGCCTGATTTACAGCGGCTGAGGATCTGACCCAAGATTGGTTTTCTCTCTGTAAATACAGGCAGAATTTGGGTTGATGCTTTTATGTGTAGCAATTAAAAATGCAGTGAAAACTTGGCTTCGGCTCATCCCTGAGCTCAGGTTTCGGTTGTTTTGTTGTTGGTGGAACACGCAGTCTGGGGTGTTTAGATGTGAGTGGCCAGGTGTTTCCAATATTGAACCTCTTCATGTGGAAACGTGCACAGATAAGAGCGCTCGGTCTGTCACAAGCCTTGGTGGGGCTCTTCTAGCCTTTGAAGTTCTGACTTGAAAGRAGTGACTCCTGAGAAATCAAGGCACAGAATCCCAGCCCCTCTCTTTGGGCAGGAACTCTCAGTGAGAGAGATTCAGATTAGGAGCTGGACTGGTTCTCAAGTGAGTACCCCGTGCCTCGGTGGGAACTGAGCGTGTGTTTCAGCTCCACAGCGCTACTTAGTCTTGGACCTCCCCTCTGAGAAGGAAAGGTCAGTACTTACACCCTTAGCACCTAGTGAAGAACTGTGTTTGATGCTGTTTCTTGCTTTCTTGTATTTTCATCTTTGGAAAGTAAGAGAGTTTTCTTCCAAGCATGTTGTAACTGAAGTTGAGCTGTCTTAAATGTTGCAAAGATCATAGTTTGTAATTCTATAACTTTTAAAGTTAGGAATGAGTTGAAACTTTGACTTCAATATACTGAGGTCGTCTGCTCTGGGGCTTTAAAATCTATGCAGCTTTGTACCCCTATTGTTGAATAAACAAAAGAATTAGGAGAATTCAGTGATAAATTGTGAAAAAGGCACTGCTGGCATTTTTTTCTTTTTTCTTCTTGTACTTTTCACATGGAGAAGCTGTTTAAGTTTTTCTTATTTTCTGCTTTCCCCGCAAACACTCTTTATTCATTCTAGAAAAACATCAGTTGGGTAAACAGAAGTATTTATATGTGTAGCACTGCAACTCCTACTAAGATGCAAATTGTGCTGCAGGGAAGATAGTTTGGGCTTTTCTCTCCTCCTCGCTTTTCTTTTTTGACAGTCGGTTAATAAAGACTCAACAATAAGCAGCTGCCTGTGATGTCATTTGGGACTTTGTCCACAGAGCTTGTATTTACAAGTACTGAGCAACTACATAGCAGCAGCAAACCCAACTATCAGCAAACTTCATGTGTGCTGTTACTGGAGGACTTCAGTGCTGTGGAGGGTGTAGAAAGCTAACTCTGTTCTTCTAACCACAGACTTTTAAAGCTTGGTAAATAAACACTGGATAAACTCAAGAGAATTTCTGGACTGCAAAGACTTCTTACGGTTCTGAGTTCTCCAGGGCTGGCATGTTTTGACTGAACTGCTGCAAGTAAGACTTTCTCTGTTTTGGTGTTTTTATCATCTCTGTAAAGCTTATTTTCTCTAGGAGTGTGTCAGCGTTGCTATTTGTAGTTTTGTTTTAATTAAAAGAGCAGCAAGTATGTAGTTGTTAGGAGTAATTACAGCCATGCATCTGACTGTGGTTCAGGACAAATGAAAACTTCATTCTGGCTTTTGTTTGTATGAGATTACACTGAAGTGGCTCTCTCTTAATTTAAGTGATGAAACTTTAAGATTCTTAAAATCTCCTGAGTGCTGTCATTAACTGAACAAAACCTCAGCTGTGTGAAGATTATTCTTTTATAATTTAATGATGTTCATTTGAATATTCAAGATTATTTTGAATTTTTAATATACATTCCTTATAGCTTTTAGAAAAGTTTTCTTTTAAAATTGTTTTGCTTCTTGTGCAGGCGTTGATTTAAAGCAAAACTTAGCTATTTTTCCCTTTTAACCCCTATTTAAGTTCTGGAGGTGTATAAGTTTAAAAGAGAGAATCATACAGTGCTTTGAAATCTGATGCTTTTTTGGATAAAATGAGTTGTCAGTTATGTGAGAAACAGTAATTTTTTTTGAGTGCTTATGTTAGAAATCCAACAAATCCTGAAATGTCAGAKCAGAAACACTAGCACTCTGGTAGCTGCTGTGAAAAAACTGTTTCTGTACTGCCTGCTGTTTGTGGGACACAACTGTGTATCTGGCCACAGACTAACTAATTTTCAGGACAACTAGCCGAGATTGGCATGGAATTATTCTTGTTTTACAGAGGACTAAACTGGCCCATAGATGTGGTGTATTAAAATTTAGTTTACCCACTTCAAAAGCTGGTAACAAACCCCAAGTCTCTTGCTTCTCGTTTCAGTCCTTCACCAGAARCCCATTCTAAATTACTGCAATTTCAGTTGTAGTGGCTTTTCCAGGGCGTAACCTGATCACAGTACTGTGTATGAGGAACTCTTTATTACTGTTTACCTCTGTTTAATGATCTTTGTGAAGACAAAGCACATTTCTGAAGATTGAAATCAGGAAACTATGATTGGCAAGTATATGAGGCTAAGCAGTACAAATCCATCAGATAGGAATTGGAGGATTCCTCATGAATTATCAGCATTATTGATTTTGGTTTGCTCTGCTTGCTACTGACTTTGTTTACAAGGCCTCTCAGTTCTACACAGCAACAGATTTTTGGGGCTTTCTATTAAGGTCGGAGTGGCTAAAACTGCAGATGTCCCTCTCAAGTGACCCTGTTTCTACAGCAGATCAAAACTGTCCATCTCTTCTTTTTTGATGCTATAATGTGGCTTGGCATGTCGAGACACTGTGCAACTTAGGAGCTGTTGTTCTGTCTTTGCAATTAAAGCATATTCTCCTGAGGGGTGAGGGAAACCAACCTAAATTTAGCTCTGCATTAATGCCATGGGAATGGCAAGGGCTTTTGGTGTTTTGAATGGGTGCTTAAATAGGAGCATATTTTTATTCCTTGGGTGGTCATCTTCATTTTTCAGAAATAGCATAAGAAAGTTTATACGGTCTTTAAAAAGACCTTCTTGTAGCTCAGAAGCTTCCACCAAGTGAAGAGCAGAGAGTTGTGATAGAGGTTTTCCTTGGGGTGATGAAATGGGTTTAAGGTTGGGTGGTTTGATTCCTATCGCTGACTCCTGTGAGCCACTCTTTCCTTCCCTCTGTCACCTTGTGGCTGCTAATGATGATCTACTGTTGCGCACTGATAATTTACACTAGCAAGGCATTCAGATATTGTTGGAAAATAAATGCCTACAAAATCTTCAAAATAATTAGAACAAAGTGAGAATAAAAACCCCCACTCAGGTTCCACTTGTCTTTCTCACCTGGGTTAATTTTAAGTGTAAATACAAATCGGAAAAATGTGAATTTTACTGGTTTTTAAGAAAACTTCGTGGGTTCCTATGGTATTGTTCTTGTACGTGAATTGTGTGTAAGTGTTTAGAGGCTTAAATTTACACAAGTAGAAATCCTGCCCCAGTAAATGTAAAGCAGGAGGGTACAATTCCGCTTCACTTCAGTCATGAGCTAATCTTCAGCTAATTACCTTAAAAGCAGAAACAGACTCTCAAAACCTGATGAGCCCATGGGCATCCAATTTTCATTTTCCTCTTTTGCATTTTCCTTCTCCCATTTACATTTTCTTTCTTATATACCAACGTAGCAAATTAGGATATAGATTGAGCTCACTTTTCCACAGAGGCATCCCCCGGTTGGATTTTTCCTGAGAAATCTGCCCAAGGACACAGCGTATAGTCTGATAACATTCTGGGATGGCATTAAAAGGGACAATTGCCAGCAGAATGTCAATTCTTTGGGCTTTCTCGCCATCTGAAAAGAAACGGAATAAGTGCAGACTCCAGCCTGTCATCGCCTGACAAGTGGGACTGAGGTTGGGATAAAAGACACAGAACAAAGGTGCCAAAGGGGAGCTCAGCTGGCTGAGGAGCTCAGCACGGAGCAGCCAGGGCCAAATGCAGCAGGGTGCTCTGCAGCTCGTGTGTGGTTCTGCACGTGCTCAGCTCCTGGCAGGATTGCACTTATGCTGAAGAAAAATTCGTGCCAAAGCTGCCAGAACACCTTCAGGAGTTAAAGCATGTAATATGCAGTTTTATTACTAAAACAGGATAAATGTACAGTGTAAATAGAACATGAGCCATTAACACTTGTAATGCTCTGTTCTGTCCTGTCTACTGATACTGCTCGTGTAGCATGCAGGAACCTGAATTACATTAGGTTTTCCCTGATGGTTACATAAATTAGTCATGATGTTTTCAGGATGGAAAGTTAGATAGCTATTATGTGAAAAACACTGGGAAGTCTTTTATGCTTCCATTACTTGGCATTCAGGTGGATCAGATAAACGTGGTTTGTACAGCAGAAATGGCTTCTGGAAACGGGCTGTAACATTGTCTATGGGCTATGAATGATGCAGACCCTGAAAAGCAGGTTGGATTATAAAGCAGTGGATAAAAATTATGTTGCTGAAATATGGTCTATTAGTATTGACACCCAGCAAGAACAAATGCCACTGTTAAACTGCATGTTTGATAAGCTTTCCACAGGACAACACTATKTGTTTTCCAGAGGCAAACCAGCCTTGGATAGTGTGTGCACACAATAGGTCTGGACTGAATCAAATGCATGTCACAAATTAATTTCTTTGACAGTGCTAATTGATTATTATAATTCATTGCTATCTAAATTGTTAAATTCAATACTTTACCRTATCCTTTTGTCTCTTTGTTGCTCGGACATAATACAAATAGGAAGAGTTAATTACCACATGCAACAACAGAGGCGAATTTCATTGTCTGCTTCACTTTGATTGAAGCTGTATTGAATCACCACTGTGGATTTTCAGCAATGGTGGAGAAAAGAAGGAAGCAGGAATTCTTTTGCAGTGAAGTTGCTTTTGGTGGCAGTTAGCATTTGTATTTCAAGCAGTGTTCTTTTGGCAGCTGGGCTCTATTATGCTTGTTTCGCCTGTACTAAGTATTACCTAATTGTGCAAACTGAAATCACATGTGTGCATCGATCCTGCCGGGAATCGGTGGCCCTCCTTGAGGGATACAGCACAACTTGACACAAGCAAAAGGATTGCATTTGCTTCTAAAATGACTTACTCCTCTAGATATGAGCACTTGGCTTGTTTCTTCAGTGCTCTGCTGATGGCCAGAGCTGCATCTGGTGGGTGAAAGGAAGTAGTGCTCTCCTCAAGGGAATTCTAGAGGGATTAAGTGATGACTTAATTTATGCAAATTCCTAAAGCTCTAATATACTCTATCATCTAAGATTTGGTGTAACTGCTGTAAAATGTAGGCTCTTTTTTGCTGCTCTGAAACGATCTGACAAAATGGTACATAGTGATAAGATTTTGGGGGGTTATTTTGCCAGTAGAGGGCCGTGTTAAACTGGATAAAATAGTTCTCTTGGACTCACATTTTCAGTGAGGAACAGCTTAAAGCATATGGTTGTTTTCAAGGGCAAAATGAGTAAATAATTAGATCTTTTAGAAGCTACTGAATGATTAATTATTTAAAATCAGAATCATATCGCTTTTACAGTGTGACACAGTTCTGTGTCGGTCTAACCAGACTGAATTCTGGTCTTTAAAATACATCATACCTACCTGTTTATTCTAAATTGTTCAAGGTTGATAGATAGAGCCCTAATAAGTCATTAAGCTGACGTGATATACAGCAGCAGCATGTGCTTTTGCTATAATGACACAAATGAGAAAAGAATTGTTTTTCAGAGGTACAATCACGTTTGTTTTTGATGTGGCCTATAAACTAGAACTCATTATTCAGGCTCTAGTGCTGCAGGAGTTGACCTTTGGCAAAATATTTTGTTATCCTCAATCTTTTATACAGGCCTTTTGTGAACTCTGCTCAGTTCTCATTTTGCTGATTGCATTTAAAGTCATTTATTGCACAGTGTTTGCCCTTCTAGCAGATGTTAAAGGATTCCCTGCCTCCCCCTTAAAGGCTACTCCTCCGCAGCATCTAATTATAACCTACACAAAAGATTAACAGATGTTATAATTGTCTTTACTCATTGATTAAATAGTTTCTGCATGATTTGCTCTCTCTTCCTCTCATTGCTGATTTGTGAGGTCTTTCTGGATGAAACTCATGCATCTGCAATTTGTTAACAGTGCTGTCTTCAGTTTTTAACTTTTTGGGTTTGTGGTTCAGTTTGAGCAGGTTACAGCTCTTCTGGACAACGTGACAGAAACTTGTTAAAAGTGCATGCACTAATACTTGCTTTGATTGCACACATCCCTGTTCTTCCTCTTCCTTTTAACCAGTCCATCTGAAATGTATGTAAAACGTGACTCGATGCATTTAAACCGGAGACTGGAGGGGTAAGTGCTAAGAGTTGCTCAGCAGCAGTTTGTCCCTATATTTCAGTTGCCCCTTGGAGAGGAAATTAGTGGCTGAGAAAACCAATTTAAGAAGAAAATTCCTAGTAGGAAAAAATGTCTAGCATGACTTTCCCAGTAGGACCATTAGAAAACTTTGTATTTTCTTCTTTTTTTTTTTTATGTGGTTCATCTGGTCTTTACTTCTTCACAAAATTAGGTTACTCTATTCTTGAGCTAATTAATCTCGTCTGTGTTGTGTTCCCACACTGAGGTGAAGGCTCTGCTCTTGGATGGATCCATAGTCCTTCTTCTACAGCACAATGGTGCCAAGCTTAGCAACTGTTGTTTTATGTTCTTATAAATCTTATAGCATCCTGAATGGGGCCAAACCAAGCAATGTTCCTTTTCAGAGAGGTGAAACATCTTGCACATGTATTTAAACTGCTGGGGATTGACTTCTACTTAAGTGTCCTTCCCTGTTGTTTGGATTCTGTACAAGGTTTTCCTACCCTCTTTCATTGACACAGATGTGAGTAATTGACAAGTCCACAAAAATTTCCATGATAGTCTTGGAACATSTCACAGTTCTGGGAAGCTGCATCTGCTATGAGGCCTCAGCCTGAAGGGCTCTGCCTTGCTTTGTTCAGAATTGGTATAATAAGAAAGAGAAGTTAATGGAAAATATTTTCTCACATGTTCTCTGACAAAACCTCTGAATGGGTTAAAGAGAAACAGCTTAAARGCTTGAGGCTTGAATTACGGGTTGGTTATTCAAAAGCCATAAAATATTGTGATGTTTCTCCTGCCCATCCCCCAAATCCTAGTCACACACAAAGCTGTTGCCTTGATTCCTAGTCAGAGAAACCACCCCATGTTGAGGCTGGCACACCTTCTCATGTCAAAACCCTTCTAGTATTATTTTGCTACCAAAAATACTTGATATCCTCCTAGATATCTGGGAATAGTGATTCAATTAATGTAGATTCATGCATATGGGAGACACCCTGTGTGATTCTACTTTGTTGGATTTATATTGTCTTTGCAGTGAACACCATACGTGGGGCTGACTGTGAGATTTTGAGAGATAACCTACAGTGCTCTAGGTTTTTATTTGGTTTTTAATGTTGATTTTTACGTATAATTCACGAGTTTTGATAGCCTGAAGGATAATCTTTGCAGTACACTAAAGCATTAGTCCAGGGACTCGCAACTGCTCTAAAACAGAGGTACTTTGTTTGTGAGATTAGCAGAGAACACTGTATTTAAAAACTCCATGTTTTTAAATGACATCTCAGTGCTCCTGAATACTTAGCATTTATGAGCTGGGGGGAGTAGATTATAGATTCATAATAAGAAAATTCCAGGGTGCCAACTGTGCTTGCAAAGTGTATTTTAATCGTATAGACACCTGTCCACTACCAACTTGTAATATTTCTTAGAGGTCACTGAGCAGCCAGCTGATGGAAATCACTTTTATTTAATATCAACCTTGTCTGAGTTTGAAACACTGATCCAGAGGTAAAAGGCTAAAATCCCAATTATCAATAATCAGATCTATCTAATCTCCATATTATGCTGGAGGTAAAAGGCCCAGGTGCTCTTTGCAGTTACACATGAGAAACACTTAGAAATTATTAAAAGTTCTGCTAAGTCATTAAGGATTTTTAACATCTGCTGCTATGAAGGAAAACATGAAAGTGAAACTTGGTGTAAGATTTTAATAAACAGGTCTCTGTTATGTCACTGGCTGTTAGCCCTAACATACGAGACCAAGACCTTCATCTGTATTTTGAGGTTGCACAAGTAAATGAAAGAGAGCACCAAATGACTGAGTAGACAACAGTAGCACAATCTCCAAAGCCTCAGGTTGGCCATTCTCCTTGTCTCTCTGCTTSAGAATCTGTAGACTTGTCTAGTATTTAATTATGTGCTTTCCTAAAACTAGTAAATCCCTTCCCTTAAGGTGCAGTTTTGTCATGGTGTTATTGATTGGAAATGCATCCTGGTGTTCAGGGGGAAACCAGTTCTGTCATTTATATTTACCAATTTATCTTTAATCAAATGAATTGCTTTTCTTTTTGATTACCAGAAAATTCTTATGTCACAAGAAAAAGCTTTAATAAGACATTGATAAGAATTTATCAACTAKATGATAGTTTTGGGTGCAGTCCTGGGAACAGAATCGTTTGTAAGGTACACAGCATGGCAGTGCAGAGCCAAGCATGCACTACATATCTTAGGGAGTGTTTTCCTTACTCCTGGCAGGGAGCAAATGTTGCTGATGGGTCCTGTCTCCCCAGTAGAGCACTGAAGTCTCACTTTTACCCACTGGCTGTTGTCTGTGTGAAAACAAGTTATGCTTTACCTGTTTTACTTGTTTTTCTCTACCTGAATTCCAGGTTTGCGTCCTGTGTGTTACAGAGGGATTCTGAGCTTGGATGTGCAGTTCAAGAGTTCATAACTCTGGGAAGCATAACTGAGACCCCTCCCGAGGTCTCTAACCTAACCAGCAGGAGGGTAGATCCCCCTAGCTCTGATCATACTCAGCTCAGGTGGGGTGGCACAGCCAGGCATGAGGCAAAACAGAAGTGGAGATTTAACTCTAAAGGTACTCATTCAAGGAGAAAGGAAGGATGTGAAACCTTCTTATGTGTTTAGGGCACATCCTTAGGCAAGAAGTCCCATGAAGACCCCACCTGGCTTCCTCTTTTCTTTCTCTTCCCCTTTCTGGAGTCCCATTCAGAGTTTCTCTTCACTCGAGTAGCTGCAGGTAAAATTACTGTGAGCCAACAAGGAAAATCAAAGGTGAACAGCACTAAAGACTGCAACAACCTGCTTAATTCCCCCACTATTATAGCAAAAAATGGGTCTGTTCTAATTTTTTTTTGAATGCTGCTTTAATGCTTCCTCATTTGCCCAGCAGGGAAGATGCTTTTAAATCTGTGGAGGGAGCAGAGGATATCTGACTCACCTACATAGCTGCTTTTGGTGGCAGAATCTTTTCTTTGTGGAGTTTAATTCGGTTCTAGTTGAATTTCTCCCATCAAATTAATTTTGACAGAACAGCAAAGAGGTGAATGAAAACTGAGTGCCTTCCACTGCACGGCGCAGAGTTTGGAGAGAGGATTATTCCCCTGTTTGAGTGCATAGTGATGTGCACATCTGGTAGACAGAGAAGAGTAATGACACAGAGAAGCAGCACTAATAGAAAGTTTCACTATTAAAGTCTTTGACAAAGAGGATTTATTCAGTAAATGACACTTATATAGTATTACCTTCACAGTATAATGGAGAAACTGAGACAGGAGAAGTCAGTGAATCAACCTAAACCTCCAACTCAAAAATATGGGCAAATATTTAGGGTTTACCTGGAATGAACCAAGTACATTTTTTCCTTCCTTGCTTATGCTCAAAACTCCTTTTCCCCATTCCACCCCCAATTAATAAACTTCATGCAGAAAAAAAATACTTTTAAAGGTTATGTGTAGTCTCAAAACACACTTTCAAATGTACAGTGGGTCATTTAGAACATGCAAATGTATTAACACTTTTTCCTTCCCTACTAATAATACTTCTTATTTTCCAGCTGAATTTTGAGCTAAATAGTAATATTGAATAACTTTGGTTTTTTCAAGTCTGGAGGTGCATAAATTATACTCTAAAMGTTTTATCTAAATCTGCGTAACATTACTTCCAAGAAATAATAAAAATATCCACTTTGAGACATTACCTGAATTCTGTAGGAAAAAGTGGATGAATAATTCTGTGCCAACCCAACTGTTATTACTGCAAGCAAAGATATCTTTCAGATTTTAATGAATAACTTATGAGTTGTCAGTAGGTTTGGTTGGTTGGTTGTTTTTGTTTTTTCTTTTTTTTCTTTTGTGCCACTTTTAGTAGTTGGACTGTTTTTACTTTGCATTCAAAATGGACAGAGGCTTGAGAGAGAGAGAGACTAAAGAATTCTAATAGTATACCTCCTTTCTTTCTAATATTTTCTGGATGGTACTGTATCCATAATCCCAAAGTGTTGGGTTATTATCTGTGATGGCACTCTATATATATGTTCACTGACATTTCACTTGGTAGAACTGAGCACAGATGAGTTAAAGACCGAGAGAAAGACATAAAGCATTGAAGAGCTATGAACCTTTTAAGTAGGAAATTCATTAATGTTTTTTTTAATTTACATYTTTATTACATTTCTGGCAGATGGAAAAAGTAGAAATCAGTGTGTGACAGTCAGTCTTCACACTGAGAAACTGGAAWAAGCACTGCCAGCAGCTGATGGCATGGGGAGGAAGGAGGGAGTAACTTTTTTTTCCAAAAGCAAAAGCCTTTAATTGTCTCTAATGCGGGTGAACCACAGCAATGCAAAGAGATATTGAGGACAAAGGCAGAGCAGGCTCTTTTCTTCCCCATCAGGGTTGTTGGACATCTCATTTCCGGCAGCATTCTCACTTTCATTGTTTTTTATTGTACTTCATCCCACCTTAGTTTTTCATATGACAAGTGTTCCTTCGATTCTCTGCATTGGATTTCACTTWAGGTAATTTCTTCAGATACTCGGCCTTATTTCGCCCTCTTTATTTCTTTTCAGCCTACTGTCAATAAACCTAATCAATTTCTTGCTGTTTGCAGTGTTAGGATATGTCCCTCAAGCCTGTGTGGATGGTCATTCCTTCCCATTTTATTCTCCTCTTTGTCATTGTTTAAAACTGCTATGAAGGGACTTGTTAATAATTTCCCACCAAGTCAATACTTTCATCATCTTTGCTGCTATTGTCTGAATTCCGTAAAGTTTGTCTCTATCCTTTTGGCCCAGAATTGAATTCAGTGATTGAGATGAGATTGTTCTAGAATYGCAGAGGTAAAAAAGAGGTGGAGGRCTGTTTGGTATGCCAACAGTGTGCAGTGTTCCGTCACCATTAAGAAAATATATATGAAGACAGAACATCATTCATTTTTAATGTTTCCATGATAGTTTTCTTGGCCATAAGCTGAAGATGGAGTTTAATCATTGTGTATTAATTCCTTTCAATTTTATGGTCTTGATATCCCACAGTCCTACATGCTCTGCTGTGTAAGAATAAAGTGAACTTGTATTGACGGGGCTATCTCCCTGGAGTTTTTCTTCACGTATTCTCATTGATGTACAGGGAATACTTCCCACAGAAACACCTGAAGGTGGTAGAGCTGAGTCGTACCCTGTCACCTTTCTGCTGTGACCATGGAGTACAGACACTGCTGAAGTGAGCGTGAGAGTTGGAGCTGAATTCCTTTGGGTCATGCTTAGATGATATTAGGTCAGCTGAAGTGAGAGTAGACTTCTTCTAACTTCTGCAAAGGCTGAAAATCTGGGGAGCCAGCTGAAGGATTTCAGTGCCCATCCTTACAGGACCTATATCTGCCCTGGTCCCTCTAAATTCAGCTCTGGTACCACATCTCTTGTGTGTCTTGTCCATAGCAGTGAAAAGAGGTGACTGCAGAGTCCAAGGACTTGCAGCTGCAGCTGGCCTAACTGCACAGATTTACAGGATTCTGAAGGTATTTGAGCAGCAAAATAAGTAATATATGAAGAATTTTTCTGATAAAAATATACTTGGTGTTCTGTGTGGGAAGCACCTCAGCTGAATGAGGCTGAGTGTTCTTGCTTTGCTCCCTACTGCAGTCTATCCCTTCAAGCCAGGGGCTCGGTTCTGGTTTGGCTGGAAGAGATCAGTGCTGTCTTTCCCCTCTTGTTCTTCCCCAGGGAGGACTTCAGTCGTGGTGGGGTGGAGGAGCTGTTTTCACACAAGGCAAATAGAGGAGTGCAGCCCTTTCTCAGCTGCCCCCCTTCCCAGGTCATGGAAGAATGTCATATATTTCACTGTACCTTATCTTCCCTTATTTTTCACAGGACAGAAAGGGATTATGAGCTTGATTCACTTTCTCTTCTGGGCTGTTATTGAACTAATACCTTCATTATGAGGTTATCGCCTGTAATGTAAGGATAGCCCCTGGCCCACTGGGAGTGTCTGTACAGCAAGGTGAAATGTGAGACACCGTGTTACAACCCACAAAGCCCCAGATTCATTAGAAACAAATTCTGCAGCCTAGACATGGAAATATTYCCTCTGATGCAAATGACTTTGGTTATCTAAGGATGTACAGAGCTGGATGCTGAACGTGTTACTAGTAACTGAGGAAACATTTTTACAGTACTTGCTTTCTATTGGGAGTTTTCCTTTGAGCCACGTGAACATTTTGAAATGTTGGCCAGTGCTCTGTGGAGTAAAACTACATGTCGGAACACTATCATTAAGCTAATGTTTTAATAGTTCCTGATATCCATGAGCTGAATACCTCAATACATAAATGATCTTTCATTCCTTTCATCTCTGCCACCAAGGAGGACCAAACCAAGTTGCATTTATTTGGGATACTGTGACCATTGCAGACATAATCTCTTTTAGCAGTGCAGGTGGAAGGGGTGGAGTGCACACAATGAACCAATGATTTTTAGTGGTCCCTCTGGACTATGATTACGACAGATGGGCAGGCAAAAGAGATGCTGACTGAAATGCATCTGTCTCGGAGAGGAAGGGATCTTTAAGCACACTTCACAGGCTCTTAGTTCGAGTTTTAAAGACTGAATTGGCAGTCCACCATTGCTTGCAACAGAGACCCTGACACAGGTCTGAAATTCTTGGACTTTCTCAAGTAGTGGCTTGATTTATACCAATGAAAGAAAAATGAGAAGAAAATGTAAATCAAACTGAGCAAAATCTAGAAAACTTGACTGTGTGTTTTTAAATTCTTTCCTCCGGTTAGTTATCTATCAGACTGATTCAGATGCTGGATTTAACTGCATTTTTTTTTCTGAATATTGCAACATATTAGATAGACGGGATGCCACCACCTCTGATGAAGATTTGTAATTCAGTGTTTGACGAGATTCTTGTTGGGTCTTTACTGCCAGCCAGCCATTTTACCATTAGGAACAACTAGCTCTGAGAGTGATGTACTAGGTTGCAGAAGTTGCAACTAGTTGATGCCAGAGGAGTATTTATTGGGATATAAGTGAGACATTTGTTTTTGAACATCAAAATCTCCACAAAACCCTTTAGGTCTGTGCATAGTAACAGTGAAATTTCCTCAGGTCCTGGAGTTCAGCTTCTGCAGGTGCCTAGAACTGCTTATTTCTGACTAGGCTCAGCTGTGATTCCCGAGGGAGACAAATGTGTGTTGAAGCCCCCAGAGGCAGCTGCTGCTGTTGCTGAGTTCAGAACATGCCTTTTGCAGGTTAACAGCCTTGCACTGCCGAAAGAGGCTCAGTGGCTGAGGGGATCCATGTTTACCACATAATAACCTAGACCACATAATTTATAAAAGTATATAGTAATAAGTAATATGTAATAATAGGTGGTTAGAAACTGAGCCAAGAAATGGGAGCTTTTGGATCTAATGTTTCCTTCAGCCTGAATAGCCTCAGTCTTGCTTGGATATCTCTTTCTTGGTTACAGGTCTTACAGTGTTCTGAAGGATTTGGTTTCAGAGCAGGAGCTAAGGATACAGAAACACCATTGTCATAATCTGTTTTTTATTGAAGATAACACTGTAATATATCCCTTTCCCCCCCATGCTGTCCTGACTACAGATTCATGCATTCTGCCTGCTTATCTTTCATCATTTTTGTCTCGATAATTTTATTGCATGATATGAATGCTTCATATGTCCCATAAAAGCAAACAGGGGAGGGTAATCCTTTGACCTTTCCAACATTCTTTGGTGTAATTTACTGGCGATTCTTCTCCTCCCTGAGGCATGGCCCTGAAAGCCTAAGATAAAAATGGACAGCCAATCCAAATAGAAAACACTGAAAAGGTTAAAGCTTTGATTATGTTAGTCTATAAATGTTCATAGTCTTTTTTTTTCTTCTGCCAGAAAGAAAATGAGAGCTGAAAATGGCAATGGATGAATCATGCTTGTTACAGAATACGGAAATGATATTGGTTCAACCCGTTCTTGTTAATGCTGAGAGAACGTAATCTTGTGCCCTCTCATTTTATGTCACTGCAACCCACCTTATCCTCTTAAATGAATGCGTGCATCCATTTAATTAACCTGGTGAGATACTGAGATATAAATCTTTTAAATGCTTCTCATGCAATTCATCTTGACAGCTGTCGTAGTAATAACATCTTTAATTCCATATTCTTTATTTTCTGATGTATTGAAATTCCTGGTATTATTTTGAGCACACTGATAGGTTTGCTGGATTTAAGCCCTTAATCTTAACTTGTTTAAATCCTAGGAGCAGTGCTATAGAAAGCTTTACTGGTTGTTTAGTTTGCTGAATAAATGGAAGATTATCTTGCATGAAGAAAGCATAAATATATTTTGAAAACTGTGGCTGAAACAGGGTGGAATTTAGAGCTGAGATGCTTTATTTTAAATGCTGTGTTTCTAGAACATTCTACTAAGAGTGTTCTTTGCTGGCAAGTGATCACCAGTCAGAAATTGCATGAGACCATCCTATGTGCTCTACTGATTCCCTTCTGAGGGACGGGGTAAGGGCAGGAGAGATCCACAGCATTTGGCTCTCAAATGAGTCACCCCTCAGTTTCTTTGTAGACTGCTGTGTGTCAGTGTCATTGTACTTCATTAAAATCGTTAAAACAATCAATCAGTCATGGCATAGTTAGGGATGGATGGGACCGCTGGAGATCATTTAGTCCAACACCCTGCCAAGGCAGGATAAAAGAGAAGGTCCCATGTTTAGTTCTGGCCCTTCCCACGCTTCCTTGGGGCTACTTTRTCAGGGCCTTATTCATGACGGGCAGATAGTGGTAGGACAAGGGGGACGGATTTTAAACTAAAAGAGGAGAGATTTGGGTTAGGTGTTAGAAATTCTTTACTCAGAGGGTGGTGAGGCACTGGAACTGGTTGCCCAGAGAAGTTGTGGATGCATTATCCCTGACAGTGTTCAAAGCCAGTTTGGATGGGGCTTGGAGCAACCTGGTCTAGTGGGCAGCATTCCTGTATGTGGTGTGGGGCTTGGAACAAGATGATCTTTAAGGTCCCTTTCAACCCAACCCATCCTGTGATTCTGTGATATGATTCTATGACCACTGGAAAGTTTTTCAATCAGAACTAGAGGACCAGTGGATTAGGGAGTGTTTTGGGACACAAAATAACTTGCACAGTGCAGTTGACTCTGGGCACTGCCTGCACAGTTCCATTAACCTTTGGAACAGCTTTAGAGATTGTAAGAAATTTGGGGTGTATCAAAATTAATTATCCCACAGGAAAACAACAACAACAAAAAAGTGAACTAGGCAATAATATTTTTTCTGTCCAGATATTTCTAGTGACTTGACATATATTTTAATATAATTTTTCAAAGCCAGTCAATATCTAGGTATGTAGGCAGAATGGTACAGCAGTGCTGTGTTTGCTGTCTTTTAATTCCTATAATATTCTACTCATCTAAGCGTTTTAGCTTCCTGCATTGGAATTTTTCTAATTTAATTAACTCATTAATGCTGGCACATGGCACATTCTCCTTCCCTCTCTGCAAAAATGCAGCTTGCTAATCTAAATAGCAACCTAATCCAGTGGGTGTGAGTGCACGACATGTACATTAGTGCTAATGAACTGCTGACCAGCCTCAGCAAATACCTGGGAGTATTTGGCATTAGGCAAGGCCTGCTCACAGCACTGCCGTGAAATACACTGGGGCTAAACAAAAAAGCATTTAGCTAAGTTTCAGGTTGCAGAAGTGCCGATGTAGCTGTAGTTTTCTATTTCCCAAGTGCTGAATTTTGAAACACCAAGTCAAAAGAKAATTTAGGAATTATTTTTCTACTTTGTCACTTAAAGTCATAACCAAGCTAAATACCATGATGGGGAGAGATAGGGGTGTGGAAACAAAACCATGTGAGGCTGCCTTTTAATGACTAGGCAGAATGGTTGGAATACTCTACCATTGGGGAAGAAAAAACCCAACCTCCCAAAATACCTAGGGAAATAATCAAATTGCTTTAGTATAAACCTAATATTTTTTGACTGGCCTGTGCCTGACAAGATAAATGTAGTGATTTTACAGAGCTGAGCATTGATCTGTTGAACAAACATCAATGGCTTAATTTTGGAATCTTTTTCTCCTCTGGTTCTGGGAGGCCCTGATAAACAGTACTTACTGTACTTTTCCTACAAAGACCACAACAAAAGCTGGTGCATGCACATTGGTGTTAGCACCAGAGCTGGCAAAAGAAATCRGCTGCAAAGTGACAGATTCAATTCAATTAGATTCTTAGGAAACTGAATCACTCCACAGACTGGTAATGAGATATAAAATCTTTCACCTTTAGGTCACCTGTTCATTCTAACTAACATTTGCATTGATGAAAATCTTTACTTTCTCATTGCTGCTTCCTGACCTATGCCAGTGATATTATTTTCCTCCTCCTTTCATTCCTGAGGCATAATACCAGTTCTGGTTGTTTTCTCTCAGTCTTAAAGTCTGGCTGTCAAGCAGGCAGGACTACCAGAGTAGAAAAAAGCATTTAAAGGTGATCACTGTATAACTCTGCCCTCATTCTCTTACCCAACAGTTAGATTTCCACATAACAAATCCTGTCCTCTTGTTAACACCTGGGGAAGACAAGCTGGCTGCAGAGAGGGAATACCTTGCTGCCCCACGGGTGTTTTGCCTTCTGGCAGCATTAAGGTGTGCAAAGCCAAGAGTGGGGAGGCTGTATTATATCCATCTTGAATTTCGACACAAGGACGCTGGTTTGCAGAGCTGCCATTTTTGTCATGTGTCAGAACTTAAATTTATACAAATTCATAGGAGGAAAATAAATACAGTCCATTTCCTGTTACCAAACAGATATACTGTGTGCTAGTTCCCAACTGGCATATGTTGGCATAGCTCTGTGGAAATGTGACTGCAGTTTCAAACTGCCTGAAAATATCTTGGATGCTTGTCTGAGGAATATAATGTTGTACGTTTTCATCAGCTAAAGCAATATACATCAATCATCCTTTGTTACTACTAGGAATGAAGAGGGTATTATAATCTAAGAAATTTCTTGCATAGATTTTAGAGAGTGCTTTTCTGTGTTAATCACATTTCTCCAGGGTATACTTTTCAAGCCATCTCCTGAAGTAATGAACATTCTTGTACTGAGTACTAAAAATACTGCACTTTAGGATATATAATCAAGCTGATGCCTCTGGCTGGCTGGCTTACCGAGCAGTACGGGTAATACCACATTGAAGCAAGAGCACACTTAGGTCTTCCCCTGAGAGTTTTTTCTGTGTCCATACAAAACCTTCTCCCCTGAGCTCAATGCAAACCTGAGAAGGCACTAGGCAAACCTTTGGGACCTGCATTCTCTTAGACTGATCCCCATACACTTCTCAAGGATCCAGGCTGAATCTCTGAGCCCCCCTAAATCCAGTGCCTGCCCCGTATGCTCAACATAGATGAACTCTATAGTCCCTGAGGAAAGAGAACTACAGCAGAAAAATTTCTTGCAGCACAAAGTAGAAGATGTGCCCCCAAAGACTTGGAAATGTACATGTGTGAGCGCAGTATGGATGAGGACATCATAAATCAGAAGTGACTTTGCAGTAGTTCAGAGTTCAGCTGAGTTAAATGGGATCGTCAGGGTCTGAGTGCTGATCACTGGGGTCTCTGCTGTGAACATATTGACAAGCAAATTGGTCAGGGAAGGCAGATAAATTTCTACAGTCTGTTCTCTTGGTAATACAAAATAGTATTTCTGATGATTGGGCAAACTGGTTCTCAGCACTTTTGTGTCCCAAGACTGTTCCATCTGGACAGATAYTTTCCTCTGCTGAGCATCCCAGTRGATGTGCTAGCTCCATTTTGAGTCRTTGTTAGACCTTTGGTCGGTCTCAAGGGAAGACAGATTTAACTGGGAGGGTCATTTTTTTCTCTGTGACAAGCAGTATGATGCACAAATTGACCATTCCAAGAWGGAAACTTGTTCTGTTTTTCTAAAGTACTTCACTCTGATGATCATTTTTCTTTAAAGGCCTGCTGAGATGGGTACTTTGAGGCACCAGCATAGGTTGGTACAGGTGATGTATTGTATTATCTTGTCTGATAATTACCTGTGATTCAAAACTTTAACTGGGTTTAGCCTTGGGTGGTTAACTCTTCAGGAGAGATGTGTGACAGCCTGCTAATGGTAACATGCAGAGATAGGAGCTGCCATGGTGTATGTGGGGGAAGGAGTGGAGCCAGCAGGTCTGGAGTTGCTTCACCAGTACATGAGAAGGTCCACGTGCTGTGCTAGGTATGGCTACAGTAAATCCACTCCTCCAAGAGCCCAAGGCAGCATATAAACCATAAGAATAATTAATAATAATCCTTTCTGCTTTTACTTCTAAACTAGGATTTGGGATGGTTCCACCAAATACCTGCAGACAGAAACTTCAGGCACTTTACTCATATAAAGTACTTGACCTTCCGTGGGGATTACTGGCTCCAGCTGTAGCCCTCACTAGCTCATTCCTAAGTGGTTCTGTGCTCAACAAAGGCTCCCTTGGTGGAAGTCATGCTCTCCAAGCATGATGCATGCACAGGAGAATGATATAATGATTACATAAGGTCTTTCTTTTGCTAATTTCTGGCATAATCACAAAAATAATGTAATACGTTGCTGCTGTGTTTGTTTAAATCTATTGTGGTGTTTCTTTCAGTAGCTAATCAGGAAACAATGGGAATTATGTGATAGCACACCACTGAGATTCCTTATTAGCTGAATTAAATAGYATGTGCAGCTTTAGGACTGGAACTGCAAAAAAGCAAGCAAGGGTTTACACCTAAACMTGGGAAAAAAATCCCCATAAGGCAGCAATGTTCACAGTGTAAAACCAGATTTTCCTACCATTGTAGGTAGATGTTCTCGTTGCATGTGTTCCTTAGATGGGTATGTGGAGAGGCTAATTTTTATCTGTTTGGGAGAAAACGGCCTGAATTCTGGCCTTGCATAAGTATACACCAGAAGAACAAAAGAAGTGTAGGAGACACCAGGTGCTGTTCAGCAGAAGGCTGAATTCACCACTGGATGGTTTGGTTGCTGGACCACTTACAGCTTCCCCGTGGGAAGTGCTTGAAAAGAGAGGTCCCAGTGGGATGCCCACGTTGCCCCCGATGATCCCGGCGTGCGTGCCTCTGGGAGCCCTCTGAATTCCAGCTGGCTTCAGAGGCTGAGCCTGGGGCACCCCGCTCTCCTTGCGGGCGGCCTGTGCTTGGCTCACGTTCAGGCTCCTGCGTGCCCTCACGGCAGAGCATTCGGGGTCAACTTGAGGAAAGAGCTGCGATGGCTTTATCCGCTCGATATCCCCACAGCGACAGATGGGATGGCTCGCAGGTGCACGAGAAGTCGAGTCTGTCCACAGGCATGCAAACGTATCTGGAGGGCACGGGAAGGCTGCTTTTGGGAATGCCAGCTGCGCTGCCCTACAGCTGAGGTATTCGTGCGTCACCTGGCTGTGCGGGACCTAAGGTGGTGTTCACAACAAGCAAAAAGGATCACAGACAGACAAATACTTCTTTTGCCAACCTTTGGGGTTTTTTTCAGTCAGTGGGACTCTGATACAGGAAGTAGAGCCACTGTGAGATGCAGCAGTAAATTTCTGTGCTTGGTTCTGTGTGAGCATACCTGCCTACCTTAATTTAGGCTAGGTTCTGATTTCTGTTATCATTCCACTGCTTTCTGTAAATCCTGAAGGAATTCGTTAGCTTTGCCCATATTCCTGTATCACAAAAAATAATTACTGCCTTACTATACAAGCTGAAACTTTCAGATACATATAGCAAAAGGAACAATTAGGAAGAGAACTGATGATTGTCACTTGTAAGCTGTGGCTTCACAGTAGAAACCACCAGCCAGGAATTACCAAACCCTATGAAACCGGAAAGATTCATTCCCACTGTGGTAGCTTTATGGGCTGAATTCCCTGGCCATTCTGTACAGCCAGTGGGACTGTCTGATTATCACAGCAGAATCTCTGACCTTAAAAACTTAAGGAAAGTGCCGAGGGCATTTGTCTCTCGGTAAGGATAATGGGAGTCGAAAGCTTTTAGAACTCTTCAGGATTAGGTCCAAAATTCGTACATCATAGTAGCAGCACAGATGTGCCAACAAGCAGGGCTTACTGAGAAGTGCAATTAATGTGAAAGGAACGGTTTCCCTCCCCCTCTCCAGCTCCAGGTAGTTCATTGGCTCTGCAAATTTAGCTCCCAGCCCAGTTCAAAAGAGACTATGGAAACATGGGTGTATTGCTAAAGACAGTTGTAACAGATTTTTTTTTTCCCTTCCTTTGAGAAGCAACCCAAACATATTGGTAATATTTGTGTTTGGAGAGTTTAGATTTTTTGGCACAGAAAATTTGTTTCTGGAACACAGCCTGCTAGAAACACAAAGTCATTAGCTCCTGGGTTGTTACAAAGTTAATGATGAAAGACAGAAACTGTTAAGTAGGATATTGAAATATGCATTTAAATATTTTATTTTTTTTCCAGTGATGCTGGAAGCAGCCTGACATTTCTTGTTGATCAAAAGGGAAACAAGTAACCTCAGCTATGGAGAAAAAAAGACAGCTACAGAAAAGAGAATTTGGGAAAAGACTTTCTCTGGACAGCAGTCTTGTGGTAAGAATGAATATTTACTGCATTTACTGAATATGTCTTGTCATAAGACTTAAGGTATTTAGAGGCAATACTCACAATTACTAACATTTTGAAAGTGTTTATCTCTTCATCACCTTTTGTAGTTATTAAGATTCTTCAGAGAAAAGGTACTGGAGGAATTTTACAACATCCTAGGTAGAAACTTGTCATCATATAGAAACATGTCCCTGAATTCACTGAATTTATGCAAGGAAGGAATCCAGACAAATATAGCAACCTTATAATTAAAATACTACTTAGCCTTTGTGGGATCAGCCTGTATTGCTTCACACTTGCCATATGAGAGCTGTAAGTAGCTGAGGTCCTCTAGTCAGAAATGTTTGTTTTGCTGTCAAGGATATCAGGAAAAAAATTTGTTCACCAAAGCTTTTTATTGAGTAGAATATGTATATCTAGATCAGAGAGTGTCATCCATAYATTTAATTAGAAATTTTGGCGTACTCTTTGTTGCTTACTCCCAGCTAAGCTATTATTTCATAACAAATTGGAAGAGACATCCTGAGTCTCAAGTGCGTTCAGCCTGTTAGCAACTCACACCAGATGCCTTGTGACTCCACGGAATTCAAATGGGCAAGGCAAAGCACTCTGTTTCCCTCGTTTTCCCCAAATTCCTGTTCTAGCTTACCTCCTCCTAATTGTTACCTTCATATATGTCTGTCTTCATTACCCTTGGATCATCAAACTCTGTTTGAGCACTGTGCTTTAGTCCAGTCCCCTACTTGTGTGAGTTCTTAGGCCTCTCTTGTCTTCTCTCTTCCCAAAGGTTTGTGTTTAACCTCTCAGACATTCAGGATTGTGCACTGCTTGGGAAATCTGGCCTTGATTCTCTCAAATTCAGCTTCCACTTCTTGGTGGAGACTCCCAGCATTATCATACCTCAGAAAGAATTGTAATTTCTGTGTGTTTAAAGAAAACATGTTTTTATTTTTGCACTCTGGACCATTAGATGCAAATAGGCGTTTCTGATAACATTCCCTCACCCTTTCTGGCTGTGCTGCTTTTCCCATCTGCATCGGATTGTAATCTTCTGGAACCTTTTTTTCCCTGACTTAGTCTACAAGTATTCCTCTACAAATTCCTCTTCCTCTCTCATCTCTTAGGCTGTGAATATATAGGCTATGATGGCATTGGGTGGAAGAGTGAAAAGAGGAAAAACTTGTTTCTGAAGAAAAGGCATGACTTCCCACTCCTTAGAATATTGATCTGGGCCTTCAAAATATGACCATAAATTGCATCAGTGCTTTGTATTTGGGCCTATCCCATCAAACAATGAGTTTCAGGCTTCAGATGAGAAAGATCCATGTTAGAGACATCCTTCAAACAAGGAGAAATTCCTTAGCCATTAAAACACTCTTCCTTACACCACAGACACAGTAACTACTTTTTGATCACCTCAGACAAAGGAGAAGAGTTCAATGTTGTTTCCTATACTATTGTGCCCCTTGCAGCTGGTGTCCTGGGGGAAAAGCTTTGCAATGAGGACAAATAAACTTTTAAAAATTAAAAAATATAGATGCACAAAAACGTTATTTAAATGTGCTTCATAGGGCATAGTCTTTTTGGTGAGTGATAATTAATTCTTTACAGGAAGTTAATAGATTGAAGCAGTGTATTTTAACAAGATCCAGAATCCCACCACTGTTAAGAAAAGCCAGAGGAATTGCTATTACTGCTGCCTGGGTCGAAGGGGCATATTGCAGTTTGCTTCAATGAAATTAGATCCCTATCAGCTTTTGGTCATTATAGCACAGGTGGTGTTACAGAAATCTTCAGTATATCCAATGGCTGTTGCTGCTCTGTAGGTTTCCAATACTGGCAACATGCTGGAGATTTATTATACACACACTCATTTACGTTTGCAGGCAAAGCAGGTAAGCTTGCAGTGACATTGATGTTTTATACCTTTGTATTCAGGTGAAATGGTTACAAAATGTTAACTTYGTAACAATCCTTACAGGTAGTCCTACGAGATCAGTTACAAAAAATAACATCTTTGTAATTTCTCCCTGGCATTAAAAACCAAAACATACCACCCAAGAAGGATATACTTTTTACAGTTTCAATATAGTTTTATACTACCTTGTTGTCTCATCTGTTGTACAAGTGATGCTACTGTATTTTGGGCTTATAAAGTTTTCTTTTCCAAATTGATTCCAACCAAAACACCACAACTCTGAAAATCAAACTGGTTTGAGATAGGAGAACTAAAGATGATCTCTGAATCTTTTTTATTCTAAAAAACAGGTTTGCATCTGTCATGTTTTCATGACATTAGTAAAGATATTTGATTGTATATGTGGTCATAAGATAGACAATAACTGAAGAACAAGATGGAACTCTGTGTAAGAAGTCGAGACCAAAGCCATTGCTGTTATTGCCATAGTACTTCTGTTTAGCATGAAAACAAACTGCAAAATTCATAATATTGAAGGAATGTATTTATTTGGAATACATTGCTTAGCTGTCACATACCCCCATGTCAGATGGTTTTCKGCTTAAAAGAAAAATAGTTCTTTCTGAAGAACATTTTGCTTTATYGTGTGGCTTAAATTCTTTAGGTTTGCTTAAACAGAACAGCTTTACAAAGTGCAAGACTGTGAATATTTCATGGGTTYGATGTTTTTAATGAATAACTTTTTTCATGTTAAATCATTTCACCATATGTAGTTGAAAATAACTAGTGAATGAAACTGGTAAAAACAGGAAGGAAAGGGATTTTTCTGTGTTCTTTATTCACTTCAGACTGGAATATATGAAGAAAACTAATGTGAAAATTCATAGTAAAATAAAAAATGTACTTTGACAGAATTTTAGCACATATTTTCTTAATATGGGTAAAATGAAGACAGTTTGTGAGAAGATTTCTTTGTTAATATTTGCAGTTTATTAGTTGGTATGTGATGGAGGTAGCTTAGACCGGCAATGCTATTAAAAAGCCTCATGAAAGGATCGATTGTATTTCAGGTTTTCCCTACAAAAGTTCTTAAACAAAAAGAAAAATGGAAAAAACCCAAACCGTAAATAGACCCGAAGCCAAGCTTTTAAGTAATTTGTGTGGGATGAGGGGAGTGTTAGAGCATATCACTGCCACCAGGGCCACGTTGGCTACTCTATTCACTAGGGTGTTCTTTGAAAATAATAAAAGCCCTACCCTTTGCCTGATCCAAACTGTCCACTTGCCTCCCAGGCCCTTTTGATCAGGAAAAAGTCAATGTTTCAAGCTGTGCTCTTTATTTATGTGGATAATTCCCAGCCTGACTACACACGTGGTTGGCCCTTACAGCTGTGGTGGCATTTAGCTGGGGAGATTTGAGAACAGAATATCTTTTTGAAGCAGCCAGCATTTATCAAAGCAGAAGTTTTTGTTTTATTTAAAATGAGGCTTTTGCTTCTGAAAGCAAGTTGTGGTAAAGTGCTTCGCTGGTGGCTCGTGAACTGTGCCCTGTTGCTTTCATTCTGGTCACACGCTCCTGTGGGGCTCTGTGGGATGGGCTTTAATGGTACCACTTTGTTGTAATAAGGGTAGAGTGTAATGGAATGAATTGTTCTGGGGCGTGGGAGGAATACCTTCATCTGCCTGCAGCTGGATTGGTGTCATGGGCAAAAACACTSAGTTGAATTGGAGGCTTGAGAAGTGTGCAAGTGTTATCTGAGGCTGGGAGCCAGGAATTTAGGGGTTAAGTCTGACATCTGTCRTCTCTAATCAATTCCTAACTCAGTTTAATACATTTCTAATTCAGTTTTCTCATTAATAAAATTCAGATTCAGTTTTCTCATCAATAAATGGGATGTTCTAATAATTTCTTACCTCATAAGTATTCTAGGAAGGGTCTGTTATCAGCGTGAGCCTGTGGCTTGCTTTGATGTCTTCAGATGAAAGGTGTCACAGCGAACACGACGTTACAGCAGAGCTGTGCAAAGTGCTGCACCAGCGAGGCAGGAGGGGAACCCTTCGGATGTGGGAATTAAATTCTGTGACGGGAATAGCCCTGACTTTTGCTAGTTGGCTGTGACATTCACAGTGTGTCTGACATCACTGTGCAACATAACATAATCCAGCATTTTGAGATGAAAGGTGGCATTAGAAGTATYGCCTTGTCAGATGTCGGCTAATGCACTAACTTTTGCAGTCTGATTGTTTTCTTCATCTAAAATCTACTGCCAAATTCCTTTTGAATCTGCAGGTATTTTCAATCCTCTCACAACTTGGATTTTTATTTGTGTGTCAATTGATAATTTAGAATTTTATTCAGGCGGGTACAACATCATAAGAAAAGCCTGGGCCAAGGGTTTAATCTGGCACTGCAAAAGCCTGGTTCAGCACTGGAAAAGGCACCCAGAATGTGAGCATCAAACGGTTTTCAATGTGTTTCAGAGGCAAGATAGAGCATTCATAACATCAGTGCATCCAGCAGGAGCATAAGTCAAGGAGAACAGTTTAATAATGGTGACAAGTGTGGGATTTTGAAGACAGAATACAGGAAAGAAGAGCAGTGAAGTAYAGGTTGTGCTACTAACTGCGTATGTGAAAGTTTGCACATTCATAGGGAAAACCATAAGATATGGAATTGACATAAGGGCTCAGTAAACTGAATTTTAAGAAAAATTTATTCATAGAATCATAGAATGATTTGGGTTGGAAGGGATCATAAAGATCATCTTGTTCCAACCCCTCTGCATCTTTCTCAAGGTTAGTGTCATGCTATTCTGCAAATCTGTCAGTAAGGACAGCTATTCCACAGACCTGGCAAAGGAAGTGCTATCAACTGTCTGTATAATAGACAGTCCTGAAATCTGAGTGAAACTTTGTAGAARAAGAAAATCCCAGTGTGGGTAGAGTGTGTAAAAACTATCCAAAAAGAACAACAGATTCTGTTGTGCACACCTAGGGCCTTTTAACACCCGGACTTTGAGAAAACGGAGCTATCTATAAATGTAGTGCCAAGAGCACAGACTTGTCTGCATTTGCATTTTTAATAAAGCAAAAATGGCGACAAGAGCTCTGGTGTATCAGGCAGAAGAAAAGAACAATCTGAATGGGTTAGTTTACAGCAGAAAGTGGTGAGAGATGAGGAGAAAAGAGAAACCACTGACGTGGGACAGCAGTGTTTAGGCTTGATATTTACATATCACAAATGCTAGCACTGTGGGAAACTGTGGTCTGCATGGATTTAAGGACATCATTTACCAGCACAGCAGTACATCTAGRGTACTGGGAGTAGAATGTACATCAGCTTGGATAAAGAGCATAAAGTCACTAGCTCCACCAAGAAAGACAGATAATGGCRTTTCCATGTGGCAATGTTGGAGATATCTGGTTTGGATTTCAGGTGCAGAAGAGAGATTTGAAAATAAAGACATGTGTAAAGCACTGGGCATCCAGACAGCAATTAGTTACTGTAAGTTCCCCTTTTAAACTCTGTAGCAGCCTGGTAAACCTTACATCATAACTAAAAATATACAGGGACTGAGAGTTCAAAAGGGCTCAGTGAACCCAGGGAATTCTGTTAGAAGAAGTAAGTGTCAGGCCTGATGTGAAGGAATGGTTCTATTATGTCCCAGTGCCACAGAAAGAACTGAAATTAGTGCTTKTGGTGATACAGGTAGTGACCTATTGCTTTGATTAAAACTTACACCAATAGAAACCACTGAACCTTTTCAGGAACTGGAGCTCTGGATAAATAGCGAGCAGTAGGAAGATGCTTGAAGAGAGACTAGAAATAAAAAGCTCACAGTCCTAAAAACAAGGAAATAGTGCATGGRGCACGTTGTTCCTGAGCAACACTTCAAATAATGTTCCTGCTGGAAGATACCTCAATGGTTTATTGATCAAAAGCACTGACTCCAATGCAGGCAGAAGAGCTCTCTGAGAGAGGAATTGTTTACCATTTGTTGCTGCACATCAGAAGTTACATCAGTAGGTGTGTGTGGTGACATGGTGACAGCTGAAMCAGAACCCACATCCCCAGAGATCATGCTTTGACAAACTGCTGGCTTTTGCCTTCTCATGTCTTTGGCACATAAACTTGAAGTGACAAACACAAGAGTTGAAGGTTAAAATAGAAGCTTTAGGAGAAATTTATGCAGCTGATCTGCCCTTGTTCATTGTCACGGCACTGGWTGCAAAGGAGAAGGAAAAGTAAGAAGTACAGAGAACAGAAAAGATGGTTTTACTTGTGCCTGCAAATTAGCTGGCAGATGAACTGGGAATAAACAGAGGGCAATGATATTCTGTGGCCTTTTGAAGAAGTTGGAAAATCAGTCTATGTTGCTGCAGAATCTCAGCAATCTCACTGACAGACTTTCAGCATGAAAATATCAAATCCTCAACAACTCCTAATAAGCTTTTAAAGACACTGATTTGGCTGCAGAGGAGAAACTAAAAATGAAAATGAAGGAAAAAGCAGGAGACAAATATCTCCATGAATTTTAAGAATTTTTCAGGAAGGAAATTTCAGCAGGGTACAGAACAAAATTTGGGTGTAACAAAAAGAAGTGGTGTCAAGGGTTCAAGTTGACAAACTCCAGAGAAYGAACTGTGGTGAAGTTTGTGGTAATTTATAGTTGCAGATGGCAATGCTTAGAAGAAAACAGTCATAGTGTTATCTTGGTGCAGGGGAGACAAGTGTGCTGAGACTTGGCTTTCTTCAATATTTGGGATATATTAAGGAGAAATCTTGCCGTGGAACTATTTAACTGATAATAGATCTTTAATTTGGATGGAACGCCATGTCTTGATTTGATGATTTGCAATGTGCAGGCCAGGCTCTGCTCTCCAGGGCTTTCAGAAAGAGCTGGCAGGTGCCTGCCTTCTGGTCCACAGCCAGCTCAGCAGCCTCCTGCCTGCTCCTGCCTTCTTCCCTGGAGGATCAGGCTGCACGCAGGGGAGAGGAGCTGGAGTGGTGCGATCCTGCTCCTGGCTGCCATCTCGGGCTGCTCTCTCCCTTTCCCCTGCCCCACCAATTACCAAGTGGGGCTGTGACAGATGTCAGTCCAGCCTCAGAAGAGGAGAGGTCAGGGAGAGCTTTGGATTTAATGTGGCTGTGCACACACGCTGGGCGTGTGCCACACGATTATGTGCCTCGTGTGACATGAAGGCTGCGTATCATCGGACTAGCCAGGGATAAGCAGCTGCCAAGGGAAATGGATATACTGGGGACCCTTATCTGGGTCTGGTAAGCTCTACCAAATGCAGCAGTGTAATTGGAGGCTTTGCCTGCCCAGATGTTTAGAGCAGAAGGCTGCCGGTAACAAGAGATCTGAAGAGATTGGGGTTAACTAAATAGGGATTTTATTGACAAACCTTTTAAAATGCTTCATGCCTTCAGCAATTAAACATAACACACATCCYGAGAAGCACAAGTCTCCTCTGTCTTTCCCTGTTGCCTGATTCCTCTCTGATACAATCCTGGGGAGAAGAGACAGAGAAATTATGCCCTGTGTTGTTTTATAGTGTTGATATAATTCCCTACCCTGAAAGACCAAGAATAAATAGTGAATCTACCTCCTGCTAGGTCAGTCATGGCATCCTCTCAAATGTCCTATTTTGAATATAGTTGCATCCCTAAAAGAATCTACTTTTTTTTCCCCATGGACTTGTGTACATGCCAATATACTTWGGAAAAAAAATCTTTGCAAAAAGATAGGCATTTCCAGGTAGRTTTGTCTTACAAATAGGTATGGTCAACTTTCCCTCGAGTTCTTGAATTCTGGTAATTTTGTCTACTTACAGTAAATATGAGATAACCTCAAATCAAAGCTACAACTTTRAACTGCCTGCAAACCAGTATTTCCAGCTTGTGTTAAAAATTTTGAGTTYTTTATATCTTAGTTTCAGCTGGAAAATTCTGGCTTTATTCTAGATATATATATATACTTTTGGTCCCCTTGCTCATTTAATTCTATAGCTATGATAGATGACGCACACTAAAACTGATGATGTTCACTGTTTTGCTTCACGAGTTTACAATTCTGATCTTAAAGTGTGCCTTACTGAAAATTTCAGTTAAATCACTCTGTGTTTTGCCTTTGTGGAAGGTGTTTTCTCATTGAAAACCAAGCTGCCAAAGAGCTGGGTAGATCTTTCACATGTAAAACATTCTACTTCCTGCTGTCAACAGAGCAATGCAAAACTCTCCAGTGGAAATATGTCTTTTGCTTGGGACCCCTGGAGGCAGGGACATTTGAGGCTAGGTACCCCTGTTCCAGCCACTTTTCTGTTCTAGGGAGTCTGTAGGTGCTTGTTGAGCTCTAATTGCTGGGAATGGCTCTGCTGGCAGCATATTCCTGCCTCTGCTCCTGCTCCTCTGAGCTCTCCTGTGTGCTTTGGCTTTCRGGGCCTTGTGTGACCCAGATAGGAAATGAGCTGGGATCATTGCAAGGCATTTAAAATAATTGGGTATCAACAGCTGGCTTTATGGGAAGCTAACAGTGTAAATCCAGAGAGTTTTTATGATTTCAATGGGTATTTTTCCTAGCGTATAAAGCGGATCCAAGTAATTTTGGCTGGGAAACACTTTCCCAACTTATTTCTATAATGATACCTTAGAGTTTTTCATTATAGTGAAAATCTCTAGTAGGTCTGAAGGGAAAAATTACCTCCACTGTTTCCAGACACCCAATATGTTTTCTCTGTGCTTGAATTTATGAGTTTTGGCAAAGATAACTCTCAATATGATCAGGTTTCAGGGCAGTGGTTTCTTGCACTGAATCCCAAACAAATGCGTAACTGTTCAGAAGGCTCCAATGTGTCTTTGGTGATGTAAAAATACAGGACCTTGCTCTCCAAAATCCTGCCAATCTGATTTCATCTTTAGTGTATTATTTACTGCACAGTGGATTGAAACAGTTTTTTGAAGTGCAATTTAATTCCTAACTTCTTTCAAAGTTTTTATGGCACAAATTGCTGTCCTTGTCAAAAAGAGCAAGATTTGACTGTTGATGACAATTCTTTTGTTTATATTGCTTTGTAAGCAGATTCAAATGTACCTATTTATTAAAGAGCTTTTCAGGAAGGCAAGTGCTTGAATCAAATGACTTTTAGAGGTGTAATGCAGAATTCCTCTCAAATTGGGTCATTAGACTGGGACAGAACAGGTGTTTCCATCTCGGGAAATTTTTTTCATTGTTTTTACATTTTGGTTTAAAATAATTTTTTTTTTTTGTACTTATAAATACTGAAAATATCTCTTCTTAAACTGAACTTAGTTTCTTCCCATCTTTGTTGCATCTTTTATGGCCTGAAACACACCATACTTGAGTGTGCAAACAAAAAGCTTCTGACTCATAGGAAGAATGGGTGTGTTTGGGGGGGGGATGTGTGCATTAGATACATTTAAATTGTCCCCAGAAATTAAACCTTTTCTGTTATCCTAAAGGGAATCTACTTTTTTAAGAATTGTATCATCATTTTCCTTCAAAAATTCTGATTTTTCTTGTGGAAACTGCACTCTCTTTTGGAATAGCCTATAGAAAATTCCTGAACAGCTTTAGTAAAGCTATAAAACATGCTGCTTTTACCTTTAGCCAGTCTATCTATTGCCTTACTCCACTAGGTAGAAACTTCAGGGGCACTGCTTAGATAGATATCTCAGGCAGGAAAATACGAACTCCATATGGATTAAGGTGACAGTCTGACATTGCAAGTGTTTGCATCTTATCTCAATTGTGTCTTTTACCTGCCTCAGACTCTGGAACTCCATGGATTCTTTCTGATGTGCATCCGTATAAGGYAAAAATCAAGCTAATGTCCTCCGTTTATTCTGTAGATATTTCCATTCAAAGAATTTTTAGTTATCAACCAGCGGCTCCTGCTTGTTCCTCCTGCTGCTCCTGAGGGTTGGGCAGGAGATTCCTGTCACGTTGTGTCTTTGTAAATTGGATCATCCTGTGATACTGAATCGTGCTGGTTGTCACTGGCTGAGCAGCAGGTTCCTCCGAACCCTCTTCCGTGTGTGGTTCTGTTTGATGGGATTCTTATGTACTTTCCAACCCCCTTGTAATCTCGGTTTCATCTGTGACTTCAAGCTTTCCTTTGAGCACCACATCAACCACATTGTCAAGGCTTTTTTTTTTWATCTGTGTAGGAATTCAGCAAAAGCTCAGGTCTTGCTGTCTCAGCAGGACGCATTGATTTATGTCTGGATAACGGCACCAGTTGAATTATTGCAGTAGCTGGTTCACAGCCTCCCAGATTGGCTGCTACATCGTGTTCTTAAATTTGTGCAAAATTCACTGGATGTGCTAAAGGACATACAGTTAAACGTGCCTGAAATCAGCACGCCACACCTGTACAAGGCCGTGAATTATTTTGAAATGTGGGATTGTTTAAACCTAAAAGGTTTTAAATATGCTTCCCTCCCCACGTGCCCATGTTCTTGACTATGCCAGTGTTTGTGTGAGGTGTGAATGGATATTATGAGTGTAACACATCTCACTGAAGAGGTTGTCTCACAACCTTCACTCAGTGTCCTTGAGGGAGTCGGGCACTGCTGGTGTTGTGTCGCTGCTTCCCTCTGGTGCAGAAACTCTGATTCCTTACAGAAGTGTTGGAAATCTTGAAACACAGGTCCTATTAAGTGGGACATGGGAAACTTGCAGATATAGAGTCACCAGTTCCTTTGAAAGCCTTAACCAGTGTGCATTYACCTCTCCAGAAATCACAAAGGTGTGTTTGACAGGGGTTGCTAGCTGCAGCATCCAGCCTTACTTATCATACCAAGGTAAAGATTCATAATTATGAACAGATCAAAGTATTCTTCATCTGCCAAAACTTTGCTAATACTCATTTGGTAATTAAAACTACTTTATTATCTATAAGGAAGAGTTTATATGGCACCAAAATTACAGCATCTACTCTTTAAGTACAGAATTAACTTTCTGAAAGAGCGATTATATTGTTAATTCATTTATATATTAAGATTAATTAAAAAATAAATCCTTTAAGTATTTCAGGACTGTGAGATAATTTTAAAATTATTTTAATAGAGGAATAGCATCAACTCTTTAAACTTTAGAAAAAATCAGGTTTACAGTAAGTACATTTAAATTTTTTTTCACATTGTTTTTCATAGCTATAAGTTTCTTTCTCAGCAGAGATTTTTCTTTCTTCCATGTGGTAAATACATAATCCATGTTCTTCCATTTGCACAAAGGAGAAACCATAGTGCTTTCTTGAAAAATGCACTGTTTAGAGTAACTGCTACATCCTATTGGGATGGGACAAGACTGGAAAGGTGCTTATTGTTTATCCAAGTCTCCACTACCTGCAGAGGCTGGATGGGGCAGAAGGTCAATTCCAGCACTCCTGGAGCTCACAGTGGTTTAAAGGCAGACTGAGTGAAGGCACAACGAGTATCATGTTGCCCATCTCATATGTAACACCAGGCCTTTCTAAGGAGGAGGCTGTGGCTGACTTCTCTGCCTGTTATTGACTAGAGGTGTTGCTGACATTTGGGTCAAGGACACTGTCACCCATGACTCCATCCTGCTGGTCAGGGCCAATTTTAGGCCATGGAAAGGGAAGTCCAACACAGCCTGCAGCTTTCTTACCCACCGTGTCCCCAGTGGCACTCAAAGATATGGGCTTCTGTCAAAAAAGACTTTTACTCCTTTGAGCCTGAGTTCAGGATAGTCTTGAAGCAATGTAGCATCCTTCTCTGTAGTAAAGCAACATAGCCAGGAGAAAAAAACCTAAAATTATAAATTTGTAATGCTTCCTTTTCAGATGATTAAAATATCCTTGCAATGCTTTTGCCTGTAGCCTTCTGCTGATGGTGTAAACTCTAGTTTTCACCCTTTTGCACTGACAGTGCAGTTATACAGTTCTGTGGCTCTGTGCAGATGTGCTGTCAGGTTGACCCTCACACAGAAAGCTCAGTCCGCGTGGTTCTAGAGGAGGGATGGACATGAGGGGCCCTATAAGCTGATGCTGGGTCAAGGTACTGACTTGGACATGTTTCTTGCAATTAGTGAGGAGCATTTGAAAGTCCTGCCTGTGAGCCTCAACTTACCTTGCAGGGATATGTGTATTGTTAACAACCATAAATGTCTCAAGCCCTTTTGTGAAGCTAACCTCTCATATTTATTTCCATGAGGTCTGCAGTCCTGAGGTGATAAACRTAATCAGCTGAGGTCAGTGATATCGTTTGGTGGGCTTTTAGTCGGGTGTGCTCATCAGGCTTTACATGTAATCAGGCAGATGCCCGAGAGAAGCAAATAAGTCTCTCTGATATCAAAGAGTTACTATGAATTAAAGCTGTGTTGACCCAAGTCCTTGGATTCAAACGTTTCTTGATATGTTTAGCTTAGGGCCCATCTCAGACAAGAGGCAATAAGTAAGCCAATACATTGTCTGCCGGTGGAATTCTACATTGCTGGAGCTTGCTGAGGTAAATACTGTGGATTAACTTTTAATAGTGTTCAGTAATTTCCTGACCTTGGCTAATGGCGATAACTGTAATTGGATCTCTTGCTGCAGGGTATAACAGAGTCTCCTGTAAAGTCAGGAGAGGGTTTGTCCTTTCCTGGTACTTACCTTTCACTAAGATCCTGGTACCACAGGCAGCTGACTCAATAGGCAGCTGGTTTGATGTGTGTCTTGTCAAGTGTGTTCCTATAGGATTAAAAGATAAACATTCCAGAGGTGGAGTTCAGTGCTTTAAATATATGAAGTAAAACCAAGTTTAATACTACAATCAATCTTAAGTTTCCATTCTTCACATTAAAGTTAAAACTTAGGGCATATTTTAGGAAATGTCTTTAAACATAGAGTTTTTGAGATAGAAGTTTCCAATTTCAAACCAGAGATGCACTTTATTTAAAAGTAGCAGAAAAAAATCCAATTTTGTTGCAAATTAATGAGGAAAAACCTTGTAATTCTTGTTTACCTTGTTTTGCCTATGTGAGTTTGTAATTTCAGGACTGGAGACTGATAGGTATTTTTATCATTGCCTGTTATGCTCATTAAAATACACAGCACACAACTTGGGCTTTGAACTTGCTCTTATTTGCATTCATGTACAAACATATGTAAAATTTTATGAAARTATCAATCCCTACAGGCAAGATAGGGAACACGTAAACATGTGTTTAGACATAAGCCTGGAGGCAGCACGCAGATGTTTGAGGTGTGCTGGAGGGTTCCTTCAGTCTGCCGGCGCAGTGGAGGTAGGAGATGGGGATCCACGAGGCAGCAAAGGTACAAGGGTTGGTGATGCGTTAGAAACCACGTAAATGCCTGAGAATGGCCAGGTAGAAATCAGGGCTTCTCCCCCCGAAAAAGGTGGTGGGAACAATAGCCCAATGAAGTGCATCTACAACAATGCTTACAGGCAACAAACAGGAGGAGATGGAAGCCACCGTTCAGCACCAGTGTGGCCAGCAGAGATCCTCCCCCTGTACTYRGCATTGGTAATCCTTCACTTCAAATCCTGTGTTCACTTTTGAGCTGCTCACTACAAGAAAAACACTGAGATCTYGAGTATATCCAGAGGAGGGTGATGGAGCTGGTGAAGGATCTAGAGCAGAAGATTCCAAAAGGGGTATCAAACACTGGAACGGGCTGCCCAGGATTGTGATGGAGTCACAGTCCCTGRAGGTATTTAAAGGACGTGCAGATGTGGCATTTGTGGACATGGCAGACTTGGCAGTGCTGGGTTAGCAGTTGGACTTGGTGATCTTAGAAGTCTTTTCCAAGCTAAAGGATCCTCTGATATAAAATGTATGCRTAAAATCACTTTTAAGGTGATCTTGGAGCATCAGAAGAAATTGTGAGATAACTTGCAGCCTAAACTAGTTCTTGTTTATTTGGGGAGCAGGTTAAATGGTACAGTAGGTTAAGACATGCAGGAGGGAAGGGTAGTAAAGTTTACTGCTAACCAGCACACATCCTGCCTTGCTAATCTACATATTACAGAAGAACTTTTCTGCCAGCCTCCTTGTCAAAATTAAGCTTTCAGCTTGAAGCTACAATGTAAAGAAGAGACAAAGCCTCATTTCACCCCCATATGCTTTGGAGTAAATCAAGCATCGTTTTAAGAAAGTTGGTGAAGCAAGCTCTTATATGGTATAAATTGGCACTGATGATAATCAAGCTATTTTGGTTTATACTGTGTTAGAATCAGCTGTAACTAAGAGCCTAACAGTTAAGTAGGTGTGACTAAAATCAGGTCAACAGACTAGAAACCTGAAATATTTCCATTAGCTAAAGCTGTTTAAGGACAGCTTTGAGGCAGTTCCATGAAGGGCAAGGTGGTGACTTTTCTCCAGATTGATGCTGGTCTGAGTGAAGGTGGGGCCTGGCCCTGTAGCTCTGTGAAATTGCTTTGTTCCATCAGTGGAAATCTCATCAGCATACTCTTGTCTCTGGTTTTCATGGATCTCTGTCARAGAAAGAAGTGTCAGTAGCTTAAGCACTTAACCCTTTTTCAGTGTTTTGAACAGATTGTTTGGTTTGTATAGCAACTTCAGAAATCAAGTGCTCGGTGTAAGTATCTTTCCAATCATCCTAGGGATTCAGTCTAGGTTCAAATGTCTCATAACCTGTAGTTATTGCAAGTCCTCTTTTGTATCRGCCAACTGAGAACATGAATATATCCACGCCTTGGCTACACAGTCTTGTAACAACTTATGGTGTCTTATCTAAACATGCCTTGCTTAGTCTCTGATTTATGAGTCAAGAGGATGAGCATCACACAAGATATAAAATGTGCTATGTTAAATTTTCCTTTCCTTCAGGGAAAAACTTATAAAGGGTGAAAATTACTAATTACCCATTTTCAATTTCCTTAACAACTGTAATGATTTAACTAAAACTGAGGAAATTCCTCATAGTTTTTGAAGGAAAGCATTTCTTTCTCACATTAGTGGTGCTGGGTGAAATGGTATCTGCTAAGTTGCTCCCTGAAACTTGGCATTGGAAGGACATGCCCCATGTTGGATGGTGCTGTTTTGCTCGACCATAAGCTTAACCTGACAAAGCCCTATACATGTGCAGTTTGCCAATAAGGCGTTCTCAGGTTCCTGAAGGGGAAAGGAGGGAGCCCTGTAGTGCTCTCACCTCCCTCAGGCATCTACCCCATATCAGTTTCACTTGTTCAGAAAGCCTGAGAGTTCACAGGATGGAGCTGGGAACTAAGCAGAAGTGATTTTGTAAAACATCACAAGTTCTGCATTGATGGAGGAAGCCTGCTCCAAGGCTCTTGGAGGAATAATTCTCTGTCTTTATGCTTCCCAAAGTTCATTTCCATAAGGCTGAAAAGTAAGGGAATAATGTGACAACGCAATGCTTAACTTGGACAAGCTGTGTTGAACTGAACAACTCGAGGAACCGGTGTTGTTTGGTTGCTCAGTTGGTGTTAAATACTCCCAGTGTGCACACAAGATGTGTCAGAGCCATGTGCTGAGGAAGGCAATTAGTTGTGCAGAGGAGATAAGCCGTGAGCTGCTGCTCGTTGTGTGTACTTGGGGAATATCGAGGTAATATCACGTGTGCTGCATTCCCACCTCCAGTGCTCCTCAGACCCGCTAATTTCTRTGTGTTTAGTCTGAAGATCTCCTTAAGAAACAGATTGATTTACAGGCAGCCTGGATTTTACACATTGCATTGGAGAGGGAGTTTGCACAGGTTGAAAGAACAAAGCACAAGGCAGTGCTGGATGCACCGCGCACGAACATGCCTCAGTGAATGGCACTCCCTAAGCTTATTTAGCACCGCGCGCTGCAAAATGCGCTAAACAAAGAACAAATTGCTGCTCTAAAGAGCTTGCAGGCATAAGAACCTGAATCCATATGATGCAGTGAATAATCTGTGCCAGATAAGCCTGCTAGCTGAAATGTTCAGAAGTTCTTAATTGGAAGGAGCAAGGGGATGTAAGTGGGAGTTATGTGTATATCATTAGCAAGAGAACAAATGTCTCCAGCTTTAACTAATGTTGACTACAATAAATTAAAATAAAAAGGAACAAACTGACACTTGATTTGAAGCCTGACATGAGTGTCAATTTGAATTTTCTCGACATACCTGGCTTGTTTCATATTCTCAGGATTACTTAATTGGACTCTTTTTGCTTCAATTTTTTTATTTTAAGAAATGTCAGGTTATTACCAATTCCAGAACAAAATAATGCAAAAAAACCCCCCCAAACCAAAAAAACCCAAATCCCTTTCAAGTCAGATATTCTGACTAACTTCAGTTAGAATTTAATATTCTATGACTTCGAACGGAGTTTGACTCACTCTGCCTAAACATCCCCAGCTCAGCTATGGCTTTTTTTCTATCCAAGCATTGGCTTCAGCTCTTCCTTCATGTTGCTGCTGATAGGTACCCAGTGATGCCTCTGAGGTGAAGCTCTTTTTTGGGGGTGACTTGCTGCCAGGGAAGTTCAACTTTTCAAAACTGCTGAGTGGGTGGGGGAGAGGATTTGCTCACATGTAACTTAAATGCAGGTGGTTGTCTAAGAAATGCAATATACCRTGTTCATTTACTGAGACTCAGCTTTGATGGGAGGGAGAGGTATGGAGGGATCCGGGGCAGGAAAAACATATTTAAATTTGAACCCAAAACCATGACAGTACAGTGATCAGTGTAGCACTGCATTACTGTGCTTTGTTGAGATGTCTCGAGCTCGTGTGGCTGTGCTGCTAAGCACCCATTGAAATCAGTTTTAAGGAATGCCAGAGAAATGATAAGATGAATTCTACTCAGTGAAAGTACGAGGACAGACCACTCAGAGTTTGCTTTTTCATATTCCAGTCAGGTAAGAAACTTCATTTTCTAGCGGGAAATAGAATTAACTTCCCTAAGACCTCTCAAAATCTCTTGTTCGTTTAAAGTTTGTATTGTCTCTTCCCTGATTTAGTGCACTCTCATGCTGAAGTTCCTCTCCTGCAGTGGGGAGGAGAATACAGTATTTAGGGAGAGACCTTAACTCTTTATGTTTGAGGAGTTTGCAGGTTGAAATGTTGCCGTGTGTAGTACCCAACTTTCCTCATCTCAGGCTTTCTCCTCACTGGAGCTGGTCTTCCCTTTTCACCAGAACAGACATTGCAATCACGGGTGATTGTGGGTATAAATCTTGTGGCTGCTTTTTCCATAAGTAATCTGAGCAACTTGACCATAAATAATGTCAAAAATGTGACCTTTGTCCCTAATCCTGCCATTTTGAAAAAGCGTTTTGAGGTGTGTTTTTAAAGCAACATTCTACATCGTACAGCATTGTCAAATTTACAGTTCACTCCTTGCTTCCATAAGCTTTTAAAGCAGTAACATTGACAGTTCAAGCAAGCAGAGTTATTTGGTTCTGTGCAGATCCTGAAATACAATGGAATTATGATGTCAGGAAGATTCAAGCCTTGCTTTAGTCAACTGAAAATATTGACAGAAAACAAATAAAATCCAGCTTTTTCTAGTGAACCTGACCATTTTAKCTCATGCATCCAAGCGTTCTTCTTGGATGTGATGATGTGAGTTGAGAACAATGTTTTATCAAATAGCATTCCAACTGTAGAATTCCATATCATGCAATTGAAAACACCTTTAATGTTTTGGTTTCTTGCTGTTTGCTATGATGCCCACTGTAGCAAAGATTTCTGAGGTAAACAAGCAATAAACCTGTCACTGAATGAATTCTGTTTGTTCAAAGAGACAATGACTGTCCTTGCTATAAAAGCTGTATCTTCAGCTTCCCAAAAGATGGAACTGCAGAAAGAGAAATTGCACTCATAATATGTTTCTGTGAGCACTTGTATTTTAAACCTAAGTTTTTGGCAAGTGTGGTAACAAGTGCAACACTTCAGAATAATTTTTCCCTAATGATAGAATAAATAAGTAAATGAGCATAGCTTAAAATTTGGAAGCTTTTCCCATCTAATTTATTTAATATATTTGTTTAACGTATCAAAGTGTTACAGCTGAAACTATGAAATGCTTGATGGAAATTAGTATTTGGATTCAACACACCTATAATTAAACTAGAATTGATGAGCTTAAGCCATGTTGTCAATAAGAGCCACAGGAGGGCAAAATGTTTAAAATTGTGTCTAAATCCATCCAGTAAAAACAATGATGCTTATTTGCCAGTAATTGCTCTACGGTTTGAGGAGAGAAGACATCTTGTATTGCAAATTGTGACTATTTTCTTCAAAGTTTACAAAATACAATTTAAGTGGGGATTGTTTGGGGGGTGGGCTTTGTTCCAAGGTGCACAAATGGGCTGGGACTGGAGTTTTTTCACACTTGAACTCTTTTGCAAGCAGAGGAAGCCACAGAGGTGATAGGTTGGCACGAGCACCACTGCCCAAAGCCGGGACTTACACAAGCTCCTCACCTGGCACACTCAGTAAGAATCTAGGTGTGTAATAGTTTCATTTGATCAATCAGCATGTGCTTAACAGCTTCTTGTGTGAAAGCAATGAGGAAAAGAAAACAAAGCATCCAGCATCTGTGCGGGGCCTTTCAGACTGCAAACAAATGGCTAATAAACCATTGACCCAAACCAATTGCTGCCAAATGGGCACACACAGGGTGCATCAGCACAGCACAGGATGGAGGGAGGAAAGCCACCTTTGTAAGGCTGCAGCATTCCCACACGTATAAAGAAGGAGGTAACTGCAGTATTTTAAATATCATTAAGTTGTAATTTTACGGACCAGTACAAGCCTGTGAGTTACACGGGAGGCACATTTGATATGGTGGAATGTATCATTTGGTCAAATTAGGATGCCTGGGSCATGACCAGTTATCATCGAGGCCTCTCTGAAAAGAAGTGAAATTAGGTTTTCAGAGGCATCCCCTGAAAAAGTAGGTCTGCTGAAGGAACCACCACTGCCATCATGGGCTACTGCAGGAGGATGGTGGTTGTGGGGTGCCTTGGTGCAAGTAGAGGCCATGGGGTTTGGAGGATTTTGATGCCTGGGCAGAAAAGGCAAGGCCAGAGCTGTGGGAGGACCTTTTTTTGTTGTGGATATCACTGTAGCTTTAGGACACACTGGGTGTTTTGGGAACAGACTCCCCTGCTGGTCCTGTAGCCAGCAAATGTCACCAGCCTGGCCACAGCGAAATGATTCAGAAGAAACCCCCCAAGTGGGAATTAGGAAAGCTCTGCAAGAGAGGCCTCATAATTGGGGTAGCATCTGTTGCAATGGGCTACTTTGCATTTGCTTAAAATGCAGACAAATTGCAGCTCGTGGTGAATCTTCTCACATGATAAATTGGCCCATGTTCTGGATAGTTTGGCACGGGCACTTCTGTCTCCTGCTTTCCTGAAGGAAGGAGATAATGCTGTGGTTTTGACTGTGATTTCTCTGCTGTAAATTTGCTGCTACTAGTGTTTTTCTGTTTTTCATTCTGCTCATTCAGCATTGTTTTATTCCTATGAATTAAGGATAAAAGTAATCTTAGAAGCGAGGTTTATACATTGTTTTTCTAGTATGATGCTTTTCTAGTATTTGAGATACAAAAGCCTTGCCAAACTTATTTTCAGACCGTTTTGCTCCATTTCTTTGCYTTCCCTGCTGATGTTTCCAGGCAATACAAAACTGGAAAACAGCAGTAAGAGTAGGCAGTGTGGGCTGCATCCCCAGCAATGTTTTGATATTTTGTTCTTTCTGTAACTGTAAATAACACGCAGTTTACTTTTGTTCATGACAAACAGGCAATGTGGGCTATCCTGGCATACAGATAGGTGTTGGGTCTGGCCTCAGAACCTTGATAAACACTCCCCCCTATGTGGTATTTTCCATTAGACCTGGAAACAACACTGAATTCAAATGCAATTTTCAGGCTACCTTCTTGCATATTCTATCAGCCCCACATTCTCAAAGTGTGTCAGGATTTGGAGTGATTAAGAATGTAAAACTGAATTTGTAGGGCAGCTGGCCTTTGTACAAGGCTAACCCAGATTTCACATCACCAGGCTGAGATGCTTCAAGTCATATTAGAGGTTTCTAACATCTCTAGTCAGACCTTGTAGCTCTATCAAAGCTGCTTATACGAATGTGGCCATCTGTGAATTGCTGACAGACTTTCCAAGCTCAAGGCATATGTTTGTGCAAGCAAACATAAAATAGAGCATAGAAAAGTGTGTATAGTGTGTATTAGAAGGGTGATGGTGAAAGGGACTGGCTCATCTCCTTGGTGAAGGCTTCAGGACTGGGCTGGACTGTGGACTTARGTTTAAGCAAATCTGCTGTGTATCTGGTCATAGCTCAGGGCTTTAGGGCAAYGACTCTGTGCTTGTAGATACAGCCTGGGAGAGTTGATAAAAGAGCAGATAAATGAGGATAAAGCTTTATAAGCAAATTCTATAAATTTTTAAATTTGGGCAGTACAGAGTTAACCTAGCTTTTACTGTCTGCAATGGAGTAGCCAGCAGATATCCTCCTTTTAACCTTACAACTACCTCGGTAGTCTCAAGAGCTGCTTCAGCAGGCAGAATCAAGCATCCCGTAATAGTTCCCTCCTCTGACTGGATTACTGAACGAAATTCTGTGGCCTTCATTATTCAGCAGGTCAGGCTTGAAGATAATGATGGTCCTGCTGCCTATGAAATGTAGTACTCGTGCAGTTCTGGTGGGTTAAGGATCAGGAACTGGATTTTGGTGTCGTGCCCTGGCATTACCTCTCCTTGTGATTCAGCTCTGTAATGCTATGAAGCCACACTGTCACTCATGTGATTCCCAGAGGGAGTAGAGATTTACAGCATTTTATTATTCTTTGTAAGGCAACAACCAGGTAAAGCAAGATCTGGCATAACTTTTCAAAGATGACAGGCAAAATGGAAGTGAAAAAGAGAAACTGTTAATTAGTGGCTGCTTCCAGTAATGGCTGTGCTTTTAGTGCGTCTGAGGCTGTGTCTTGGTTTCATCTTCAGGCTGATGGTTTACACCTTTCCTGAAGTGCTTTGCAATGCTGAGAGAGAGCTCTGGAGGACAGGGTATAATTATGGTGTGTCACTTCTATTTTATGGGTAGAAGTGACTACCAACAGTTTGACATATGGACAAACTTTCATCATCCTCCGTGGAAGGACTGTGCAGAATAGCTGGAAATAGCAAAGGAAAAGTAGCAAGGGAAGCAGGGAAGAACCCAGGCAGAATTGTTTCACCATCTGGTGCAGCAGCCGATTGCCTTGAGCTCCTCTCCTTTCCATGGCTTTTGGGATGGAGGGAAGAGCTGCTGTACTTTTAATAGAAATGTACCAGCTTTAAAATTCTTTTGACCTTCTGGCCGGAGGAGTATGCTGTACTCAAAATACTAATTTAAAACCAAGAATTTCTAAAAAAAAGTATGAATAGCATGAATGAGAGGGCCRTTTTCCAAGAACAAAGATGCTTTTATATTTATTTTGGGTTAAGCTGGTTTGTAGAAAATCTATCTGTTCCTGTTCTCTCTGGACTAATGCATCAGATTGTGACTTGTCTTGTCTGCTTGTATTAATAGCGTTGCTTTATGATAAATGTTATAACACAGTGTGGCTCATCTGAGTTTTCTCATGCCTTCACTGCAGGACGGTGACAATGAAACCTTAAAGGATGTGTGTCTTTTGATTCACAACTCTATCACCAATGTGCTGATCCTCCAGCCATTTTTAGAGCTATTTGTCTTATCTTTGCCATGTATTGCTTTGTGTTTGCTTTTAGAATCCCAATGGAATTTTCAAATTGATCTATCAAAGACCAAGCTGATCTGGTATGAACAAAAGAAGAAAAGGAAACAGGAAGAAGAAAAGTGGGACACTTGAAACATCTCAGCTTGTATCATGTTCTTTGCATTAGGGCCAAAACTCAAGAAGGAAAGATAGGGAAAATCCACAGTTTGATTTTTAACTATGGATTTTCCAAGACAGAGAATTATTCCAAGGAAGACCTGGTCTTTCTGAGAACTATMCCAACCAGTGCAGACCACATGATGAGTCTAAGATCAATGCCTTTATCACTTTGTTTTGTATCCAGTAGAATAAGAGAATATAATTCTCTAACTCTCAAGATATAAAATACCAGATTAAAAATTATGAATTTTCTTGCTAAAATGTATCAGATTTTTATTTATAAAGGTCTCTGGCATTTCGTATTTCAGCATAGGAAAATTCTGAAATGTGTGCTGAGGCATTTCTTGCCAAACTCTCTTTGCAGTATTTACATCCACTGTGGGATATCTTGGATTGTGCCATTGACACATGATTGGGAAATTACCTTTTCCTAGGAGAAGTGGCATAAATGGCATAACTCTTCCTGAAATGGGAAGTTTCTGCAAAGAGGAGCTATAGGGCATGAGTGGAGTGAGCACAGAAACAAAGTTAGGAGCTTGTTCTAGCTAGACTTTCTGTATCCCAGAAATAGTAATGCTTAACCCCCAAGGATTTGTGAATCAAATTTGAATGAAATTGCAATGTATGAATCCTGTGCCAAATTTCTATTAGCTATTTTGAAGTTATACATTTTTTATCATATAAAGTATGCTAAAATTGTTCCCGATCTCCTGCCTGCCTGTTTAATTTTAACCAATGTTGACAGCAAGAGCTGGTAGAAGCATTCTGAATTAAAATTAAAAGTCAGTGCAGAAATAAACCAAACTGTTTCTGTAAAATAATTAATTCATTTTGTTCATGAACTCCATTTCCAATACACTCCAAGTCTTGTTAACAAAGATAGCAATATAAGAGATCTCTACAGCATTCAGACACCTGAGGCAGCCATTTCTTTACAAAATTCAGGGAGTACACTGTCCTCTTATATTCTGTCTCCTTCACTTTCTGTATGTACACATACACCCATAATTATAAATGACACATCATTTTTTGAGGGCAGAATTTGGTTCTGAGTTAGGTACAATGTGTTTSTGGAACTAATGGCTATAATATTTCTTTTGAAATGCTGTATTCTGTCTCGTGTTTCTATTTTGTTTGCCCTCTAGGTAAGCAAAACCATTTACAGTCAACTGATATCAAGTGAGACATGACTGTAGTGATTGTATAAGTTAGGGAAACTGAAAGTTGAACTTGAATTCTTTAGATTATCCTCCACTCAACAGTCAGTGCATGTACTATTGACTAAAGAGGAAATCACTAAGCAAAAGGAGAGACATATATTCTGGTTAGTGGTCTTGTATATACGTACAAGGTATGCATGAAAGTGGCAAAGGACTGCATTTTACTGGCAAAAATAGTAGTTTTGACTCAAAAGCCTTGACATTGTACTGCTCAAAAAGCTCGTGTGTTAGACTGGTAATGCTTCAATAATAATATCTAAGGGTGAAAGGAAAATCAAATGAAAGTGTGTGTGGAGCTACTCTACAGATCTGTTCCTGTGTCTTAGAAGTGATTCTCCAGATACTGAGGAAAATACACTTCAGTGCCATTCCTGGTGCCCTTCATGCACCGAGTGTTACAGTGGGTAGTAAAAAGTCTTAGAAATGACAGCATGGAAAATTCTTTTGTGTTTTACAATCTTTGTTGTCTTGTAGGGATGGCATCCCAAGACCACGGGGATGTATCTGCGTGGATGCTGAGTTCCTCCATCCCTGTGGGTTTCCCACTTTTATCTGCAAGAACGGAAGAGATATGTGATGAAAGAAAGGGAAACCAAGGGAAATCTTGGGTTCTTTGGGACTGTRTGGCTTCAGCTGTCATTGTCCTGTGTTAGTTATAGTCCCCATCTGTGTCTGGGTGTGCTACCTTTTTTGTTTGTGCAGGCTAGAACAGTGAGTCAAGAGCTGCTGGGACTCAGAAAAGCCATTTTGGCATTAAGTAAGCCTGTTTTCTTAACTGGGATTCAGCTCACAAGTGGAGGGGATGCCAGGGACTACGATAGTGTTGCCTGAATCCTTCTCGCTCCCAGTTACATTTGCTCCAGACTTCTGTGGAACTTATCCATGTASCTGTGAAAGAGAGAGAGAAGCAAAGCACATAAGAGTAATGAAAACCTCTTACTGTGGCCCTTGAAGGGCACGTGGAATCATGTGCTTTCTTGACTGTCCAAGTTATTTAACAGACYCTTAAAAACTAACTCAGCGTTACTTCGATCACTTCCTATTTGTGCCGAAAATGTCTGCATTTGCATTCGAAGTATTTAATAAACAAACTAAGATTTTTTTCTTCTTTATGATTACCTGCCTCACCGAAGGTGCTTTTGCATCCAATAATTTGTAACTCCTGTAGAGATACAGCATCCATTGCTTGGGAACAGAAGGCACTGGTTTAGCAGAAGGTAGGCTGTGCAGCTGACAGCTCAATGCCAGGCCAACAGCCCCMGAGTTTAAATCTGGACTGGATGCTTCAAGGCCGAGAGAAGTCTTGTTCTTGCTTGTGTGTGTTACGTCCATGCTGTTGCAAGGACACCCTGCAGCTYTCTGGGMTAAGCTCTCTGAGGATKTCCCAGGCTCCAGSCAGGAGTCATGAWGTTGGCTTGTTCTTTGAGTGATAAATTCAGTCCCGACAGAAAACACCACAGAAGTGCTTGCACTGGGTTAAAGGCTTTCCAATGGGGTGTATCAACACTCTTCAGTTTCTTCTCTGTAGCTAAGTATCCCATAGTGGGGTATTCCCTTGAAGAAAGGAAATGTATGGAGCAAGGATGCTGTATGTTAGGGAGGAGCTGTCCCTGGGACCTCAGCTCCTATGGCATTGGGGCTCTGTGTTAATAAATACAGTGTCAGCACAGCACACATCACATTGACTCACCTTCACCACTCATGTGATCCAAAGCCATTCCTCTCTTCCAGACTTGATTTGGTTTAGATCTTACTTCTCACCCCATTCTATTGAAAGAGTCTGCATTCCAGGACCAAACCGTATCAGCGGATGCTACTCCTAGCTTTGGTCCGGGTTCTTCACAGAAGGTGCTTTCATGTCCCTGARGAAGGCAGCTGTGCTGTGCCCTTTTCTGTATCTGATACAAGTTTTATCAATTCTTTGTGTTCTCGTACAGAATGGAAAGAAGAGATATGGAATACAATAAACCTACTCCTTTCTGTTTCACTAGGAAATTATTTTGGAAAAAGCTCATTATTGCTTATGGAAAAGGAGTAATGATTTGGTTGGAAAAATGCTTTTAACTTGTATTTAAAAAAATTCAAATTGACTTGCATCTGAGAAACCCTTAGTTTTTTGTAATTTGTTTTCAACTTTAAATACAGATCCTGAGACCATTGTTCTATTACAACACCATCTTTACTTGGAAGAGGTCAAGCAGTTGAAGATTTAAAATCTATGTTGTATAATTGTCTTTTTGGTAAGAAGGTGAAATTTGTTTTCCAAACAARTTTTTGTCTCTCGGATTTTATTTCAATCAAGCCTATAATTTCGTGATTCTGTCAAATGAATGCAAATTTTCCTGCTAGTTACTCTCCTTCCTGTGGGGTTTGCTTCATTTAAAATGCTATTGTATTCAAACAGTAGCTTCTGGTATATCATTTTTACAAAGGATTTAACTGACTGTTGAATTAATAAACCTTGGACTGTGAAAACATGCATTTAAAGATACAATTCTGTAGAAACCTCGTACCTTAAAAGATAATTCTCACAAAACTTCCCTGTTATAATGGGTGAGACATGGATTTCATGGCATTATCCCAGATCTAGGAAATGCAATGCCAAATGCCCTGCTTTTCTCTCCTGAGATCACACATGCTGGGGAACACAAACTAAGTGCGTCTTCCCCTGCTCTCAGTCCTCTAAAGGCCCACTGATTWCTTCCTCCAAAATACTTAGTGCAACTACAATATTCAAGAGTATTTTTATACTTTTGCTGTTAAAGATGTTTTCCTCTGGAGCAACAGTTTCTGTTTCCTTGAATTGCTGGTTAAATCCTGCCTGTTCAGCCTCCTAAACATTGATTGGGCTTGTAGGTGAGAAACCAGGAGGATCTTCATGGCTTGGGAGGCTGTAGAAGAGTCTGTGCTCAAATTTAGTGACCTTGGGTGTGATTCCTTCCTGCTCTCTGGGCTGACAGGTTCCGTGCAGAATTACTYGAGACCTCCGTGCAGCCCAGCACAGCTGCCAGTGTTGCACCTACATGGACAGTAACTGCAGTTCTAACTCGAGAAGGGGCTGTCAAAAAACATAAAGCTGCCTTACTTTCAGAGGTGGAGAATCAGACTTCAGCGAGGAGTCTGGAGCTGAGCTCAGCTGTAGACTTCACCCTCCTGTGGCTCTCAGTGAACTCCCACCAAGGTTTTCATCACCTTCTCACGTTTCTGCTGCCTGGGGGAGAGGAAAATACTGTTCTAGAATAATGTGCTGTAATTCTTACAGGAGAAACTTTGCTTTAGGGCAGGGTGTGAGATAATCAATAGGTTTAATGCATAGGCTTCCAAATGACGTGCAAGAGTTTCTGGAGTTGTGTTTGTAAAGAAGTGAAGGACCTGTGTGAGGAAACCTTTTGATTTAGGAATTGTATGTTTGAGGGGTAGAATACAGAAAAGCTGGAAAGTCCTCTCTTTTGTTCCATTATGCATGAGATTCAGGGTTTTACCCACATTAGTTATTTAAAAGACAGACAAGAGTAATTATATTTATAGCCCAAATGGATGACTGTTGTAATTCAGACAAGATCTGAGGTATGAAGCAAAATGTTTCATTCAATTGGTATTATGAAAAACAAATAGTTTATTAGGGAAGACTTATTACAGGAGGCTACCTTTAAAAAGGAAACAAAATTGCAAAGTTCATAATATCTTTTTGGCTGAAGTGACTGCTGGTAAGAATGAATCAAGCAACAGCCAGGAATTCATGGACCCATGGCAGACACAGTTTCAGACTCAAGTTGTAAAAAATCAAGACAGAAATGTGTATTAGTCTTGTTCATTTTATACAGGGGAAAAAAAAAACCCATTGAGGATCCGTGCATCATCTCTTACACTAACCTGCCAATACAATGGTTGTAAGTGATGGGATTTGCTTCTAGTGAGTCATTTTCCCATTGCAGGGACAGTAGCTGCAATATTTCTGCAGTTTATGACCTCTAAGCACTCCTCTCCTGGCATTATTGGGGACTGTTTTTCACTGTAGCTTCACAGTTCTTATTTCACATGGATTGAGTTGCTCTGTTAATCTACCCTTTTACTCCTCTTGTTTAAAACCATATTCAATAATTTCTTTGTAAATAGTTTCAAAGCAGGAAAGCAGATGATTTCTGAGCAACTTGGAGTATTGACTTAGCAAATTCCTGGCACAGCCAGAGCTTGAGCCTGTGGTTTTGCTAGTGGCCTCTGCTCGAAGGCGAGAAACACTGACACCAGTTGAGAAAAAGAGTTTGCTTTTCTGCCTGGTATCTTTTAAGTCACGGCAGTTTATTTCAGAAACATTACCCAAAAAGTGATAAGCATGASAGCCCACTTTTGCAATTTTTCCTGTGCAACTCTACAGGAAAGAAAAGAGCTGAATATTTTAATGGGACTTGTTGTGGTATAAAATAATTGTGGCTTTACTTGTGAAGAGCATCACAACAATCTTTGTCCAAATGTATAAATTATCAACTCTTGGCACATAATTGTTAAAAAAAATAATTGGCCAATAAAATTTTTATGGTTCTAGGGACTCTTCAAAATTTGTGAGCGTATTAAATGCCATCAATTATCTCTGTGAATTCCTGGGACCTCAGCTGGTCTCGTGTCTGCAGGAATAGACTTCTACATCTGACTGCTGCCAAACCAGGAAAACATACTATTCTTCAGCCTTTCACCCCAGTTTCAGATCAGTGTCTCCTAAATGTTTTTGTGTTATGGTTTAAAAAAATAATAAATAAGATTAATAATATAATTCTTGGACTCAGCGCAGACTCTTCCTCCCTTTAGTCATTAGGAAAATATTTTCTCTAACTGATCGTGTTGTAAAACGTGTTATTTCAAACCACAGATATTGACAATTATTGTAAATCAAGCTGAACAGACATAATTAAATTTTAATTTTAAGTTTGTCAAGGTCTTTGGAAGCATATCCTAAGGGCCATCTGTGTCTAGCTTATGGCTTGTTTCCAGCTGATTTTGGGCCAAAAGTTGATAYTGTTGTTGAATCCCCTTTCAAAAACAATTCCCAGGCACTTCAGAGGGTGAGTTCCTGTCAAGATGAGTGAGAATTGCATAGAGTTTCCAGAATTTGTCATTAAATATGGGTTGTGGAAAGAAATGGTTTAAGAATTGAGATAATTTTAACCAATATTGCTCCCTAATTGCTTCTGATTTCCTTTCCAGTGCTGACACAATCAGTGCCTGGCATTGCCACCTTGCATTTTCTGACAGCCCAAATGAGAATGATGAAACATGAAGGAGATAATTTGACTCCCTAGGGTTTTTCACACGTGCATCAACTTGGTGGCCATGTGGAAAAAAAGTGAGTCTGTTTTGAGAGCAGGCTTGCATTCTTGAATTTGCCATGCACTTGTACCGTGAACTTGTGCTAAGTCAGTGTTGCTTTTGCACTTTATTTCTGAGCAATGTGGTTTACAAAGTGTCAAATGTTCTTGAAATGCATGTGGGAACGTACATTTATAGGGAACACTAAAAATTTATGAGTTGAAAGCAGTTTCTCTAGGGTCTCCTCCTACAAACTCTTATCTATCTTGCTATTCATTGTGCCTTTTCTCATTGACATCAGCAGCCTATTTGCAGTATACAGAAAAGCATGTGCTTCAGCCTGAGAGTTCAAGGCTTTACTGGCTCCAGCATAGTTGTACAGATATTCTGGGCAGGACTGGCACTAGGTCAAAGAATACACAAAGTAAATCATTGTAAATTAAGACCCGAGCTGATACAGCCTCAAGCTAGTATAGGTAGATGCCTATGTAGTTACTATGGTAATTTATTTGTTAAAATAAAAAAACCCACAAACCCTTGCCTGCTTTCAGCTATATGTTTACTTGTGGCGAGCTCAAGTGCTGATGTAAATTTTCAGTATGAGTTTGCTTAGCAACTCTTGAAAGATATAAGTAAATTAGTATTATTGTTCTCTCTTTCAATATGGGCACAATCTGACAGTTTTGTTAAAAGAAATTCTGCAAGCAGAGCAGGGAGACAACAACCTGTAGCTATCAATGGCTCATGAGCAACAATATTTGGCAAGTCATGTCCTGATTATTTTTTTTAACTTTCCTTTTGGCTATCTTATAACTGTTTATGACATACAGCCAAAAAGCCATGAGCTTTTACCCATGAGCTAATAATTTAATGCCYGCTCTGTGATTATGGTGGAAAAAAGCCACCAACCTGAGAAACCAAATCCTCAAAATTCTTAGAATATCTCCTTATTTTTGTTTTCGAATGTCTGAAAGCAACCAAGAGATCATTGGATGTATTTATTGCTCAGCTGTATTTCATAACTGCATTTTGATTTTTAAAACTATGATTGCTGTAGGGGCTGGTGATTAAATAAGTGTTCAATATGTTCAATATATTCAGATGGGAACTAAGTACTACTCTTCACGGATGAGGCATTATAGTTACTATAGATAGTGTAATGAAAATATCAGCTCAATATTCAGTAGCACTCAAGAAAGAAAATTGAATTTAGGAATTATTAGAGAAGAAATTGAGACTAGAACTGTCTGAAAGTGTCCTGTGAAGGTAGTACAATATGCTTGCCATCCTCTTAACRTTTTCACTTTGCCAACTTCTGCTGGCCAGTTTCAGAGCCTTTGATCCGACCCAGTTTGGCTGTTCTTTCCTTTTCTGATACTTAAAACCCAGACTGTGCTTTGTCACAAATCACATTGTTGTAAGGTGTTTTTATCATCTGATATAAGATTTTCTCCAATTCTCTTCTTCTTGATCTATTAAAAAAAGAGCTAAAGAATGTTGAATGTAAGGAAGAAAGGGGATCTGGATATCTCTTCTTGAAAACTTATTCCTAAGTATCCCGTAGCAATTCTGGAAGAGAAAAGCCACATTTGAACTAGAAGATAATYGTACTCTTGTGATTGTCCTGATGGAAGTCAATGAAACTTTTCAAGTTGGCCATTGCTTGGGTGTCTGCAGCCGYCTAAGCTTGTAGAATGCTTTTCAGTTACTCTAACTGATAGTATTATATGCTGTTTAAATGAATTAATGCACATTTTGTGGGTAGCAAATATATCATTTAACTGGAAAGTCAGCTTTTAGTGATGAGCAGTCTTCATACTTTGCATTTGGATGCTGGTGCAACATGAAAAACTTTAAAGCAACAGCTGAATTGGTTCCTTACACCCTGACTGTCCTTCTGCCCTCAGTCACAATCCATAGAGCAGAATGTTTTTGGTAGGATGGGGGTCAAACAAATTACCCTTAGAAGATTAAACTTTAATTATTTTGATTAAAGATGAAGATCAACTCTACCATAACTCCAATTATGTTTATTAATTGTGATAAAATATCATGTGGGATTAGAAAGCCAGTGGCTGCTTCCGGTTCTGAACTGAAAATAATGACTGAGTACCTATTTGAAGATTGATTTCATTAATAAAATCTGTCACCAGTTAAGCATGAATGGCACAGGAAAGTGAAATCAGTGTGGTACTGTGATTGCTTATCCTGCATTGATAACTGTATTTGTAACCTGAGAACTTTGTCAGCAGAATTGGCAACTTGTAATTACATTGGCATGGCCATCGGAGTGTTTGAGCGTCAGATGATTAGAATTGATGAACCCTGGTTAATGAAAAGCCCTAAAGGTTAGTCAKTTGTATTTATATAATTGAAGACAATCTTAATTAACTGATAAGAGTACTTTTATTTTTTAATTTTATTTTATTACTCAGTTAAAGATAAAAGTAAAGTTTCACTTTGTTTTCCCTTCAGTTAAGAGGTTTATTTAGGTGGGGTTGGTGAATTAGCGAATTTGACAGTGTTTTCCACTCCCTCAGTCATCCACTATAGAAAGTCTGATTATGCCCTTGTTTATGCCCTGCATTACCCAGTGATCACCCCTGGACTCCTCTGGTTTGATGCAATTGTAAATTAAGGAAGAATATGGCTTCATAATAAGAATGACAAACACCATATTGGCTCAGCAACTACACTGGCTGCCAAGGCATGCGGGTGTTTGAGGCGTTTCACTGAGCTAACTGCTGCTGCAGGAGCGACAGACATGAAGACAGTAATTTCAGCAATTAGGATGGTCTGTATGTGAAGTGATTCATAATATGCTTGTTTGTATCTCATCAAAGCAGATACTGCGTGTTATTATCTATGAATGCTAAACACAGTGATTAATTACACCGATGTACAAGAAAACAAGATAACTTGCATTTTTGTGATAAGAAAATGCTGATTCCCTTTGTCACTATAATAAATGGTTCTGTCTTCCCTCGCTTGGCTGTTTAGATGTATTGAGATAATACTAATTACTTTATAATTAGTTATGTGTACAAATGAATATAGCCCAACAAATGCATACATTTCAAAGAGTCGCATTTCAGTCTGCAGGGAGCAGGAATTTGGAACTATTACTCTGGATTCATAGTGAAAGAATAGACAACCTAATACTTTTCCTATGGTGCAAAGACTCCTGGCATATAATCTAAGACCCTGAATACTGGCAAAATTAGAGACAGAAAAAATATAAGCCACCTACTGTCTTTCATTAAGCTGTTTAGAAGTGTTAAGCTTTAATCACAGGGAGCTGAATCTGACATGGAGAGTCCAATAATACCAGATACTCATTCCAGGCTGGCAGAAGGTCCCTCCAAGGACCATTTGGAAAATCTGAGCCCTTCGGGCTTTTCTAGACCTGCACTTTCACAAACAAATTGCCTGTGATTGAGGTAATTCATGCTGCCATCGTACGAGGTTGTGCAAGTTCTGCAGAACCGGCTGGCACACTTGCGGAGCTAAATTGTCTAGGCAGGGAAAACGACTCACATCTCTCTCCCCTAAAGAGATTGTGGGCCTGGTTAAATTTTAACCCAAGGAAGTGTTATTGTATATCCCATTTCCTCACTGGTACCTCTGGGACTGACTGCTCAGTTACTGGCAGGCTCTGCCACGCAGTGGGAGAGGAGCAGCCCRGGCTGTGCCCACCATGGTGCTGCACAAAGCCTGCACCAGACAGAAGGAGGCTTTCTGCAGCTGCAGTTTCACATACTCGTTAACCGTGTAATCCTTAATTTTATCCACCCTCTAGTTTCTTTAATAGGAATACGTACTTGAGCTGGTGTTTGGAAGGAATGCGGTTAATGCCATTCTCATGCATAATTGTGTATGTCCATGGGAAGCACTTTGATTTATATTCTTGTGGCCAGATATGACTTGGATCATTTTTTATCAGCACATTGTCTGTGGAGGCCAATGTTCCTCAGGAAAGTGGATGCTTCAGAATTTCATTGTCGGTTTGAAGGCTGCTGTCTTTGGATCACATGCACATCGGTTTGAAATATGTCTGAATCAATGCTGATCTTAATAGGCATTAAAACCTCAATTTTGGTTTTATAACTATGAAACTGAGGGGARCAATAAAGCAGCTTCACAAGCAGCAAACAGGCTATTTTGGAATGCATGTGATGCCAGCATGTTCTGCAGACYATGTCATGCTTCTACTGAAGACAAAATGTTTTTTTTCAAAATATTTGTTCTAAAAGAAAGAAAAATATGCAAATGAAGTCTATTARTGTGGTGAATAGCTACTAAATGCATGCTAAACATTTCTATAAAATATATATATACACGCAGATTTACCGTAATATACTTGCATTTGCAATAACAAATAGAGTGGCCTGAAAGATGACTGAAAATAGAATATGATTAGGGGAGTTAAACCCTGATTTTTAGATGCACTAAAAAATGTTGTGTATGCTCATTTATGTGCAAATGTAATGGAAAAAGGCTGTAGGTAAAGTGGCGAAAGCCTAAACAAAATAAACACTTAATTTTCTTTTATTGTACTTTGTGACTATTAATAATATTACGGTACTGAGACAGAAACATTAAACTAAGCAGGGGACCAATAAATGTTCCTAGACTGTGCAATGCTGTTGATATTAGTGGCTAATAGCTCCAGAGTTCACATAAAATGCAGATTGAAGTACAAAGAAGATGTTTAGTGGAGTCAGCAGTGGCAGTGAACTGTTTACAGGTGAAACTAATAACCAGAGGGCAGGCACAGCAGGGGCATTTTCTGCAAAAGATATCGAACAGGAACTTTTGGAAGCACTTAATCAGACTGTCTCTGTCCTCGGGGAAGAGATTTGATAATCCCAATTCTTTTCTCTTCAAAACTAGCTTCTGAAAGCATTAATTATCATGTGCCGTGTTTCCATTTATAAATATCATGAAAAATGCAAGGACTATAGGCTATGCTGGTGTAAAGAAAGTCCACATTGATTTAAGAACATCATGCTGAAGTTATGAGAGATGATTTGATACCACACTGTTGGGTACATGAATGAGAAGCTGGATTCGGGGTTAATGAACCGTAATTAAGTTCACTCGCTGTGACACACAGAAGAATGTAAGACTCGGCAGTAGTCAGACTGTGCTTTGTTTTGCCTTGCAAATCTGGACACAAACTGTTTCCCACATCTTTATCTGAGAGACCACAAAGAAAATACCGACTGCAGAAGAAATAAATAGCTGTATATTTAATTGAAGAAAGGAGATCTCCTCCTCTCCTGTGCCCTCCATGCTGAATGGCAGGGGGCAATAAAAGTGCAAAACTGACATAGATTGTTAGACAATATTCATCTTAAGCATTTTACCAGTGTCAGTATGAGAACTAAAATGAAAATGGGTGCCTAATTATATTAATGTGGAATACGATCATTCAACCCACTAAGTACAAAGCAAAACAAAAACCAACAAAAATTTGGAGGAAATACTTTTTYCCGAAGTGTTTTTATTCAAAACAGTATCTAATTATTTTTATTATCATTTTATTGTACAGTATATTCTGTATTTATAGGAAAAATTGAGAAAGTATAATTCTTTTGCCTGACTTTGATCAGCTTATACATTGATCTAGTTTTTCTCCCCTTGATTTGATTTATGATTGGAATAGTCTGACAGATTACCAAAGCTATTAAAATATCTTGTCTGTGTACACACTGCACAGTAGATAAGCACTGATTATGGCATCTCTCTAGATGTCTGTTTCTTCAAGACAAAGAGTATAGTTTGGGGTTTGGACAACTAGCAATAACTAAAACCACAGTTCACAAACAAAATAAATTGTACAGATTATTTGTGGTTCTACCTGATTCTGCAGTGAGCTGCTCTGTTGGGTTTCTCAGTGCAAGAAGGAAGCAGAAGCTCAAGCAGGGGATTTCTTCAGTGAACGAAGAGCTGGGGTGCAATTATCCTCTTAAGTATCTCTGTCTGCATTCACATCCATCTAGGAAGAATAAGTAAAGGACTGCTGGTAATACTTGGCATATCATTATCTCAAGGGCTAATTAACGCTGTTTTATCCAGAACTAGCAATAGATAGAAATCTTTTACTAAATAAATTRGTTACATTTTAATATAATGAAAGATTCTAGGCTGCTTTCTGCTGTGGCATTGAACCTCGTGCTAAAACTGCAAGGCTTGTCTCCAGAAAACAATCTCAGCCTTAACTTGTCAGCACCCTGAGAGTCTCCCTCCCAACAGGAGCCATCTCACTGGAAGTCCTGAGGATCTGCTTAGCAAACTATCAGCACTTATGATGGTGGTCACCCAGTATGAGACAGTGAAATGTGGGAACTCAGCTGGAACAGTTTTCTCTAAGCTGGTCAGAGTGTGCAATGGAGGTCAATTTGGTTCTTCTTCAGAAATCTTTTATCATGGAATCATAGAATCTGTTAATCAGGTTAGAAATAAACCCCACTATTTTAAGTCTGTTGAAGGGAGAGACTCATTTTCCTGTCTGCTTGCTTGTCAGATTGTCTCTTGCTTTGTGCTCCTTCATTACCTTTCTCTCAATGCATTTTAGGAAATTTACCTCTCAAGCCTCTTGTGMAAAGTTGGCTTGACCTTTTGACCCACCAATAGTGTAAAATCCAACTTGAAGAGGTATCAAAAGACATTTGCACTATTTCTCTCATCTTCCTCATGCTTCAAAGAAATGTGTCATCAATAGCCAACAGACACTGCTTTCCTTCAAAAGCCTCTAAAGTATATCTTTACTGCACCATGTATCGAAAAAAAAATTATTAGGGTGACTCCTATTCTAAAATCTGTGCTTATTCTCCTGCCTGAAATCCGCATTCTGCACAGCATCAGTGAATGGATCTCCTAGATCAAAATCCTAGCAGAAGGGATTAATAGTAATTTCATACAATAGGAACAGAAACAAGATTCTAGATGGTGGAGGGGAAGGATGCCCATCACTTTGAAGATCTGGATCATCATCCTTTGGAGCCAAAAGCACATCCTGGTGATAAATATTTTGTGTTTCCTCAGTGACAGGAAACTCTCCTCTCTGCCTTTCAGAAGTCGCTGGCTGCCGTTTCTTTGCCTCGTGGTACAACCGCAGTCCATTAAGTTTTTCCAGCAGGATGGCACGTAGCATCTCAGAGCTTCCTCACATGTTCTGGCAAAGTTCAGTTGCCTGGAAACTGCTTGTGAATTTGGGTCAAATTTTCCTTCTCAGTTCAGAGAAAAAAAAAAAAAAGGCAAAACAGCAAAAGAGCTCTATTATCGAGGGAGAAGGAGGAGACAATTTTGTCCTGCTTTTATGAGGGTCAGTTCTCTCCTCTGCCTCGAGAACATTGTAACCCTCCAAGCAATAGGTCATTGTGTTGCATGGGGCATTCACAATCCCTTCTGTAGACTCTCTTCTACTTTGCATAAATAATTGACTGTCCACTGCTACAGGAATAGGAAGCTAAATCTCCCACTACAGAACAAGAAAATCTTTCTGGCTAATTAAGTATTCTGTGCAAAGTGAGGAAGCTTCGGCACAAAGGGAGAAAGAGACCCATTCAACAATCACTTATCTCAGGCTTGTTCAAATTGTCACTTCCAGTGGCCTCTTCTCAGTTCCTAATTTTTGTCCAAATCACACTTGTGTTCCCAAGCATGGGATGTGTCCAGCATTCTGGGTGTTATGCTTTCTATTATTTTATCTCAGGCTGTTGAAATGAATTTCTGGCCTCACTGTCTGGAGAAATGAGATGCTGACAGTGGTAGGCAACTGTGATGCACTGTCACATCAGTACAAGAAAAAYCTGAGTAAAATGTAATATTCAGTAAATATTCTACTGAAAAAGCAGTTAGGCTTGGCCAGCACTGTACTAAAAGACACCCCTTCAGGTCCCAGAACATGTTATGTCTGAATAAACTGAATGCTCCTTGGCCTGGTATAGCTCAAGATTTCCAGTGCTGTCAGTCTTAAAGGAGCCTGTGAGCTTTTAATTTTTTTCCCAGCATATTTATCATCACATACAAACCATCCCTTTGTTTAGGTCATTCATCCCRATTACTGAAATGATAACTTATGAGCAATGACATGTCTCTGCCTTTATTTATGTTCTTAAGCCACAATCCGTCTGGTATGGTGCATTTCATACCTTTATTTTTTACATGTCTTCTTATCCTGGTTACATGACAGCACTTGAACTGCAAGTTGTATTCATAAAGACAGGAAGCATTCCAAGAACATTGGCACTTAACACACTGCAGGTTACAGGTTTTGATTTTAAGCCAAACTGTTGTTTTTGGCAAGTGTATTTTCCCCTGAACCTGATGCATTTGAAATATTGATGCAGTGGAATTAACTGTGTGGTTCCAGATCAAGAAACTTATTCTGCTGGCTCACCTGCCTAAACGTGGTCCTTCCTTTTTCATCTCATTAATGATGGAGGACTTTCATGCACGAGTCAAGAGGTGACTTGACCTTCTTTTGCCCTCAGCAGTGCACACTGAATTTGTGTAGAATCAAATGGCCACTCCATGCCGAAATGTAGATATTAATACAATATTTCAAAAAGTGACACAAACACTGTTAATTGTAATGTGTCTGGTTGTGAAAATAAGGTAATGGTGCTTGTAGAGTTCATTGTGTCCTGGTACTCAGGTGAAGAATTCATATCCATTTCATCACCATTTTCAACCATTAATTTGATTCTTTTGAGCACCAGCACAATGAATCTAGTTTCAGAGCTGAYAAATATATATGTGTTTGCATGAGGGACAAATGCTACCATTAAAAATTTTCCAGCAATTGTTTTGTTAGTGTTTGAAAGAGAACAAAGTGCAGTTCTTTCCTGGAGGACTGTTGGCCCAAAGATTTAAAAATCATAAAATACATTTTTCTCAATAACTTAGGCAAATGTGACCTCAGATTAAATAACTGGATATGCAATTACCCTTACAGTGATTCTGATCATGRAACTGCACTTCTTGGTCAAAACTTCTAGCCTAAGCAACTTGCAAGTGCATTCATTTCAAAAGTGCTTTCCAGGACAGAGTTTTGAACATCTTTGATCAACTACAGAAAGAGAAAATTTGRTTATCTGTTTTATATGATATTTATAAAGCCCAAGCGCATAGAAAACTTGGAGCAGCAGTATATGAACTTGACTCTTCTTTTGTTTATGTTTTCATCTCAAGTCTTTGTATTCATCTCTGAGTCCACCTGCTCGGTGCAGCACTTTAAATCTACAGGTGCACAGCTGTTTTTGAAAGTTAGCACAAATGTGCTTTATTACTTATAATCAGGTATAGTTTCTGTTGGATATACCTCAGAACTGAAAATAGGTAGGAATGGAGACCAAAGCTGTGAGATATGACTGTGGCGTTTAGGGGAAATTCATCCCACAGTGAAGATGAGAGGTACAGTGCCCGTGAACCTGCGGCTATTCCGGTCTGAGGACAGAAGGGAGAATTTAAACGCTTTCCTGCTGGCTTTTGTTAACGTTCGATTTCTCACAGCTGTAGACTCTATGCTGAAGGTGTTCATCATTTTGTTCACAGCTTCCCTTTCTGCAGAGGTTTCTCATAATACCACGCTGAAAAGAAAAGAACCGAGGGGTTAGGCGTCAAAGCAGTGCAGTAGAGGAGGAGGAGGARGAAAGAAGTCATGTTGGAAATTACAGATGACTGGACTCTGGAAGAATGAGATGTAGCAGATTATTTATAGTTATGCAAAACTGGAATGCAAGTACGTCCAGGACTCTGCTGTAGTTGGCGAGGGAAACGAGACCTGACCCTGCCTGAGCAGAGCTCAGGATCCCTTCACTGACTGAATTAATTCACATTGCTAGAATGTGGGCTGGCTGCTAAGTCTTTTTTAATTTTGCTCTTGGCTCTTCTGATGTCTTATGAGTCACAAGTCTTTTATTGGCCTTGTTTTACAGATCAGAGAGCAAGGGAGCCACAGTGTTTACCTATCTCATATGGAAAATGTGAGGCTTAATTAATGTTTGCAAAGACCTGGTGGATCATCCACCAGAAATGTTACATCTGTGCTGTGTTATTCTTATCCATTGTAAAAAGGTCTCCCTCAACCTTTGCTCACCTTCTAATGACCTTTTAAAACTGAGAAAATATTATTGCAAATGGCTCGGGGCTTTATTTAATATGTATTATATATTTTTCAGAGCCAGTGATGTGAGGACATATATCACTTGGGGGCCCAGTGAACTTGCATTATGGTGCTTTCTTAAGAAGCACCAAAAGTTGTCCAGCCCAGCATGAATTTCAGGATGGCACTTTGAAATGGGGATACAAACTTCAGGAAGCACAAACCTGTGAATCTGGGCTCACAGTCTACAAGGTGGACTGCGAAAGCCGTGAATGAGAAAAGACATGTTTGCAATTCCTGATGCATCAAGACTGAGGGTTTTTCCCAAAGCGTAGTAGAAAACAGGAAATTCTCATTGATGGGAAGAAATGCATCTAATTGACATTACTGATATCTTGTGGAATGACTTGAATTATTTATGATGGCAAAATCATTGTTTATATTGTACTCACAAAATGAAGGCAAGGAAGGAAATATGAAGAACAGTGCTCCCTATTAGACACAATTGCCATCTATTTTTAAAACTCAAAACCGCGAGGTCTTTATATCTAAGCTATATTYATATATCCACATGTATGGCTCAATGCACTAATTAGCAAAGCTCAGGAAGTGGTGCAGAAGAGATAGGGATAGAGATGAATGTATGAAAAATCTAAAAATAGGGTGAGTCACTCTCTGTACACTTGTTGGTACTGTACAGAAAGGAGAATTGTGCTTTTTTTGCTGCTCCTTGGTTTGGAATAGGCATTCTGTGCATTTGTAGCATTCAATGTTGTACCACAAAATTTCCTAAACCTCACAAAGTATAATTTTCTAACCTCTGAACATCCCCCTTCCCCAGCGTGAAGTGTGTCGATTTTGGATGTCATTGTGCTGGCTAAAGATTAATTAATGTGTGGACTGGAAGCTGGTGTTTGCCCACAACCCAGTGACCAGAACCTAATTACATTCAGTCTGCGCAGAGCGAGGCCAGTGCCAAGGCTGCGTCACGTCGGTGCGTCTGAAAATTGTATCTCTCATGGATGCTGCAGTGTGAAACTCTTTTGTTACTAAGAAAAGCTGCCTRAACAAGCCGAGGGCAGGGCTGGTTGAACCCAGTGAAGAAACCTTTAGACAATGAAATTAAGCTCTTCCCAAGTGTTGTTTTTTGTTCTGGCCTTACCAAGTCATTCCCCGTGACTGAGCAGCTAAAGCCACTGGATTTGTGATCTGCCTGTGTAAATACTTGTGTTGTAGAAGTCAGTCTTGCTCTTTTTTTTCCCTCCTAAGTGAATGAGCCCTCTGGGCCATCTCCAGCCAAGCTCCCTGTGAAATTATCGGACTGCACTCTTTCCAGCTGGTTCATGAATCTATGAACTGCATCTCTGTGCACCTGCGTGTGGGACACCAGGTGTCCCCAGCCGGATTTGGGTGGCAAGTGGAAGGTGGTGAGCCCTGTAAAGCTGTTCCTTCCCCTGAGGTGGSTGGGCATGGGCTCGTGGGCAGGAGGAGCTGCGGGAAAGTACAGGCTGCAGATTTTTCCTCTTTATTTTAAGGGTGTGCCTGTCTGATCTCTTTTCCTAAGCACGCTTCAACCTTTTCTTGTATTGTGGGTCTTCTCCAGGCATTTGTTGCCCTTGTGTTTTTTTCTTAGTAGTTAGCACATCTCCTAAGACAAATGCAAATAAGTGGCTTAAAAGGGCACAGGTATTATAAGATAAAGACCTTTAGCTGAATCCATGCAACTGATCACTGCTTCTTTGTATTATTTAATAGGAAACACAGGTGTCGTGTTTRCAGACTGGGGATCCTCACACACTCAGGAGACAGAGTGAGTGCTGCTCTGGTGATGGGATTGCCAATAGACTTGTTTTTCCAAATGCTGAAAATAAAGAGCATTATCACACACTCATAGATTATTTAAGCAGATTCTCTCCTGATTTACAAACCTCTCAGAAAGTTCTGATATTTAATAAGCTTCCAAACAGAAATTGGGGGAAGTATCTGCACTGTGTATGGCACTTTTCATTATCCTAGTATTTCTTGGGATATAAAAGATGGCTTGCTTTCAGTGAGGAGCCATCAGAGATAAATTCCTCCCATCTCTGTGAGAAAGAGCGGAGTCTGTTAAGTAGAACTTCATTTTCCCAGAATGGTAATAGGGGCGTTTATGAGCTAATCAAAGGCGATGCATCTACTGCCCATTATTGAAATCCTTGATAGCCTTGCAAAACAGATAAATTTTTCTTCTCCTCTTCATGACATGCCTTTCCCCCCATCCATCTGATGTAGGCAGTTTCCCTCAGCACAGATGGCACTCCCCGAGTGTGTCCCCACTGGCGATGTCCATCACGCCGTGTCCGGAATCTGGAGGGTGAATGAGGGACTGACACACTCTCACTTTCACTGCTGTCACTGCTGGATGAACAGAAAGGATCCCATCATAGGCAGTGACCAATTGAAAATGAGAGTAGAAAAATGCATTTGTATTTTCAATTGGAAAAGATTTCCCAACATACGTGGCTGCCATCAAACCTGGGGCTAATGCAGCTTTTCCCTTTGGTGGGGTAACCCCTTAGTAAATGGAGGCTGGAATTTGGTGCACAGGAGCACCTTAGGCCAGAGTGAAGTAGTCAAGGGAAACAGCAACAATAAAAGGTTACAGATAAAAAGAGGTGATTTTCTTTTCTGAGCCCTGAGGAGCCGTGATCCCAGTCTGTACTCATTAGGAAATGGCATAGTGTGAATTCTCAGTAAGAAACTTTGATCTGAGGAGGTTTGATGGCCTTTGAATGAGCAAGTGGTATTATAGCTAACAATAACATACCTGTCTTCTTTCTGTGATCTTCCAAAAACCTTTAAGGAAGCAAGTAATTAACGGGGACCTTTTGCCTYGGTTACAGCAGTCACCAAGACACGATCAGAGCAGAGAATGGTACATTGATGACATCTACATCAGTGCATGTAGCAACAYATCCCTGACAGAGCCTGTAAAGGAGCAGAGTTCAATCCAGAAAAGCAATTCAGAGCCAACACACTCAGTATAAGAGAAACACAGGCAATGGCTCAGGATAAGGAGGTTTTTCCAAAATTTACAGCACAGTYGGTGTGCTGAAAATGGAGTATCAGGCTCAAGAGAGAACATGTGTCAAAGAAAATCCAGATTTTTGGTGACTAGAGATGAAAACAGATTGAAGAAATTAAATTCTTAAGTAAAGATATGTACTTTACTGTGCTCATAGTCCTCGAGTAAGATTGATGTTACACATCTAATGCAGAAGATGATATCCATGCCTTCTCCTTGGTTACAGAAAAATCCTTTTATCATTTTAGTGTTTAAAAGATACGAATCTTGCAAATATTGCCGTATTTTTGAGATAGTTTGATAAACATTCAAATGCTTGTGATTTGCCTTTCCTAAGTTCCTATAGAGCACACTTGGCCAAATAAAACACAAATCTCTCAGAAGGATGGAACACAATTTTCACTTGAGGCATAGCAGTAAAGATTGATTCTTGTTTCCTGAATCAGATAAATTATTTGTTTTTTGAGAGGAAAAATGATTCTTAAATATTTTGTCCAGCTTTAGATATGACTACAGGGGCAGGAATTTTTTTTTTCTTGCATTCGTGGAGAATACTTACTATGCTGCAGGAAGCATACATAAACCCCAAATTTTAAAGCAGCTGGGAAATATTTTGACTGTATTCTGGAGCTGTCTCAAATAGAGCTCTCAAATTTGATCCCATAAAGGCTGAAGTGGAGGCCTTCAGGCTCTCTAAACTCAACTGGGTTGGGAAATGCCTCGTGAAAACTCTTGTTTAGTCCATGAGACCAAACACTGAGTCAATATTTAGACTGAGGGTTGGGTCTTCAGCTGGCACAAAATCACTTCTTTCACTGATGTGAGCTGGAGCTGGACAGGCTTTGCAAGCACTATTTCTTATGGTTTTGTTACTTGCCTTGTGGTGTTGGGTTCAAGATCTTTCTTTCATTTCCTGTAACCCAGACTTGGGGAACTAATGCAGCCTCCACTTGCATGAAGATGAAGTGTGACTAAGTCTCTTGCCTGTCTGATGTTGGAAAGAGCCTGAAAAACAATAGCCTGGAGGCTCTTAAACTGTAAGGCAAAGAAAACAGATTTATCATTTCAAATAATATGGTTTATACAATGATGTCAAGATTTTTTCAAACATAGAGCTAAAGATGCTCTAATTTATCCCAGTGGAGAATCTGATCCTAAATATTAGTCAGGAGACAAAAATGAACTGTTTATGCAAMAGGGATAACCTCCCTCTCTGTTTCTCACTCTCTCTGTGTCTCTGAGCTGACTGTTCCTATGGAGATCGCCAGTCACTTCTGCAAGCTCATCTTATATTCTGTCTTAGATGGCTACTTACAGTTGAGATCCACGGGATGCTGGCTCATTCCCATTCGCTTTGGAGACAGCAGATTTTGGCAGTGGAACAGCTTCAAGTGCCAGCTGGCATCAGGCTTGACACAGCTGTAGTAGTGGGACAAGAATTTACTCACAAACAAATCTCCCTATTTGAACCCTGTGTTACCACCCTGACAAATTGTGAATGCACTGAAATGTTTTTGCTGAACTCAGAGGRTGCTCCTGAAGCTCAGATTTGTGTGACTCAGACCCAGTTAACTGCATCTCTGCTCCTCACTGCCCTTGAAAGGCTCTGCTCAATTCCCATTCCCTCACACAAGGCCCTTCCAGCTTGTCCAGCTACCCATAGGAAAAGCAGGTATTTGCTCCATGYGGTGCTGTGGGCTCCCTACTGGAGACCTGGAAGAATTAAGGYTTTCCTTCTGACCTCAGGTGCTGCTGCTCTTAGATATTTATTAGTTATTAGTGGGTAGAACCCACTGGGGATGATAATGCATTATCCAGCTTTGCTTATGTGCCTGCATTTTGCTCTTTGAATCGGGTGTTGCAAAGAACCTGCTGTTTAAAAACATGCAGAGAAGGCAGCATTCCTGCTTAGWTTCTGAGGCTGAAATGTAGAAAGCAAAGCATGCAGATCCATACATGAGAGATCAACAAGAARGCAAATATTTCCTTTATCAAAGTCAGTCAGTTCATATTAAGCTTGCTAARGGCGTTCAAAAATAAATATATACTTTGCCAATACTCGTGTAATGAATGTATTTTCATTGCCATGGATTTATCTCTCTTCTGCTGGATTTTCTTCTAGAAACAAGAGATTAAGAGAATACAGCCTTATTTAAAACCAATTCCCTGAGCTCAATCTGCCGCTTCTGCTTTTGCCCATTGGAAAAAACCCTTTGTAATCTGGTAAAGCAACAAGAGAGCCTAAGCAGGGAACTCTTTTTGTGTAAAACAGTATATTCCATCCTCAAAGCTTCTCTAGGTCTCAGTCTTTAATAACTTTCAAATCAGCCCGTTTCTTTGACTTTAGAGAGCGATATTCCAACACCCATTCCTTGACATGGTGGAAGCTGTCCTGCTGCAAACATTCTCTAGAGATTTTTAAAAAATCAGAGTAGAGTTGTCCCCAAAAGGAAGAGAACAATAGAAGCTGAAGTACCTGATAAAACAGTGTTCAAATTTAGCAGAATTGAAYGAATCATCACTTTTCTACTCTATATCTTCATGGTCAGAATGAGGAAAAATGATAATTAACATTACCATGCCAAAATTTATAAAACTGATTTACAAAACAGGAGAATGAAAACATATGTTTGAGATTTGTCATGTGTGCCTTGTTGCTCMGACCCTTTGGTTTGTGCATGGATAGGTCCACGTTTGCTGAGTCCTGAGAGTCGCAGATACTCACGTGCCTCCCCAGGACAGGAAGCAGAGAGCAGAGAGAAGGCAGCTGTCCCTCCTCAACTCCAAGCTAGGAATGGTGCCAGATCCCACCATGTGCTTGCTGTGGGTTTAGAGAATAGTTTGGTTCCAAACCCTCAAAGAGTTCTGAGTGGTCTTGATCTACACTGCCATAGAAACAATAGTCTGCCAGCTGGAGGCGTTTTTATTTTTATATATAGGAAATGCTAACGGGAAGACCTGTCAAGAGTCTGTCTAATGGAGGTCTAGTGCTTCCTCAAGTCCCGGGAAGCCCATTTAAAACCCTGTTTTACAGCTCCTTGATTYTCTTCCTCCCAAGGGCAGCCTAATGGTGAATGGGAAGTATATCATAATGGATGTTCTCTCTCAAATTCTTCAGCTTTAAATCCTTTCTTTTTCTAATTCTAGTGTGAATTCATCTGCACTTCCCCTTTTGTGCTGTTATCTGCTGTCTGTGGAGACCTAGATTTGATCTAGTAAGAARGTGCTGTGTGTCACAACAGATACTTTACACATCCTTTAGGCTTCTGCTTGGCAATAAACAAATAAATAAAGTCAGCATCAGAAAAACTTCCCAGAAAAAGACCAGTATTGTTTTGTTTTCCTTTCGACTTTACAAAGAAGCCAAGGAAGATAATGCAATAGCAATACGTTCATAAATAYAAACTGTTCATAAATACAAACATACATGAGTGTTTATGTGAACGTACTGAATTTGGTCATTTCAGCATAGAGGCGCTTTTCTCTTCAGACTTTTTCATACATTCTGCCATCATACCCTGGGGCCAAGTGTAATAGATGCTTCTCAGTTGGCCAGTTTTGGACTTTTATGATCTTTCCTATTATTTGATAGCTACGAAGGAAAATGAGTTCCTTGATAAAGTCAGAAAGAGTCAGAAGCTCAGAAACCTTCCAAAGAAACTTGTTTGTCCTCCAGCAATTGAAGTGCACATCAGCATTTAATTTTCTGCAGCTATCACGGTGATGTGCAGCTCTGACCAAAAGGTTCAGCCTCCCTCMGTTTGTTTTGCTAGCTTGTAATTTTAAATGAATTTACCAGTGAAAGGTTTATAATCTTTTATCTTAATATCGACATAGAAGGCATACCTTGGTCCCAGGCAATTTTTTGAAGGATTAAGTGTTTTTCTCCGTTTTATTTAAATCCAGCAAATTTCTACTCAGTCCAGCAGCGGAGATGAAAAAGGGGCTGGCATAAGTACTGCTAGCAAGCATGGTTTGGTTCATGCGGGAGATAGTGGTCAAACAAAGCAGATCCTGCTTATCCAGAAGCTGTTTGATCCCACAGTGCCCTAACGTGTTGCACAGCTGAGTGTACCTGCACTGGGGTGTGCAGAGCCTCCTCTGATGCCTCAAGGAGCTCTGAGTTAAAGGCTTGTAGAAACAACCTCCACATCCCCTCCAGCTCTTGTGAAAGGTGACTGTTCACAGTCAGCAGGCAGCMCTTTGACAGTAAGTGGTTTCACATTTCTTGAACTCAGCTTACAAAAGCTGGCAAAGGATCCAGAGCACTCTAGAAAGTTTGGCCTTTCTGTAATGTTTGTGCTGCGAGCGCTCTCTCTGTTTGCTGAATAAGTGATATATATTGACAATAGTCATTCCAGTCAACAAGGATGTTTTTTTGTTTGTTTCTGGTAATTTATAGTCTATTACCGCTTTGTTTGCACTGATTAGGCTCACCATAATATTCAGCAAATCCATTTTCTTTTTTTTTTTTTTGAAACAAAAATCTTTTTAAATCTGTGTGGTTTCCTCTTAGTCCACCGTACCTCCCACTGGTGAGTATCAGCCTTTCAGAGCAGCCTAAAGGAGAACTAAGGGACTTTCTTTCTTTAATGACCTTCAGCTGACCAATGTTTGATTTAAATTTTRTGGGTATAACATGTTGTTAATCGCAGAGCTATTTGCATTTATGGCCTGCAGCCATCCTTCCCTGGGCTGTGATCTCTTTCAGTCTCGCATTAAGACAAGTTTGGCTAGCCAGTACTTGGATGTTAGATTTTCCAGCCTTTCAATATATGGATACTGCAGGAAATGGTGTTTGTAGCTCTTGGGTGACACATTCACCTCAGGCCCACTATGGAACCCCASAATGAGCCAATACCCACAGCACCAGCTGAGGTGTTATCTCTTGGGTGAGAYAAGGGAACTATAGGATGTAGAGGGTGAGGCACTGAGGAGATAAAGTTTTACAAGAGCTACTGTGACTACTCTTGGGAAACAGGGAGATGTGACTGRGAATGGGGCGGGGGAGGAGGAAACAACAAATTTCCTCATCGTTCTCACTTGACATCCATGAATGAAGAAAAACTAAGAGTAAGGTCAAAGGAGGGTCTTTTCCGCCTTGAGAAAGTTAAGTTGCCTTTTTGATGGAAGGCAATGAAGRGCAAAGAATAAAAGAAGTGTCCACTGCTCAGGTTATAGTTTGGGGCAGGAGGCAGCAAAAGTTTGGAAGGGACATGCTGATGCTCTGAAGAGAAGTTGGCAGAGGAGGAAAGCAGTTTCCTTGTTTTCTCTTTAGTTTAAAAAAAGCTTAGTGACCTTGTAGCAAATGTCCTTGTACAGAGGGATGACCTTCAGGTCACTGGGAGCTGCACAGGGAGAGTGTTCCCACTCATGGGAGGGAATGCTGGACTGCAGGACTAATTGCCCCCTCCACATCGTGTGCCATCTSTTTTATTAACGTTGTCACGTTCAAAAATATTTAGTGTTTCAGAGACTTTTTGTTTCTTTCCGAAAAGATCAAAATAGAGGATACGGAGAAAGAATTTATTTCTGGAAATGCTGAACTGCTTAATTCATTCTGGGAAAAGCAGGTATTTATTTTTTAGCCCAAGGCCATAGCTGTGTGTAGGACAGCAGTGAGGATTTTGAATTCCTCCATGCCTAAAAAAGTGAACTATAGTTGTCAAACAATGTTYTAAACAAGGTGCTGGGGTGTCTGGGCCTACTATAAGAAAACCAAAATATTTAGTGGGACAAGTAGGAAGTGATATTTTTATTTATATGTTTTTTCATCCAAACATACTGAAAAGGAAACTTCAATAATTGATGAACGTTTTTTATTGTTTCTCATTAAAAAGTCATGTTTGGTTTGTTGTGTGATGGGGCATACATGGCAGTGTTGGCACGGCAGTTATGTCAGATGCTGTGTGGTGTACACTGTTCAAAGTTTAATGAACAATTCTAAGGCATTCTAAGACAAAGGAAAACATTATGAGCTTATAAAAAATTGTATCTTCTCATTCAGCCTGTGGCACTCTACTCAATTTATTTAAGTGACACTGAAAAATAATTGCACCKCTTCGGTTCTCTTCCAATATCTACTGCAAAAGATGCATGGCCAGTACRTTTGATGGGAGAAAAACCTTTATAACAGTGCTTGGAAAGGTGTGTTGTCCAATATGTAAAACCTGCATACTTGGATTTTAAAATGCTTAATGTGAGTTTAAATCTGTTCTTACTGAGGTCAATGGAAGTTTAATCACTGACTGATTTCACTGGGAACAGAGGCCAAAAGTAAGCACCTTTTAAAATCTCACACAACAACTTCTGGCACACAAATGTGGCAGCTACCAAGACAGTTCATTTTTCACCCAAACACAGAGCATGGTCCAGGGTTTTTTTATTTAATTTTGGACAAATTTCAACTGGGGGCAGTGGGAGTTTGACAGAATTAGCTCAGTGGTCCCTGTGAGACAGTGAGACCTCATTTGACATGTCTAAGATGCATAAGTGAATCTGGGAGTTCCATTTGTTGCAGTGTGTACCAGGGAATGTTCCCATACGCACATGCAAAACCGTGAACATTCTTAAGTGGGTTTCAAGAAAAGCATGAAAATTTTTCACTGAGATCTAAAGGTTGGAATTTAGTCTTGTTCCTCAAACAATACAGAATTTGAGCAACAGAAATATAGCCTTCAAGGTCCCATTTCACTTAAAATTTTTGTTAGGAATGCAAAAATGGAGACTTGTGATGGAAGCACTAGGTAAAGTCCTTGAGGAGGGTGCTGYGGCAAAGGCAAGTTTTGGAGACAATTGCCAGAAGCCACATGATCACTGAAACAGCTGCTTTATTCTACACTGAAGTGCTCCACAGACCTGTTTATTAAAGAGCTAATTCTGCTCCACGTGAAATTTTTGGTCTTCAGCTCTGAATATCATCAGGGGAGACATCAGTTGGCAGCAGATGTGGAAAGCTATTCATGTTGGCAACCCGAACAGCTTGGCTGGGGAAATTCGTGCAATACTTAAATAAATAAATAATGAATAAGGAGTCAGAATTGCATTAAGTAAACAAAGATTTTCCTTTATCACGTTTGTAGTATTTTCTTCTGAGGCTCACAGTATTTTATATTACTTAAAATATTAGGCAGATTGTGRTTATTCTCAGGTTTTCTGCACTCCTCTTTTTGTTCGCAAACTTTGAATCTATTTATTTTCAAAAAAGCAGAAAACACCCAAACTTCAACACAACCCTGAAAACATTCAGTGTCTCAGCCTCATAATAAAAAAAACCCCAACATTTCAGGCTGAAGAATGTAGCCTTTTCTAAAGACTTTCTGATGTCTAGCAATCTTGTTCAGATCTGCAGAGTTCAGGTATTAAATAATTTTCACCAAAGTTACATCCAACGGTAGTTCTTTGAAAATAGCAATTCAATTACACTGAAGATGGCCTCAGGACCAATTGGTGTAGGTTATCTTGTAATTCCTGTGAGGTCTATCTCACAACACCMGTGTGACCAGACTCCCCTTATCCAGTATCTGCTCCCTCCCCGTGATTGTGCTGATAGTGGTGAGCCTGCGGAGTTTCCCCTGGTGAAAAATAACAGTTAAGAAGGCATCATCGGAATGTTTCCACTTTTTCCTTTTTTAACTAACTAAAAGCATGTAAAGAGCCACATTAAAATCTTCTGTCAAGCGAGCTCCAATGCATTTCCTCCTGTGGAGGCCACAGGYAGCGATCCTGTGCTCGGTGATCTTTCCCTCGTTGGTCGGAGCAGGAGTTTTGCAGCGGGATCCAGCTCACAGCCCCCAGCAGCTGAGTGCTTCTAATGATAGCGTCAGGGAAAACTTCCACTAGTTATGAAATATGGGTCAGCTGCTCTGGCTATGACTATTGCACGTCAGTTAATATTTATCAAAGAYAAAAATATCTTGCTGAAAGAGAGTAGCATTTGTTCCACTGGTTTCAGAGGCCAATTGTGCCTGGTTTGGGTTTCAGACTACAAAATCGCTTCTGACTGTTTGAGGCTCAGCATCTATTTCAGTGCAGGCTGAGGGTTTCGGAGAGYGCTGGGGAAGGGGGTGGGGAGTTAAGTTGCTCAAGAGATTGTATGTAGGTTAAGAATCCATTTATATCTGGAATGACCATGTGTATTGCACATACGATTTCACTGGCTGATAGCTGTCCCCTGAGGGTTGGTGCCCATCTAGCTGAGAGACAGATGTGAACTTCTGCCAGCTTTCGGTGATCTGAAATCATGTCATGCTGGACAGGACCCTGTACATCGGCCCTGAAACAGAGGGTTTGCTTTTGTTCTCCTGGGGACAGAGGTATGGGAATGGAATTAAGCAACGCCGAGTGCCTCCGGTGCTTGTGTTCTGGCAAAGCCTGGCCCAGCCCAAAGGTCAGAGAACGAGCAGGAAAACTTCCCATTGCTTCATCAGCCTTTGGGTCAGGGACAGTGACATAATGATCTCAATCTGATAACTTATTATGAGAACTCAATGGGTACATCCTTGTATACGGAGGCATTTTCAGATCTTAGCTATTAATAATGACCGGGTTACTTTAAATAACTTTGCAGGGATGTGAAAAATCYGTATTATCAAAGGCATGGGAAAAACTGCCCAGCAGCCACAAAATTCCAGAATTTCAGCTGGAGAATACAACTAGGTGGACTCCACCTTCTGTACCTTTACTGCTCCCTGCAAGCAGTGTGAATCTCATTTCTCCCAGGACTTGGTTGAACTGACCTTTTYGGTTCCAAATAGCCCTTTTTTGGTTGGTCTTTTTTTTGTGAAAAAGCTTAGAGGGAGGACAGGGAAGAAGAGATCTGTGACGAATATTGGTATCTATTACTTCGAAACCTTTAGCCTTTTTGCATCCTATTCCTTTTTGGAAAAGCGAAGTTTATTTTTAAAAGTAAGCATTCCCAGCCCCAATCCACCTCCCAAAAAAACTCCCCAAACCCAAAACCCCCCACCAAAATACATTGTAATGTTCTTTTTAAAAGCCTACTTTCTGAGACAAAATATTGCAGTGAACTGGTGATAATTGACTTCTTAATGTTAACTACCATAGCTTGAAGCACCATACAGGCTTTGCATCATTGTTTTTGCTGCTTGATATTATTAGTACCTTTTAATTTGAAAAGAAAAATTGTGTTCCATTGAGAACAGTGTTGGCAGATTGCCTGTGCCTAAGAGACACACTTAACGTGCAAATAAATGTACGTAAGTGGTACAAAATATGAATTCATGGGAGCCTGTTCGTAGCAGTGTGTAGCTGCATCTTCAGCAAGTCGAACAGAACTGRCTTGTTTGCAGGCAGCAGAACCAGCTCTGGGCTGTGCTGGGAGAGCTGCAGGGAAAAGGCAGCTGCAGCCACATCTGAGGGTGGGATCAGCCCTAAGGAAGCACTTCCTTCAGCCTCTGTTAAAAAATATGTCAGAAGAAACCACATTATTTTATACTAGTTTGTGGAAAAGTATGTATATATTGGAATTACTGGAATAACTCCAGTTATTGTGAGTGATGTTTTCATTTTGTGGCCAAGAGTCATCAAGAAATGCTGAAAATCCAGCAAAGCCCTTGTTTTCTGTGCTGTGGAACACAGAAACCATGGCTGTTTGTTCACCATGGTGGTTCCTCTGGTGCGTTGGTTTGGCAGCTGCCATCACCTACATATGAAAATGCATCCAGGAAGAAACCTTCCAGGCCAAATAAATGACTTTGATAAGCTATCAATACATGACTAAGAGGCTTCCTTGGAAGCACACCCACTTAGTTTGAATTAAAGGAGTAGGATTTAGGACAGGAGATATAATCCAACTTGACAAACTAGTTAAATATTGACAAGAAGCAGAAAGGCAGCAGTGCTCGGGCTGAAGACAAGAGCACGCTCTTGCTTTTCTGATTTGAGCACAGCCAGGATTTTCATACCCACCATGGATGGCTGCAGGAACCCAAAAGATCCAGCCCAGTCCAATGCCCTGCATGGCTTATCATTTCTTCAGTTGTTAAAGGTAGGTCTGCTCTCCCAGGAAGCTCCCTGCTTGTGAAGGAGCTGGGTGGGTACAGTTAAAGCTGCTTTACCTTCCAGGGGGTATTTTTACGATGGGTTGCACAGTTGCAGGCAGGCTTACACTACTGAAAATTTAATGACCGAAAAATAGACAGTGGAACGTAATGCTGGACATTTTCTGCCTTGTAAATCAGAATGGTTATGCACATGTGTGTGTGTTCATTTTAAAGTGTTTGTTTAGTTGGTCGAATTATTATAAGACCGTGTTTTAAACCAGCTATTAGCTAATGGAGAGACCTCATTGCCAGGGGTATTAGGAGATTATGGCTTCATTTACCATAATGCACAGAGATAGCCCAAGTGTTCTGCTTTTTATTTACGTGTTTGTTTAAATTTATATACATACTTTAACCCATTCCATAGCATTTTGTCTTTCAACAAAATCCTTTTATAATCCGAAAGGTTGAGCAGAGATGYTGCTCCACATGATAACTGAAGAGCTATGTAAATAAAACCTGACATATTTACTGGCTTGGATTCCTGTAACTTCATATTTGGAAATAAGAAAATGTAGTAAAGATATGAGAAACAGYCGTGTTTGCTTTTCCAACAAGGTAATTAGTCAGCAGCTGGAACTTCTGAAACAAAATAACYGGAGCCAATCATCTTTTCTGTATTGCCCTAGCAGCAGTGAAATTAGGGCATAGAGGAAAATAAAAAATATGGTTGGGTTATTAGCACAAATGGTTTTATAAACAAATAAAACATAAACCAAATTGTAACAAGCACACAAGAGAGYGAACAATAAAATATTGACTGTTTATTTTAACATGGGGTCTGCCTGGGAGACGTTTCATAAACACAGGATGATGTACAGGTCAGAAAGTGATTGTCCCGTACCCCCATAACTGCAGCATTGTACTGCACAGTTCTGGGGAGCCATATGGCCTGAACATACCATACAATTCATTAGTGAACACATTACAGCTTTATATAGCCTCAGAGAAATGTGGCAACACGTGATGTAATGCTCACGGACAGTAGTTTGTTGGCTCATTTACCAGTGCTTTAAATAGAACGATGCTGGGCACATTAAATTTTATGGCTTTGCTTCTAAAGCGGGGAAAGTCCCTGCACTCTTTCTTGTTAGCAGTCCCTCTGTATGAAATGTTGCAGGGAAAGAAGGGAGCCATGGAAAGAGGAAAGTCTAACACACACGTGCAAACTGATGTCCAATGGACATCTCCTGGCTCTGCAAACACTGGGAGCAGTKCTGAACCCTGGTTGTGTTCTTAGACAGAAATCACAAGCACGTTCTTGATAAAGAACTTGGATCCTGGCCCATGGTGCTATAGCCAAGGTACCAAACTGAGAGGAAAGCCATATGTGACACTATTTGATCAAGGATTAATCTCTGTGGCTTCATCTGATCAGGAACATTTAATCAATTTTGCTGCCTTACAACGTGATAACCTTTGATATCTCAAATACCTTCAGGTCCCGGTGCGCATAGATCACACATCAAAATCAGTTCTCTGGCTTTTTGCTTTGTGTGAGTTTTCTAAGTGTACATTGGCACACTGAACCCATGTTTCACAGAGCAATGCAGCCAGCATTTGATAAAAAATGAAAAACATTCATTGATTACTCTTTGGACACATCCAGAGCCCTTCCACATGTAGAGCTGCCTGGGTGTGACTCACTTTTCTGTTACTGGAGTTTTCTGCTGCTGCAGCTTTATTGAGATCAGGGGAGTTACTGCGGCTTAACCCAGAATTGCACAGCGGTGACATCAGCCTCGTTAATCCAGGAGGGAATTCTGCACATGGAGAGGCTTCCAAACTGAATAYAGTTTTTCAGAAAGGAAAAACGGGGCTGGGAATCCAATCCAATCCGATCCAAGGAACTGAGATTACTAAGTGTAGCACATAGTGGAACGGTATCTGGTCTACAAACAATTCTGCAATAGAAAATTCCTCCCAAATAGAGCCTGATCATTTGAGGTAAATGGTTCAGATTTGCAGGACTGGGATATCAATCCCTGTATCTAAATGTAGGTGACTAAAGAAACAAAGGAAACAAGAAAGTTGCTCTGATTTTGTTAGAAATGAAGGAAATATCAGGAGATTTCTGTCAGTTAGAGCAGGAATCTTACAACAAGCACTGCTAGGGACCTCATTCCATGCATACTTGAACGTGAGCTCCGATTTGGCTTTGAATCTGAATGCAGGCTTCGTTCTCATGCTGAATCCAGAGCCCAAATAGATTTTCTCTATCTCGTTTATTTTCCCAGGCCTCATTAATTAATAAGATCTGTGTGCATTCCAGCCCAAGTTCCAGATTTTGATATCTTATGGATTTCAGCTATTTAAAGCACAATTCCCATGCATAAGTCATAGTAAACAAGAGTCAGCAGGAAGTTATCTTGCGTTGCTCAAAAAAGTAGTGAGTGCTAAATTAAATAAATAGCATGTCTTTTTAATGTTCTGTCACACAGACTAAAATCAGATAGAGCTTTTATTGAATCTGGCCCAGAGGTTAAGGAATAAAATAAATACAATGAAGTTGATTTGACTCTCCTGTTTGTTTCACTGTAGCTGGAGAAAATGTTTGCTTATGGAGGAGCACATTTTGAACAAATCCAGAAATACTTTTAATCTGCACCTCAGAAACTTGTAAGAAAGTATTGTAGTTTGGAGGGAGCTTGACTTTGAATGATCAGACTTTATATATTACTTTTCAGTGCGTTGTCACTTAATGTCATACTCCTATTTATGCAGTGAAAACCCTGGAGCTACTCTGTGTGATTGAGCTAAACCAAATGTTTGGCAGGAGGATGGGGATTTTCAAAATTAGAAGTTGCTTCTTTTGGTGTCTGGTTTTGTTTAACTATGGAAACAGAAGCTCAAGGGGAAGAAATTTTACTTTGTGATTAAGTGGCTGAAAAAAAAGTGGCATGTAAAGACTCCTCTATGAAGCAAGGTAGTTGGGTTTTCATGCTAGTTTGAAAAAGAATACAACATCTGTTTTGGTAATGGGTTTTGTGGTACTTTTTATCCATCTAAATAAAGCCAAGGAGAATAGCAAAGATGTAAGAACAGACTTCTAAGCCAAGTTCACAAATTGGCTTTAAAAGTGATTAATAACCACTCAACATAATCAGGCAGTATAATGTAATCACACTTGGGTAAGACATGAGGGAGGTTCATCAGGCTCTCCCTGCAAATGCTACAGAAAACAGTTGTTTAGTTATGTTTTGTGTTTCTGGTAAAGTTCCCTTCAGCATTGAAAGGAATTTTGCCATGGAAAGAAACACAAAATTGTCTATGTTATCCTTGTGCAGAACCAGCCACCTTCCCATAAATAAACAGGGACGTCCCTGGTTCCGTGGCAGTAATACAACACTGATCCAGTTGCTGCCCTTTCTTGATATTCCAGCACTCTGTAGCTCTCCCTAATGATAATATCTCTGTGTAGGATATAGTTTCAATTCAGGCTGAATTTTGAAGAAAGAATCTTGCAACTCATATTTTCTTTGGATTGTGTTCTGATCCTTGGCCCTGCCTAGGACAGAATTAAAATTGCATGGCAGCTCCTCCCTGAGACTGGGGCTTTAAAATCCAATTTGAAGATTTTAGTTTCGAAATGTGCCTTGAATCCTTCTCAAACTTCTTCATCTACTGTGTTCATTTCTCCTATGTAATCCACTTCTCAGGCTCCAAGATATGACACAAAATGATATTTTTAAAGATGTATTATGTGGAATATGTTGAATATCTTCAAGGGATATTAATAGGAAAATAAACACTGGAAATAGCTGTGTGTTTTTAGAAGCAAGACTAGAAATGCAGTGTTTCAGCAGTGCATAGTAAAAGAAACTTACTTCTGAAAATAAAAATTATGAAAGATTTTATTTTTTTATTTATTTGTAAACAAATCTTAGCTTTTACTAAGGACTCTTTGTGTTCTATACGAGAGTGAAGAATGGCTTTGTGAGTTATTGCCTCCTTCATGGAGGACAATCASGCAGCACCTTACAGGTACAACTGTTGTCACAGATAACAGGCAGAGTTGTCTGACCCTTCCCTGTGTTCTCCCTGGATAGTCATGTCCTTCCCATATGCAGTTTGCTGGGATTCCATATGGTCTATCTGCAGACTGCCAGACATGTGGGAAAAGAAAAGCCTGGATTGCACACATGATGACAGGCAAGCTAAAGCCTTCAGCTATTCTGCACTAAGGTCCAGTTGGCTCAAAGGGTTTTTGTCCCTGTGGCATTTGAACGTGCTGATGGTTAGGTGAGCATCGCAGACATTTCCAGCCCTATCGATTCCTTACTACACTTCTCTTTTTCATTCGTAGGTATTCAAAAAGCAGAGAAATTATTTATAGTATGCAGCCACAGGCACTGAAATCAACCTAGTTCCCCAATAATTTTAAACAAACAAACATCTGTTTGGCAAAATATTTACTAGTCAATGCCAGAACTTAATAAGGCACATACAGAAAACACTGACTGAAGGAATTACAGGAAAAACAGAGAGAAAAAAGGCCGTGAATACATCTGCTAAAATATGGCTCTTCCTTGTAACTGCTACTAAAGGCTGTGGATGTGGTTTTAAAGGTGTTTTGGTAGCTGGCAAACTGTCTTAAGGGCTCTGCTGGATTCCTGCTGGATGGGACTGTGCTGCAGAGCTGGTGCCTGGACTTCAAGAACAGTGGTGCTCCACGCCCTGTGTGTGCCCAGCTTTACCTGCACTTCAGTCACATCTTTTTTCTCAAAACTGAAATTAACTTCACATGCTATATGTGCACATATTTATGGAAGTTGGCACCAATATTATTAATTTTCTAATTCTTTCTACCAGTAGCAGTGGTTTCCACTTGTGTATGCAGTAAACCGACGTAGTGTGAGGTACAAGTCTGTTCTACAGAAGCTTGGAAGTCCAGAGGAAATAGGTTAGGTAGGAGAGCTGATCTGGACAAAGAAATGCCCTAGTATAAAACATTTTTTGACTAGGAGAAAAATTCCTTTGCTGGCATGTTTGCTGGAACAATGCTCAAAAGTAGACAAGTGTAATGTAGACGGGGAAATCTCTTCTGGATTATTTTCTRCTCCAACCCTGACATGCAACTAAATCCTGGATTTGTCTCTGTTTTATAAAATGTGTTCTCAAGAACTTCTTTATTTTTACTTTTCTCCCCTTGCAGTGTAACTTTCCTTGTGTTCCCAATGCCAACAGCTGTACACAGACACCATTGGGTTCTTGGGTGTAGCTACTGGGACTGTGCTGCGCTTCCATCTCTTGCTGCTCTGTTCAGGCACYTCACTTTCATGTTTGGTGTTTGTTATCTTTTATCTCTCATGCTGTTTTGTAATCTTTGCTCTCTTATTCAAAGTCTTGGCTGCATTTCTGTGGGACTCTTTAAAATTTGACATCCTGAGATTACATTTCTTACATCAGCCAAAACTCAGTGACATCATCACTGTCCCCACCATCAGTCACCAAAACACAGAGCTGTGTGTATTTCTGTGAAATATTTTGTCATAGTAATCAGAACTTCTGTATCTTCCCAGGGAGGTTTTAGGAAACCCAGCAGATCTGCTAATGTCTGGATATCATGTTGTTTGAGAGATGAGTTAATGCAATGGCATTTTAAATGTAATGACCTAAATACTCTTCCAGCTGATTGTAAAGTAAATGGACAAATGAAGCACATTGTTGTTTATGCTTCATTGTGTAATGGTTTAATACTCTGTCATGCTTGGTGACAAGGACTTCATCTTAACCCATACTCTTATTAACTTTGTTCAAAATCTTAATTAGAATTTTGTAATCCTGAGGAAAATCTCTAAGGTAGCTGTTTTGTTTTTTTTTTTCCCCTGAGTTCTGTGAACTGAACCCACCCACCTGTGACAGAAGTCAAGATAAGAAGTAGGTTGCTGTGCCATGCAGTGCTCCCCAGTGCTTCTGCTGGGCCAGGATAAAGCAAAGGCTGAGCTAGAGCTGCACCTTTCAGCTGGCTCTCAGCACTTAATGCCACCTTTCTGTCGCCAGCCTAGGATGATATATGGATACTCTGCTGGCTCCTGGGCTCAAAGCCTGACCCTCAGGAAAGGCCCAGTAACGCCTCATGTGTTAGGTAGGGAAATGCCTCGTTCAGCTCCTGTTGCTGCCTGAGCCCAGACTTCAGCCACAAAGATGAGATGTCCTTGAACTTCATGAGGGAAGGGAGGAATTCTGGTGGGGGAATTCTGCTCCGTTCTTCAAGAGGGCATTTAAGACTGGGGCCCATAAAAGGCTCCATGTCAATGGAACCCAGAGCCTGGCACGAGGGGTGGGGAGCTGCCTTTCTGGTGCCTTTGGAGCCTTCCCAGAACAAGGAGGGAGGTGGCTCAGAGGGGCTGCAGCGTGCTGAGAACAGAGGTGTCTTCTCTACTCACTGCATGAGCCCAGTTCAGCAGGCAAGCACTGTCCAGTTTGGCAGTTTGTGCACTCACCTGTAACTTTTCACCTTAGCAAATGCTTCATGGACTATAGTGAGGGAACAATTAGTGTAAGAACTGTGGGATCCCATAATAAAGATTTGTGTGAAGTACAGAACTTCAAGGATTGAAATGTTAAAGATRTATATAGCTATAGCTAATGCACAGCATTTATTGGAATATGCCTCCATAAATCTTCCTTTTATGGGATAATTAACTACAAGGAGAAGAGAGAGTGGGAAAATTATATGTGGAAAGTCTTTTATTTGCCAAAGCTCTGTGTTTTAGACATCTTACGCAGTCACTTATATACTGTGCAAAGAGAGACCAGGGATAGAAAATCCCACTGGCATCACTAGGGTTTTCTGTTCTCGCTTGACAGTAATCTGTGCTTTCTTTACACTCTGATTAACAGTTTTCAGTTACTTTTTGTGGTCCCAACTTGGAATTAAATGAGACAAACCATGTTTAAAAATCAGAATGCATTCTGGCAGACAGATTGTTGGCACTGCTTACACTTTCTGTGCTGTGCACGAAGCTGTGATCAGGATCTCCAGTGAGCAGACCTAAGGCTTCAAGTGGATCTGTGCATTGGAAGATGTGAAGCTGAAGGTACTGCCTGTTTAGGACCAGAAAATAACATGGCTATTAATTTCATTGTTTCGTATGTTAATAATAGTTTCCTTTGTTCTCTCTTAATTACACAAAACAGTCACATGTCTTCTGGTCCCCCACTCTGCAGAGTAACTTAAAGACATACACTCTGTTAGACTCTTTCAAACTCTGCTCCAGGAGTAAATAAATGGTGGAAGCTTTATAAAGCCCTTGACACTGTTCCAGGATTTAAAACCTCTGTTTATCCAGGATTCAACAAGGACAGAAATGACTTTCACAACAGAACTCTAAGTAATGCTCCCTGCTAAAGCTTGAGTCCTTGAGATATCATTCATTAGCTCTCAAATTTATGTCTACTGTATATTGGCTTCAGGCAGAATAGTTCTCCTTTTAATGAAGGACAACTGGATTTTTCTCCTTGATCCATGTAAGTCAGCGTCTGATGTTATCTTGGAGATAAGTAACAAACCTCGAGTTTAAAATAGAAGGGCAATGAGCTGCTCCCCCCGGGGCAGGAGCCCTCCAGASCTTCCCAGTGTGCTGCTCTGCACCCGGCGGGGAGGGAGGGGCTGCACTTCGGTGTGAATGTAAATATGTGCAGGGAATTATAAAGAAGAGGAAGTTTAAATGTAAACAAAATAGTAAAACCAGCACAAACAGCACAGTGAGCTACCAGGAAGTGACAGTACTTGCAAAGAGAATTGAAAGGAAAGACATGGAGAGGGCACAGATGAGTGCAATGTGTCAGTGGAYGTGAGTTCCCATGGGGAGAAGGGTGAGGGTGGGATGGGAGCCCTGAGTCTGACCCTTCTTCCCTGCCCGTCGCAGTGAGAAGGTCTGCACATGGAGCAGTCCTGGAGTCCTGGAAGCCTGCATCCTTGCATGCTGTAGAGAAGATTGTTTAGCTTTGTTTCTACCAAAAGAACCCTCAAAAGCACGTGAAATGAAACCCTGAGTGCTATYAGGCTCACAAAGGACACCAGACTAAGGTGACACCACCAGTTTCTTGTCTTGGTGTGCTGTTTCTCAGTTTGGAAGTYGACAGCCTCTCGCAGGTTTGGCAGTGGTGTTACCTTAGCTGAGGTCAAGGGCCTCACTGTAAGGACCTGTGTGTCCTGTCTTTGCAAATACAAAATAAGATGCAAGGTGCCCATCTCCTAAGTCTGAGCTTACAAAATTGTGGTAGTGTGCCTTGATGAGACCACACCCTCARAAATAAGAGATTCCACACAGAAGAATTGTTACTTGTCCTCTTTCTCTTCGTAGCTTGTGTTACACTTCTTGGTATTTTGCAGGGCTTGAATATTTTTTTAGCCTGCAATAAGTTGCAGTTTTTCTAATATAAAGATCAAGTGATAACTTAGAAGTTACCTAATGAGGAAGTGCCTCATYTGCCTCCTGGGATTCTGCCCTTTACTTCAGCAGAGCTCTTGCATCTTCAGATTGGTTACACCAGAGGGTTTGGATATCCAGGTACCTACAGTCTTGTGTTTAACTTGTCTCACCAGGAGAATGTGTTGCTTTGGTTGGGTGGCCATAGCTCCTCAGTGCATCAYTGACACTGGCAGTGCTTCAGTCACACAGTGAAGGAATTCAATACCAAGTAGTATGTGACCATAGTAATGAATAACACCTACCATGGGCTTCAGATTAAATACACAAATCTTCACTTGATGGAATATCTAGATAATGATGAAGGAACTCTTTTGTACCACAGACTGTTTGGAAATGTGCATTTACATGACTACTCTATTAATTCATTMTAACATATTTTTTATTATAGCAAGGGATGTATCAACCCAACTTTAAAATCTGCACCTTTAAGAAATACCAAGAGTTTTAACTCATGRACAGTGTCTTCCTGACATCTGTTGAGCTTGTCTGTAGTCAAGAGAGGGCTTAGCTGTATATCTGAGGTTTCAGAGCAGGCAGGCTTTGCTCTGGCATGGAAAGGCACATCTGGATGTCCCAGCCGTGTTTATCAGTTCACTGATCTGTTCTAGCCTGTATAGCGAGAGGTTACAGAATTAGACTGTTTTGTATAAAAAATAATCTACTCCACGATTAATGGATTCTCTCTGCTCCTACTGTAGATGAGTATCAGCAGAGTATTCATATCAGTACATACTCTACTGATGATATCCTATGGAGACACTAAGTCATCTCTTCACCTTTTCAAGCAGTATTTTAAACACATGCAGGCAGCTGTAATCTGTATTACTGGGTCAAGATTGGTASATTATTTTCTAGAGTAAATAAATTAGACTGCACTGATCTGCAGATGAGTTGTCATAGTGGGGCCTGTCTGAAGCAAAAGCTGCAATGAGAAACTCMCCAAGTGTGCTTCAGTCTGCACAAAAGATGTGATGTCCAGAGGAGCKCAATAGCTTTACTGAAGTTGCACATTTCTTATTTAATCTGAATTAATGTGACCAAGTAGGCAGGTACATTGAATAACCATGTAATGCTTTTTTAAAAAGGTGTGTACAGGTTTTGTCCAACTCATTTCAGTATAGGCTAGAGGAGGTACATAACTTTGTCTGTTCTTTGGATCCTGAAAAGATGCTCTGAGAAAGCAGGCAGACAAATCAGAYACGTGACAGAGCTTTTTTCTGACTGCTGTTTGGATTTTCATGTGAACAGAAGTTTGATTGGCTTGGGGTTTTATTTATTTGAGACAAACAAAGCTCAGATGCTGTATTACCCTGCACTTGCTTGGCTGTCTTTATAGGAATATTTGTGAGCTGGCACACCTTTCATTTGAAATGAAGTGGAAAATCTCCAGCACTGAGCCTGGTTTTGGGTTTCATCACATAACTTTCAAGCAACCATAATCTACAGTGAATTTTCACTAAAGTAAGCTATGTGTTTCCTCAGATTTAGTGAAGAGAGTAATAAAATGTGGATTAGCTGCTGAAAACTCTTATGAAAACTTATTTTCAGTATSTGAAAGGGAAATAAAATTATTACTCAGTCTCTGCAGTGAAATGGAGGGAAATAATTTTAAAATCAGCTCAGTTCCTTTCTCACTGTCTAACATCTATGATGCTCCRTGCCCTTTGTACTAGTCTCAGATACAGAAAACTCATGAATGATGCACCTTTGTAGACACAGCTGCAAAAGCTTCAGCCCTACACGTTTTCCTATGAAGATTAAATAAATAAAACAAGCAGTCGGTAGCTAGTTCTTGAATTCCTGCTGAAAACCAAGATTTAACATCCTTTTTGGCAGTGTAAGGTTGAATTTATTGCAAGATAACCCCATGATAAAAAATCCTCAAACTTTTCTCTGAACTACAGAAAGTGAAGATTTTTCAGTTTCTGAACTTCTTGTAAAGTTCTTGCCTACCTTCAGGAAGCTCTGGGCAAGGTTCTGTGTTTCAGCTCCTTTCAGTTTTTTAAAAGACTGTTGGATTACATATTGCACTTACCAGTTGTGGTGATGGTGGCCATATGGCATTAAAATAAAGCAACAGCTCGAATTTGGGCTATTTCCCTTTCAAATACCATATCCCTATCACCCCAAATCAGGTGTCAATCCACAAACAGCAGAAGCCGAAATGTCCTACTGAAAGTTTTTCTCCTCTTCCTTTAAGTTTTTTGTGGTTTGGTTTTTTTCTTTGTTTTTTTGTCCTAAAATCTCCCAAAGCACTTCCTGGCAATGACAACACAGTTACGGCACACTTGTGTGGAATATCAGAACAATCTCACCAGACTCCTGTGTAACCTATCAGAATTTCCTCGGCACTCCCTTACACTAATTATCCCTGCTAATTCACTCCCAAGCACGGAATAATCGCGAGTTTCCGTGTGTCCTGATATTATAGGTCACCACAATTTTCTTCTTCTCTCCAGTGTGTTTATTAGCCCTTCAGCTTTGTTTGTGAGCGAATTTGACCACGGTTGAACTTATATCAAAAGGAGCGTTGAACAAAGCGSCCCTCGTTAGCCCCCGAACCCATCGTTCGTGAGCCGAGTCGCGTTCCTGCGCCGCGGCCGACAGAGGGGCACGCAGGGAGCCTTGGCAGGCCTGAAGGGGCTCTGCTGGAGCACTCATGAATGCACAATTGATGCTTTCTGCAACAGCACGACGACCTCTTCTTTTAATTGCACTCCGCCGAGCGGGGCTGCTTTGTGCCCTTGTGGGAAGTGCTCTGTGGCAGCCAGTTTTTGAGCCTCATCTCCAGGCAGTTGATAGGCTGCCACCACAGCTATCGGACGTAAAGCTGGCCTACGTGGGGTACGCACTCATGATTCATAATATCGATTATTGCGGAACATTACACACAGGAATGAAGCTGGATAGCCTGAAAAATCTACAAGTGGAGTGCCAGTCCACACAGCAGAATTCGTCATTATGGGCATCGTCCTGGTTCTCCGTTCCCTGTGCTGAGTCTGTTGAATAGACAGATGAGTGCAAGGTCTCAGGTCCTCATCTTTAAAAGCCATCAATCAACTGGCCCCTGCTACCTTTGAGATCTCTTGTCCTTTCATGACAAACAGTTGCCTCCCGAAGAGGAGAGAAGCTACATTTTACCGTGGGAAATACAWTTTTTTTTTTTCCAGAAGTCATGTAAAGATAATATAAAATAAAGATAATATCAATTCTTTCCAGAATTGAAAGTCGGATTTGTTTCCTCAGATTTTGGTTTACCTGAGTAATTTCATCCCACATGTAACCTACTCTGCTGGCTCGGTTGAGTACACAAATGGACACGCAATAAAATAGGCTGTTTCTCCTGTAGAAGGAGAAGGGAAGGATAAAATAGGTATTTTCTTATTTCTCCTTTTATATGCCCTAGGTTTCTTGGATAAGTTGGTGGACTGTACCATGTAGATTGCAATTTAGGGAAGAAAAAGCTGCAGTTGGGTGGTTTTCCATGATTTCCAATTCCTACCTGTCAGTGGGCATATGTGCATGTATGGGATGTGAATAGGAGATATTAATGAGTCTCAGCAGTTTGTTCTTTTTTTCTTTTGTTCTTTCTGCTTGCTGTGATGAAGCAATCTGGGCTGCATCACTGAAGACAAAATTATTATGCTTTGCAAGTGAATAATAGATGTAATCTATTAATTTTTCCTAATTAACCCAGAAGACTGAACTAGGGCAATACTTTCTCTCCTGGTGACATTGATCTAAGAACAAGAATACAGTCCTGACTGGCAAAAAATCTTATGTTTGGTCAGAAAATATTTGATATACTGTCATCAATGAGATGAGTCCCCTCAGATCCTCATGTATGGGAAGTGCCAGGCAGGAATCAGCAGGGCTGTCACCTTCAGGAGAACAGTGCTGCCTGTCACCAGGTGCTTGGTGCCACACTGCAGCTGGCGTTTCAACATGAACCTCGCTTTGGAAATGGCCAAAGCACTTGGCAGAGTGGCCATTCCCAGAGATTGTCCTTTGGTGTAAATATACCTATATAAGGTATGAACACAAATGGATGGTCTCAAAGCCCATGTGATGGATTCAGTGGAGTTCGAAAGTCCATTTTTGGGTTGTTGTGTTAGGACTTTGCATAATTCAGACACAAATAGAGGTAGTGAGTGCCTGTACATTTTGAAAGTAGGGTGCATGTGTGGTGTATGGCCTTGGCTGAGCCTCTGTGACATGTGCAGTTTTCTTTGCTGTCACTTTGATCTTGTAATTCTGAGGCTTGGAAAGTTGATGCTGAGGGAAGATGATGTATCCCAGGATGTTTGTTCTGTCATGAGCAAACTAAAAGTTACAAGATGTTACTCAAAGCTGTGCTCTTTTCCAGGTCAACTTTTATGCATATGCAAAGTGATACCCAAAGCCTTTAGCKTCTCCTTATTGTGCTCAAGCACTGAGCTGTGAAATAGTGCTTAGAATTGATCACAGATGCATAACACAGTCCACCCAATGTGATAAAACTCCTTTAGGTGTAAGGCACAATTAAATGGAAGCTGAATGCAAGCACACGATGTGTGTACTTTATAAATTGGATAATAAAATAAATGTTCATTGTTACTTCAGGATTCTTGCGTTATATACAATGTCTATAGATCTTAATGGAATAAATGTAGTATCTGAAGGAGAGTATACTAGAGCTTATTTTGGCATAAATTGCTTGATTATTGGAACTTCCTATTAGAATTTCCTGTAAAGCTCATTAATGGAAATAATTAGAAACAAACTCTTCAGATCCACTTTGCCAGACTAATCTTCTTTACAAATTGCCACTCTAAAGTAATTTGTGTCTCTCTCTTCTGAAGAAACTTTATCACAAGAAAGAAATGCAATATTAGGTTTGAAAATTAATACACGATAATCTTCTGATGAGTGTTGGACAGCACGTAATGAGCTTATGCTTTTGCAAGCAACTGAGTGAGAAAAATATTGCTGAAATGTAGGAGGAGAGCTGGGATGGGTCTGAATCCTTTTGAATTAAATTTCATACCTTAGATGATAAGTAGAGCTCTAGCATCTGGTTTGCAGTTGGACAAGACAAACAGTGTTGTGACCCTTTTAGAAAGATATATTCAGTTTTTAGGGAACTAGGCTTGAATAGAGACGACCAGAAGTAGATTTTTTAGAGACCTGAAACAAGACTAAGTGGCTTAGACTACCTGTCTCAGACTGAGGTAAGATAGAGCTGTAAGTGCAGCATAAACTCTTGTCGTCTGGCGGAAAACTCCCACAAGTGTACTCAATTGGAAATGAAAGGCGCTGGGAATGTAAATGTAGATGTAAGTACACAGCCCTTGGCATAGATGGGATGCTCATCAGCAATTTCTCATATCTTACATGTTCTTAAATGCTTTCTCATAAGAGGTAAATAATTACCACTCGCTGCACAGCAAAAGGAAGGGATCTAATATGCTACTGACTGGAAGAATTTCAAAGCATAACTGAGTAAACCTCTTGAGCAGGAGAAAAGTTCAGCAAGCAATATGGTTGTTCTGTGCTTTTAAAAGAATTCACATATCTGTGAGATCTTTCCTTGTTGTATGTGGGTCTGTGACTGATGTCAGCAGGTAACATCACTGTTAGTTGCACTGCAACTTAAAATAGACCTCACCAGGGGCTTTTAAATGTCATTTCTGCACAGTCATATCATGAACCCCAATTCCTCATAGGATAGCATGTTGCCCTCTTCACTCAGTTCTGGCATTCTTCCAGTGTAGCTGTTGTAAATCTTTGGCACTTCAAATTCAATCTTCTCTTTTTTTTTTTTCCTCAGACCATAGTTTACTTAAGAAGAGGTAAATAAAAAATCCTGTGCCATTTGCAAAACATTTCACAGGTAGCAGTGCCCCAAATGAATTGGTGAACACAAAAGCAGCCTCCTGCAAGAGTGCTGCCTGGTGAGACAGAACTGCCAAGAGGATGGCCCAAAAAACCTGAACACCCCTGTTCAAAGATGAGTGGAAAACTTAGGTTATAAATATACCTTAAATACCAGGATGATTAAAGGTGATGTGCAGGAACATTCCCCAGACTGCCTCAGTGCAGACCCTTAATAAAAACCCCACTTGCTACTGAGGCTGAAGCGAGACCTCTCATTTCTGACAGCCCCGGTGCCAGCTGTAAACAACCAGTTTGCAAGAATTATTTGCAGACAGGGGGTAAACACTTCACAGAGCCACAGAGCAGATGGGATCCTGCAAGGGCCTCACATTACCTACCTGCATATCCCCTACCTGCTGATTTCTGTTTCATCCTGGAGGTATCTGCCTTTCTGTCCTCACTCAACTCGGAACAAACTTCAGAGCCTGGATTGCAGCTTCCCAAGGTATAGCAGAGGGAGACTGTCCCTCTCACTTTAACATGGAAACTACTTCACCAAATGAATTTTATAGGGAAGCTTATGATCAGGAAMAGAAACCCTGTTTGTGGGAGGTGAGGATGGGGGACGACACTGTGACCTTGCTGAGCCCAATGTGGCTTTAGGCATTGACCTGTGCAGGGATCAAGACTTTATCCAGTAGTCCACCAYTGCTGCCTACAGAAGTCATTTCTGGAACTGAGGCAAAAGTGGATTTGCCACAGCCAGTACCTGGAAATTACAACAAATATTTTTTTTGCAAATACRTGTTGATGCCAATCAACACATTTTTCTCATTTCCCTACTGTAGAGCTACCCACGACTTGGATTTCATYATTTCTAATCATGTCTAGATGCATTTTGTTGTGTTCATAACTCTTATGTTCTGCTCACAACTYACCCTTTTAATTATTTTAACCATGAAGTGACCAGGAATTATTTCTTGGAAATGCACAAACAGAATCTGCTGCTTAGAAAGAAGGAGAATTTTGACTCATAACCTCATGTCTTCATTGCARACCAAGATGGGTCTGTTTTCCTACTTGATCGTGCTAAGGTGTAAAAATCTCCTGAAGATATGTGTATACATGATGGTTCCCCTTTGAATATTCCTTTAACATTTGGCCAAATATGAAGCTTTTCCTCAMGGGTTTTTTATTCCAATAAAATGACAGTAATAGGATCTGAATGCTGGAAACAATAGATCTTTCTAGAAGGCTTCCAAGAGCTGCATGGATGTGTTTCTCCATTGTTAAAGATGTAAATGATGGCTCTGTACTTCTTATAGGTTTGTGTATTTAAGCCACTGGGTATTCTACAGCAACGAGAGATTCACAATACAGTTCTAAAATCCTGCAGAAAATACAATTCTCCATTAAATTTCATGCTTTTTTTCCAGAAGAGCTCATTTGTTAAATGGGGGGCAGGTCGAGGGAATAAACAGTGAAAAGGAGCATTAAGACCTCTTTAGAAAATTAGACTTCACAGAACCAAATATACATTAGTAAAACTTTAAATTGGCTTCATTAACTTCTCTAAATTATGCATGCATTAATGGGATTCTTATTATTAATTCATGCAATTGTTTATACTACTTTTTTGATAGGGCTTTATTTATTTATTTATTTATTCGTGCTATTCCAGCACTGCATTGATGGGACTCATTAAATGTAATGGCATTTGGCAATTTATCACACAGATTAGAAGCCCTTTCCAGATCACCTCTACTCACCCTTTCTTTTGGAGATCATTTTTGGCATATATCTGGGAGGCAATGAATTGCACAATTTTCTTGCATGAAGCATTTCAAAACCTGTATGCCTGAGCGACATATTTGAGTTTTTAACCGGCATTCCTCCCTTTTCTCTCATTTGTTCTTATTTTGAAAGAACTCCTTCAGACTTCTGTGTTAATTCTAACCACAAAAAATATGCTTAAAAATGCATAGAGTAGTGAAACAGCTCAGTTAAAGTCAATAATTGGCTTTACCTGACTGTATTTTATCAACTGCCTTCATAAGGTGTTGTAGAAGAGCTTTCCAAATACTAAAAAGCTCTATTATTTAACACCATTGTAACATCAGCAATATATAGAATAATGTATTCCCAGCAGTGCATAATGAGGCTGTAAATTCCTTCGAGGGTTCTGGCAACATTATGAACCACCAGAGAAAACTTGATTTTTTTTAATTTTCCTTTTTATGTCACCAAAGTCAGGGCAATCAATTTATGCAGCTTTTGAAGCAGATTACTCCTTCAGAGCATGGTGGGGCAGCAATCAAAGTGCTGCAAACCCCAGCCAGGCTGGATGGCAAGCGTGCAGTGTAGGGGATGGGAGACACAAAAGAATCATTCAAAGTCCTGTTGCTTCTGAAGTGTAAACCACCAAGTGAAAGGGTGTCATATGGATTTTTTTTCAAAGACTTGGCTGTAGTATTTCTTTGTTGAAAGCCAGGTTTTAATTAAAGAGTCTCCGTTTCAGATGTATTCCTGAGCTCATAGGCAGCAGTCCCGAGCAGTAGGTTAATATAAGATTGTGTGGGGAAGCCAGCAGTTGCTCTGCATAAAGATACATACACCTCAGGGTGTGTTTGTCCTTCTGGTCCAAGCTGCAACTTAATGTTTTTTTCTATTACTGGTGATTTGAGAAATGCTTAGGCCAGCAAACGTTCATTACTAATTGCATAAAAATAAAATTTACAAGGTGATCAGTAGAAGGGCAGTAAAAATGATGAGGGTCACTTATGAGGAATGAAAGAGTGGCAGAGGATGATGGATGTTTTGAAGTTTTTCATTGTTTTTCTGCCTCTATGCTTTTTGCCCCTTCCCTTGCATCCGGGGTAGTAAAGGACATCACACCTGCACCAACTTAATGGCAGCCACACAACGATGTCCTGAACTGCAGAGTCTGTGACTGTCCAAGGTTTTAGATTTTACTTTGGAGTTGTCACCTGAACAGGGTTTTTTAAAACAGCTCCTTGAATTGCAATTTCCCTATGAACATCCAGTTTCTATGTGTATGTTTCTTTGCTCCCAGAAACTTTCTTGTTTTGTGCTCTAATTCCTCTGCCTGAAACAGGCAGGATTTTCCTACCATATCCCTGTGATTTCTTTAGCTGGATCTTCCATGGTTGAAAAGTTTGGCATGTCTCTGTTTTCCTGTCCACTTGCTATGCAAATGTGCATGTTTTCCGGGATAGTCTCAGCCTGAGGAAGCAGGGAAGTTGCTCGCTGGAGTGGGGAAGGACTAACCCGTGACCTTGGCTGAAAGCTGTGTTAGCCCCGAGTTATTGTTCAGCCCAAGCTGGAAGGGCTGAATTGCTTGTGACTGATGTGCTGTGATCAATCACTCCGTGAGCTTGCCCAGCTCTGAAAAGGACACAGAGCTGGGGACGGATGAGTTAATGTTTCAAAGCACTGGTGTCTACAGGATTTTCAAAGTTCTGCCCACACTGTTGTATCTAGTTTGAATTTATAGCATACCAGATCTCCATCATAAGCATTGACTGTGGACATTTTCACCAAAGAAACTTTGTAGACACTTTAAAACTACCTCAGATGCATTGTGCAAAACATGGACATCAACATCACCTTGCACCAGCTTGTATCCATCTGCCTAAAAGAGGGAACATCCTTGTCCTCTGTGCAGTGCACAAACTTTTCTGGTTATAAAGCCTGTTTGGTTTGTAGCTGTGAACATCCAGGCAGGTAGTTTCTCCCAGTCCCCAGGGCAGTGGAGAAGAAAGATTCAGCGGTCACTGGTGTGCAGAATTATCCCAAACACAATAGATTTTCCTCATGACAAATCACACATAATCTCCATAGCAACCTCACATAATTATGCACAAGATTTCAGTGTAGCAACAAAAATAAGCGTGGCAGGAATTGTAAAGAATAGTTATATAGTGTGAGACAGATGTGGGAGTAGATGATGTATAGAAGACTGAAACACAACTGTTCTCAGATGTAAAAAATGAACAAAAGACAGAAAGATTGCCTACTTTGTATTGTGGAGAGTGGTGATTAAATCAGTATATTATCTGGAAGTTGGAGATGATGGGCTCAAATATCTCCTCATAATACAGAGGTTCCTGATAGTGCCACAACAGTTTGAGGAATGCCAGCAGCAGTTTTATCCCACTTTCATAKGATTATTACAGCTATAAAAATGATCTCTGAGTTGTAAATTGGCATGCAAGAGCTAAATGAAGGAGGGGTTTGGTTGTTGGGGTTTTTTCCCAAATTTTGTTTCAGTCTGTTTAGACAGATTGATTAGAAGGAGCTTAAAAATATTATGGGGAGTTTTGTCATCATCTTTATTTATTTATCTATATTTATATCATCTATATCTAATCAATCAATCAATCTATCTGTTCTTTGGAATTCAAAGATTGCTGATACCTTCCACATGAGCAGATTTCTCGTGAAAGAAAGACTTTTTCATAGCTTTGTTTTTTCAAAACTGCACAAGGATTTAGGGAGATAATGGAAGAAAAATTTTTTAATTTATTTATGCTTAATGCAGTGGTTTTTTTTTTCCTCCTCTGCTCCAAGTACTTTGTACAGAATGCTAAATTAACAGCCAACCCACCTGTGGTGTAACCGTTCTGTGTCATCAGTGAATACATCAGTGGTGTCAATGCAACTCCCAGATTATATATTCTGCTTATGTATTCCTGYGCTGATGAACCCAATGATCCCACTGTTGGAGCCAGCCCATCTCAGGAGTGGGGGCATCTCAGAGGCCCTGAGTGTTTTGAGCTTCAATGGTATTTGAGGATTCCCAGCAGCAGATTCAATAATTAAGCCCACGCTTCAAGGGCAATAATTCTGTGTCAAGACGTATCTATGATTAAATCATTCTGGTGGTGATTTTCTTTTAATTATCATGGCCTGATCCAGAGCTCCACATCTAACCTGGCTCTTCTGAACTCAGGTTGACTTCAGCTGATTATGACTAATGCCATATAAAAACTGGTATAATTACATTAATTGAAAGTTTGGCTAAAAATATGGGAGGAGAAGAGATACTAAACCAATCCATAAAATTTCATTCAACTATTTCCATTCAATTAATGTTATGTGCTTTTTWAAAAATTCATTTTATTTCAATCCAGAACAAATTTAAGCCATAGGAAAGCATAACTTTCTTACTTTTAATATTTTATGCAACTTCATTCCCAGTTTATCTTCCTCAAATAGCAGATCACATGGATAGCAGGGGTGGTTTTGGTATTGCTAGTGGTGGTTTCGGTTTTGCTAATTTGCCTTATTGAAGACTCTCAGTTTTGTTCACAGATGAGAAAAGTTGAAGCAAGAACTGACCATCTTTCCTAATCCATGTTTTTCTTGACCCTGAACAATCAATAATTTTTAATTGAAATATATTTTAACGCTATGTGAAACTGCCAGGTGAGAATCAAACCRTGACATTTCTCTGCCCTTACCCCTTCTAGAGATTTCATCTCTTCCTCTTCAGGTCTCTTGGATCTTTTCTTTATTTAAAAACGAAAGGTCTTGTCTTCCAAGAGCTGTGAATATCTTCACTGTCCTTCCTGGCAGATGGCAGGCAGTGGGCTGTCATTTTGGGCACCTCAGAAAGAAGTTAGGGCAAAAATCTGTGTCTTGTGATTCCGTCTTCTCCTGAGTATCCAAACATTTCTGTGAATGAAGTGTGTAGGCTGGAGTGGAATAGCCTTGGCTTGCCAATGATGAGCTCTGCTAACTCTAAGCAAGGTTTATCCCAGGATTCCCCGGGGTTTGAGTCCACTGACTTGCACTAATATGAATTAGTTGTTTTGGATCCTCTTTAATAGAGCATTCAAGATTACCTTAGCTTCTATTTTTACTTTATGTCACTTCTATTAAATYGGCTTACTAATATTGGGTATTAATGAGTTTTAGATATTTTTCTTGCATTCAATATATCTCTTTCTCTTACTATTCAATTAAAATCCTTTTCAAATGAAGCAAAGACGACTACAAGAAAATAATTGAAAGTTTGAGTAAGATTTTCTAGAAACGAGGAAGCAAGCACCACATCCTGTTGAGGTCTATTAACATTTCATACCACAAGATGTTCCGTCTGCTAATATAAAACATAATAAGATGATTTGTCAGTAGATATATGCTGAACTTCTTATTCCACTCTCAGTCCATTTTATTTGCATATAAAGTGGCCCATTTACACTCAACAATAACTAGTCCTGAAGGAATGATATTTAAGAGGAGAATATAATTAATCTATTCAGGTCATAAACATTTTCTTCGGGGCAATGGGCAACCATCTAAGACAACATTCATAATCATTCATGGACATTACTAAAGTAATTTAGAATGAGCTGGCGAAGATGAGGATAGAAAAAATATTGCCATTTTATTCCAAGGACATATTTATGTTGGCCTTACGCAGCTTTTTGAGGATTATATTAACAAAAAAATCCTTTCTATTTTTTTTGTATTTGGCTTTGTGTAGATGCTGCATTGTGTTCCATAGAGTGCTTAAGTGATGTAGGTATTGTGTTTCCCATCACTTTATGTCAGAGCTCAAAAAGCATACAGGGATTTTGCTATTTTTCAAATATTATGACCACCTTATATGGAAAATAGTTATAAAGCTCCTTAGCAGCTCTAATTATGATAAAAGGTTTTCAGCGGGTCTGCCAAATAAGAAGGCATTTTTCAAGTATATTTCCATGCTACTTCATCTTGGGTGTCTCGACACAGGTTTTTATAAACTTTAACTATTTCAGAATTCTTTGAAASTTACCTGGATTGAAGAGGAGGAGGAGAGGAGGGAATTGGAGAGTGTGCAAAGGAACACCCTGATCTGCTGCAGTATGGTACCCCCTGTGGTACCACGCAGGATTCTCCTGCCCTCTTCACTGAAGGTGCAAGGGGGCTTCATACTGACAACAAATTATGTACAGAGGATGACAAGTGTGTAAATATGCAGAGGCTGCGTGAGAAAACATGGGGAAGCCAGTCCCAGCTACCTGAGTTCACATGTGCACTCATTTTGACATGGTAATTTAAAAAAATGAAAACAAACAGGAAAACAATGCTAAGCAGCTACAAAAGGCCACAGTCAATAAAGCACTTGCTCAAACCACTCTGTTGCTGTGGCATAGGCTCAAGCCTGTCTACTCAGTTCCCTTTAATGGCAATGCATATTGTTTAGGGAACCTTAGGAAATAAATGTTTTACTTAAAAATATATTTTGAAATTAATTTTATTTTTTCAGGAGCAAAAGGGCCAACAGATAATGTTTAAGCCCAGAAAGCGAGTAGGCTGAGCCACTTCTGAGGCATGGGTATTACCCTGTGATGAACTGGCTTACCACCCAGATAAGTCACAGAAAACTAACAGTCACAAGAGGAAATCTGAAAAAACTGGTAATTACTGACCACAGCAGAATGCAAACCTTTCATATGTTGATCAACTGTAACTAATTTATGTGAGTTTATCATCTTTATAATAGATTTTAGATATTTTGTGGATGTAGCTAAAGAAAACAACAGCCCACATTTACCAGGCAGGAACCACTCAGTTATTGCAGATGCAGCAAGCAATTCAATCTAATCTGTAAAGTTCAGATTTGCTTTAATCTCGTGTTCCCAACAAATTCAAGCTGCTCATGGAGCAGTGTCAAAGGACTGGCCACAGCAGATGATCAATTTGTCATGCTCTTATTATCACTGCACTTCAACTTGGAGGGAAGCAGAGTTTGGTTTGAGCTTGACAGACAGAGGAGCCAATAGCTGCCTATCTGTGTCATAAGGCAGATGGGTTGGTGTCAGTGTGTGCATTTCGCTCTGTGAGAGAGGAAAACTGTCCAGCCACCCTGCATGGATCCCAGCATTTTCCTTGAGATTGGATTTTTAATGGTCAGACATCTAATTGGCCAAACAGACGGCTGCTCACATGAAAATGAGAAGGCTGCAGGGAGAGAGCTGCCTTTCTGAAGGCCACACATCTATTGGGGATTTAGGCCTTCTCTGGAAATGTGTTTCTAATTTTGGCATATCAGCGGGAAAGAAATTCTGAGCCTAGGCAGGATGGAGSGAAATATTTTTTTATATATATACAGGGTTCATGCTCTTGAGGTTTAGTGGCTTTTAAAAATGTGATCAAATTTATCCTGTGAGCTCTTCATGTTGTCTCGCTCCTAATTTCCCACTGACACCTGCTGAGCTGCGTGCTCAGCACCTCTCCCCGGGCAGGTGAGCAGTTCTGATACGGCCGCTCGCCRTCGGTGCAGGGACTCCCCCGCCTCATCCCCTCTCTGCTCTGTCCTCTGCCATGGGTTTTTACCTTCCTGATGGGAAATCAAGCCCTCGGAGTGAATACARTGGGGCGGGTTGCAGGAAGTCAATGGCAGAGCTGGCAAGGAGAAGGTAACAGGATTTTCCATTGGCTCCGTCTCTGCAAATTTCCAGTGGGATGAAGAGAGTTGCAGCAGCAGTAAAATTCATTGCATCTGGACCTGCAGAAGGAGGCTTTCTGTCTGTGCTGTGACATGAGAGGCATGGCCTGGAGAAAATCAATGATGAGGCAATTGAGAGCAGTGAGCTGTTCCTACAAAGTGCAAAGTTTTCAATCACCGTTGTGGGCAGATAATAAGAATGCTTTCATTTACACTGTAGAAACTTGTTCAAGGCAGCAGCAGAGGTGTAATAATAGACTTTGCTTCTGGAACTGACAGCAGGGGATTGAGGTAATCCTCAGGCAAATACTGGTCTCTGAGATTTCCCCCCTTATTTTATGAAAGGTCCTGTTTCTTTCCTTAAACCTGAGGCCTGTTTGAGCTTCCTGAAATCCTGAGCCTTCAGTGAAAGAGCTGCATGGAAGCAGTGCCCAGGAGTCCTGGCACCTCCTGCCTAAAGCCTAAACCTACCCCACACCGTTGGCAGTGACAGAGCTTACAGAAATGGGATTTTATAGGAATAAGCCATCTCCTGTTTGCCRGCCCCAGCTCCCTCGATGGCAGCAGCACAGGCACATCCAGTGCTGTAYTCCTGTTCACCTTGTTCTTGTCCTGGTGGAAGGAAACAGCAGTGCACTATATATTGGTGACTTCTAATGAACAAAAWTTTTTAAACGCTTGGATAAAAGGTAAAATTCAGCTGTATTCAGTGCTACCTTTTAAATATCATAAGCTCCAAGAGAAATTGAACGGCCATTTAAGGGAATCAGGGATTTTACTGAAATCCTGCAGTAAAATTTGCCTGTCTTCTGAAAGATGAGTACTGCTGGAAACAGGAGATTCTGACTTCCTCAGCTCTGTTCTCTCTTCATCACCATCTTTAATGTTTTTAAATTTGAAGTAATGGGAAGAGATCATCTGGCACAAAATATTAGGGAATGCGGGATAGGTGGAAGACTGTCCAGTTACTCTGCTTGGAGGTGTGGGGACAGCCCAAGATTAAGAGCTTTCCAAGGGAGGTCAGCTGTGAAGGGTGTGCTCACTTGTTGTGGGGTTCTCTTGAGAAATTTAAAGTCTTTCCTGAGACCCTGATGATCTTTCTTCAGTGTTTCTTTCTGAATGCCTGCACTTTACTGCCTCCTACGAAGCTCTCGAGGCTCCCAGTGAAATTTGTTCAAGTGTTTGCAATCACACCAACCCACCCGCCCAGCCCCATGAAGTCATGCACAAAAACTGTGGGATGTCAAATGTCGTTGGCATTCCTTCATCGCCTCTGGAGCCCAGGATCCTCCTGCTAGCCCTGACCCGAGCCCAGCCTTATTTATGACTTACAACTACAGCAACAGATTTGGTTTTTATTAAGCCAAAGCCCAGGGGACCAGTTTTAATATGAAGCAAAAAAATGCACAGGAGCCTAAGTATCTGTCATTTCTGTAGCATACCAGCAAATCATAATGCAATTGATACATTGCACAATTTATGCTACAGACTAAATGGCTTAAATAGGTTGTTCATTCATTTATAGCCTTTCCTGTGTTGCCAGGGATTTAATACATTCACTTTAACTATAATAAAGATGAAATGCATAGGTATTTTAAAATAAATCCACTTTTATTTAATCAAAACATTTTTGGTAAAGTAGATATTTTGAAGTGTTTATGATCCAGATGAATTGCATGACTATTGCTACTGGTCTTGCTGTTTCAACTGTTTTACTGCCAGTGGAGTCAATGACCAAATTTTCCRTCAAGCAAAACAGAAATGAGACACCTGATTTATGTATTGTCAATTAAATAATTATTATTTATTTTAAACACAGGAGTTTATTGCATGTTAATATTCAACCTATCACTAAGAGCCAACAGGATGAAATGAGACATTCACAGTAGTTGGCTTTGGCTAATGTGCCTCAGAAAGCCGCAAGAAGGCTTACATCTCTAACTACTGTTGCAATAAAGTCTGCTTAAAAAAAAGAAGGTAAAAAATACATCCAAAACTGAAAGAATGAAAGTTTTAGGAAATCCAGTATTCCTCTAGAAAACTATATGARGTCCCGGTCTTAAAAATGACTGCACATACTTGCATTTCTGTTTCTGCAGTTTTCTGCCAATATGGGACAAGAATCTGCCTGCAGAGACTAAAAAGGGCCCTAAAATTGCAGTCATCTCCAATTTCTGTGTTCCCCTAACTCCCTCTTGCTTATACAAGCATTGCCATTAAAGAAATAATGATTTAATCTCAAGAAAATGATGATTCCATAATCCAAAGTTAAATTATCTGACTTGAGATGCCCTTATAAGCCCTGACTTTTGTAACATATAGAGGAAACAGAAAATCAGATTAATTTAAAATGTTCCAAGTTGTTATTCCCAGACTGAAAACTTCAGTACTGGCTGTGCAAAGTCCAGTTAGTTTTGCGGGGGTTCTGTAAAATTAGAAGTTTGTATGAACAAACTCTTTTTCAGATGTACACAAATTCATGTATTTGCATACACTCAATTGCATTATAAAATAACAAGATTACTTATTATAATGTAAGGATTTCTGGAAGCAGTTGGATATACTGGCAAACTTGTTGCCCAAGYGAAAAAAACCTCACCTAGTCATTGGTTTGTTTTACATATTTGAATAATRTAAACGATCTGACAGTTGTTCCTCGAGGACATATTGCTGTTGTGAGGGGGCTAGTTGTTTGCTGTAGCAGTTTCCAACAGGTTTGCTCCTAAACAAGGAAAAAATTTATATGGAAGAAGGTTAGGTAAGGATGTGCCTTTATATTTGCTTGCTTTCAACCCTTGCTAATAACACACTATTAGAGGGTTCTATGATGGCATTATGGCAACTGCATTTAATTCAAATTCTAATGAGATTCACCGGGTGGAAAGGCTGTATAAAATAACACAGCTGCAACCTAGGCTGGTTGCTCTTCCAGGTATGAGGCTGCTTTTTGCCTTACATCACTGGAGTCTTCTTGACTTCTGGACAGTTAATGACCAAAATTTTACTGCAATGACATTGTCATCTGTAAACTAGCAGAAATGCTCTAAGTAATACCCAGCACCATGAGAAGGTTTGAGGTTAAGCATCCACTTATTTTAAAAGGTTTATTTATTTCGTTCAGCCCCTAGAAGCCATCGTTGACACTGCACCATTGCTTTTAATTACCTCACTTAAACTGCACATTTCAAAGAGTTCAGCTGTTTATTGGGTTTATGAGCGTTAAAACATTGGTTGTACAACTAATATGAAGAAATTATTTCCTTTTTTACACTTCTTGAATTTTCTGCCTGGCAGGTACTTGAACAATAAGTAACATTCACGTGAGCTGTCCCATGGGAGACAAACTTTCATAGTCAGTTTTCTTACGCAGGGCAGAGGCAGTGAATAGCTGCAGAGTCACTGGTATTTGATGGGAGCTGGCRGGAGCACAGCTGGCCCCGACACGTGTCACAACACACAGACCCAGCACACACATGGGAGCAGCCCCACTGACTGTGGATGCCCAGCACTGGAACAGGCATTGGTGCTTTTTGCTCTGTCTGTGCATCTGTCCTTGGCTTGAAGGTGTGTTTAGTTCCCTACAGAAAGGGCTAGGATTCTTTCCACTTACTGCCCTCGATGTAGTGACTACTTTCAGGACAATCCTGTTTTTTTTCAGCATAATCTATTCTCATGCAGACCTATATGTAAACTGCCTTCATTTAGATACACAACCTCTATTTATTTTGACCTGCCTAAAGGAGAACAGGTTCTTTTAAACAAAAAGTTGTGTTTACAGCATCTTGGATAAACTCCATRCTTAAAACTTTCTACAAAATACACTGAGGGGATATAAACCTTTTCATTTACTTGAAACAATGCAAAGGGAAAGTTCTTGACACTCAGTGTCAGACATAAAATGCACCCAAGCTGCCCATTGCATGCCTGCATCCATGGGGAACACCTATGTTGGGTTGCACAGCCACTGAGATACATCACTCCAGCATTCTGCTGAAATTTTTTCCCCTTTTTGTTACATGGAAATTCTTTTGACATCTATAAYTTTATGAGTGTGCTCATTTGAGTCCCTGGTCTCATTCCTTATGGCCGTTTAGTTGGGTAATTTAGCAGTGTATACAAAGAAAACTTGTGCAATAAATTCTCTAAGTTGGGGGCGCAGGGGCATTGATTTGGATGGCAATTACCCAGAACCTGTTAACAAAAACCTGCCAAATACCAGCAGCAGGTTCTTGGCAAGCAGTATGGAGTACGGAGAACCACAGGGATGCAATTTATCCATGGGTATTCTTCAGCCTCAAAAGTGGGGGAAGTTAGCCCTTGATAGAACCACCATGAGGTGAAGTTGTTCTATTTGACCTGTACTGGGAAGTCAGGCAACAGGAGRTGTGGTATAAAATCCTTCAATAAATTAATCTTCACTGGCATGACGTTTCCCTACTCTAGTTTCTCATCCCCTTTGCAGCCTGCTTGTTTCCATGTATGCAGAAGAGAAGAATTGATGACATGAGAGRGAAATGTGAAACCTCATCAAAGCTCATGCACTCAGTTGCTTTGGTCCTCAAACCACTAAACATTTAACAAATAGCACTATAACACTGGCTTTTTCCCCTTTGGTTAGACATTATTACTAGAGAGTGAGTTCTGGTAAGAAGTCTCCAATTTTTTGATGAACCAAGATTTATAAAGTAATTTAGAGATATAAAGAACTATATAAATTCTAAGTGTTATTATTCATGAATAATCAACCGAACAATTAACATAAAGAATGGCAGCCCTCTTACTTGGACTTTTGATGTTAAATGAAGAGAGACCAATAATACATAATGAATGAAGATAAAGCCAAATGAATTTGTGAATTTTGTTTGTAGATGAGTACATACATCAAACGGCCATCTGCCCATAGAGAAGGGATTAGAGGTCTGGTGCCACTTTCATTCACAGCTGACAAAAGAAGGGAAATACAGTATTTCTCTTCTGTAGTCTCAGTACAAATCTGTTGTAGATGTGACCGTGGTACTCGTTGTGACTCAACATTAGAAGGCCATACAAAGTTAGAAACTGAGGGTACAAAGTGCTGTTTCAAGAGCCATAGTGAACCTCATGAACTTTCATGGGCCACACTGAAACGTCTGCGATTCAGTGATCAAAGTGGGTGTAATAATGGCTCTGGAATTAAAAGTCAGTTTTCCTAGAGTGTTTTAGGAGATGAGAGACAGAAGAGAAACACGAGATAAATGAAATGAAATGAAATGAAATGAAATGAAACGAAATGAAATAAAAATACATCCATATGCTATAGATTTTGGCAACTCATATCCAAAATTATTTGGAAAGGAAAAAGCCTTGTGTTTATATTATCACTGAATCTTTTGGTACATCTCAGCAAAGACCATATGTCGCATCACAGCTTAGGAAAGATTTTATAGGTCAAGCTGTTAAATACCAATTTAGCTCATAGGCTGCAATTTTAAACAGTTACCTATGCATATTGAATTTAGCCAAAAACTAAAAGCCCTTATTTCTAGAAGACCACATGAAGGAAAACATTTAATCTACTATGCAATGTTCCTTCTTCACCTCAGATAAATTCTCAGCCAGCAAGAACTGGTGAATTTGGGAAAGAATCTGCTGAATGTACATGCAACACACTTGTGGTAAAACAAAACAGAGAAAAGGCTGTCCATGATACAAAACACTACAAATAGAATTGGGGATTTTTTTAACGAGCAGCACAAGTCTAGTTTTCTTCATCCGGTTTTCCTTGCATATTTTTATATTGTATATATAAATTTAAATGCTAAGTTGCACAATCCTATGGATGTTGTAAATGTGTAGTGGGTGATGCATGTCACCTAAAGCCTTCAGAGCTGATGGGGAAGGATTCAGTACTAGACCTCTGTGGTCTGTCCAACATGGTTAACATAAGACAGATACTTAGAAAAAGCCTATAAATAGACAGTTCTCTATTAGTATGGTCACTACATTTAGTGCTTCACATGAAAAAATGGCTTTGCTGCTTGCCCTTACGTGCTTTGTTGGAAATAGGAATATGTCTAAAGGTGTATTTTCTTCTAAAATCCCACAATTACATAGTGCCTCCTAAATGTGTTGGCAGATGATCCCTATTTAAAACGTTAAGTAACTGTTTAATTTATGTTAGGGAAAATAATTCTTCATGACTGTTGTTATTATTATTGGCTGGGATCATATGGTAGTAAAAATTGAAAAGCCTTTTTTTTTATTACCTGAAATAATGCCCAATACTGAGGTTGCTGATCCTTTCCTGACTGCTGATTCTAGAAACTCTTTCCTAAATCTTAGGATATTGATCAATAGTAGAAAATTTGTTTAATAATTAGTGGAATATTAATTTTCTTCCTAAATTTAGTCATACTTCTCCTCTTTTCCTTTCAAGTGTTTATACACATTTTCTTCACTTCTATGGGGAAAAAAATAATATCTAAATAGCAATAGACTCATGAGGAACAAACTTTGTATATTAAAAACTACTGTCTCTTAGCATGCACCTCTACACACTTTCATGTGTGTGTATACATATACATTTATATAAACATACATGTATATATATACAGTTTGTGATTTTGGTTCTTTCATTGCTTTTAGACAGCTGCAAATGCAAATGTCCAGTTGTTTTAGTTCCCATTTTGATTTTGAGACTCTTTCTGTTTGATAACAGGAGATTGCACAGAGAAATAGCATCTGACAATGTGCAAATAAAATACCTGTCCCTCTGTCAGACAGGTTTACAGCCACATGAAAACACACAAAAGGAGGGAAAACAACTGAACAAACGCAGGGCAGACATAAATCTTGTTTCAGTAAGGCAGAAAAGTATTAACTGACTCTTGGAGTAAGGGAGGAGAGGGGCAACATAATGTTTTGAGGTGTCCTGTGCTGGAGCTGGGAGCACATGGTTCACTTTTACTTTCAAGTGACTAGACACAGTTATGGGAAAGGCCCTTGGATTTGGCATCTTTCCCTGAGCTTAACAGGCGCTGAAGGTGACATCCAGGGGGATCCCAGCTGGGATTCTGAAGTGCCTAACTATTACACTGGCACAGAGCAGGATGTTTGTATTTTTAAGCTCTAAAGCTCTACACAAATAGGCCCAAGATTTAGCGAGRACACAATAATTGCTTTCCTTTCAACAGCAGGTGACATATTTCCCACTGAGAAAAATATAAGCCTGCTGCTTTTAGTCATAACATGAGCAACAGGAGAAAAATAGATGAAAAGGTGGGAAATGTCACCAGTTGTGTCTTGAAAAAGTTGTTTGCAGGCATGAGAGCACAAAATTAAAACAYTAATTGACAGGCCTATGTTTATTGTCTGTGAGCTGCAAGTCCCCAAATTATGTCATTTAACAATAAYAATTACCTGAAAGTTTTCAAGTTCAGGGAATGGTGGGAACTCTTTATTGTTCCTTTCCCTTGCTGTTTGTAGCACACCTTGACGGAGCAGGGCGAATTTTTGTGTGCCTTGGGCAGTGTGAGGACAGACAGCAGCTCCATGGGCTGGTCCAGGGAGAGATTGAGCACAGAAAGGGCTTTGATGCTGCTGCTCACACTCAGCAATGCAGACACGTGCTGCTCTATCATCTTAACTGATAGCAATAACATTATATCTCTCATATCTGATATTGATATCACACTGCATCCCTTTCCCTGTCATTGCTTACATAGACTCTAAACCTGGAGTTCATTTGCAAACTCAGTCTTCCYTGCAGCCTTGGTTAGACTGAGATTTTCCTCTGACCTTGGGGTGGCCAAGGCATGAACAGCAGCAGAGCTGGGCTCCACATCTCACTGCCTCTCTGGGAGCCAATACATGGTGATGAAAAAAAGGATGGAACTTGGCGGTAGAGATGGTGAAATCCAGCCTAGAATTGCACTCTGGTGTCACTGGAATTGCAGTGATATCCACTGGAAAGAAACCTGTTTTGTAAACTTTCCCAAGGCTTTGAGGGCACACAAATAACCATTGCTAAACTAATTAGTGCTCACATTTAGATTATAGGTTAGTAAATACTCCTGGAGTCTGCAGTCATGTTCGAGAGTTTCCTGTTGATGGATATTAATATGTGTCTCATATCTTCGGGGTGTGTAACCATTTTCAGATAAAGCAGTTAGAGCATATCAGTGCCATAAATTAAAAGTTAGATGCGGAGGAAATCCTCAGATCTCCCAGGGGAGTAATGCATCTCCACATTATTCCAACTCTGAGCTACATTGATGATGTACTAAATCTGCTAGGGATTGAATGCTCTCTGTTTTAAAACAAAGGTTTTGCCCATATAGAACTAATCATGGCTAAATGAATAATTATTGACTTGTGGAGAGCAAAAAAACTCTGCCATGATTAATACCTTAGTATTGGATTTGAAAGCAGAAGCTCTAATCAGGAGCATTTTAGGAGACAAATAATCTAAAGGGTTTTTTCATCAAAATTTGAAAGATAAAACCATTCAATATGGCTTGAGATCTATCAGCTGATACATATTAGCACAGGCAGYGCAATCTGCTAAAGCAGCAAAAAATCACTCGTGCCTGAGATGCCTCTGGAGCTGATTGCSTGATTCCCTTATGGAAAGGGCCTCTCCAGTTTGCAAGGCTGTAAGATTAAGTCACTGGATCCAAACTAAATAAGCACTTTATGAATTAGCTAATTTTTTGTAYGTGTGTGTATGTATAATGCACATCCACACTTGGCATGTTTTGGATGTCAGGTAGGGAGATGGATGTAACCAGGCTAAAGGACTGGAAGAACTGAGGATGCCTTGTCTTTGCCCATGGTCTTGCCAGGGTGACTCAGAGAACAGGACTTGTTCAGTGACTCAGTTTCCCCCARTGTGCAGATCAGTCCAATAATCTCTGTGAACTTCTTAACTTTTTTGGCATTGCAGGAGAGCCTGAAAAGTTTTGCAGTCTGAAACACCAGACTCGTTTGCCTTGTCTTAATCCTCCTGTGCAGCATATTTACTTTGTGGCTAGACAGATACTCTCATATTCAGCATGTCCTTCYGGCCCCAGGCATCTGATGCGTGAATGCAAAGTAATATAAGGGGGAATTCTGCTATACACATAAGTGATTGTGTCTTTCAAATATGTACAGAGGAAATTTTTCTTCACCTTAGTCAGTATGAATGCAAGGAAAGGAATTTATATGCCGGGCTTCCTTGCCCTCCCCCTCGCCCAAAGAGAAAAGCAAAGCAGTTGGATACACAGGAAGGAATGGGGAGAGARTTTTGGAAATTTACCAAAAGTCTAGAGGCATTTCAGAAATCTCCAAGGAAGCAGATTGACCACATTCTCATTAAAATCTCCTTAGGTGCCTACCTACATCTTTAGCTGTTTAAATGCTGCATCTAACACTGTGTTGTTTTGATTCCTTTGTGATTTGTGCTGCTTCTTTCAACAACTGGAGTCACATAGGCAAAAGTGGCTGGACYGAAAGACCCAGGCCATACCAAGCCCTGAGATGTTTGTTTAAGTAAACACTGCAAGGTTAGGCATTGTTTGAAACCCTGCCCTGAGCATCCTCTTCAGGAGAGGCTACAGCAGGAGAACTCATCGGGATGCCAGTTCTAGGGCCTGAGTCACATTCCAGGTGCAAAGAGGAAATGTCTTTTGAGGCCCTGTCCCTTCACTGCCACTGCAAAAGCCTTTTGGTGGAACAATTTTCCTTTATAAGACACAGAATTATAAAGTGTACTTGGGAGAAAGGGAGGTGAGACAAGAGAAATGGCTCTGCTCATCTGCAAAACTGTTGAGTACTTCCCACCAGGTCTTCAAGCATGAAGTGTTGAGGCACCTTCCTGCMGTGGGAGCATTTGCCATGCTGTCAGTGTGCCGCCGTCTCCACATCCCAGCACAGACTGTGTGACAGTTTTTTGTGACAAAATTTCCTCTGAGTCCCACACAACCACAGGATAGTACTGTTGTGTAGTCAGGTGTTTGATATCCAAACATAAAAAAGCTGGAAAGGAGAAGAGGAGGAAGGTTGTTGTTCAGTGTAAGGGCTTTTTCTTCAAGACAGAAATTGCGGAAGTACCCATGATGTGCATTTATATAGAAGTAATCCAAAAGCTTTATACTGACTAGCTTGCTTTTCTTCTTAAAGCTTTTGTAGATGATTTATGAAAAGTGTTATTTCTATTACTCAAGCAYATGAAAAGAAGCAAATTAACTCATTACATTATGTGGACAGTCAAAAGAAGAGTTAAATGGACCATATGACTTTCCCTTAAAACATTAATTTTCTTGTGTTGTCTTTAATTTCCTTCATAATAAAATGTGCACAATAGCCACTGGGTATTACTGTATGAAAGATAAATTAGATCATTCCTGTTAGATGTAAATCCTCTCCTAGACTTGTCATCAGGACACGATTATTGTAAATTTCTCTATACACGTGAAATGCCAATCCCCGAACACATTTCCTGTTGGAAAACAGGGGATTTTCAGAGTCTTTTCATTTAAATACTGTCAAGTTGATGGCTATGGAAATGCTTTTTAAATGAATGATTAAGGACTGTATCTGAAGTTTGGAAATTGGTTTTTCTCCCCTGAATAAGTTTAATTCTGCAGCATCAATGAGACCTGCAGATGCTCAGCATTTTTCACAGCGAAGCCACACAACATTACACAGGCACAGCTCAGTGGGTGCACTGGTTTGGTTTTAGGACTCTCTGATGTCTGTAACACCTGAAAACCACACCTACCTGGTAGCCCTCTCTTTATGTGAGGAGTGAGACCTGAGAATTCCTRTCATTTCTGCGGGCTTCTCCAGATGGGAGCTGGGCACCTGGGAGACCTGTGCGGCCTGAGCTGTAGGGCAGGGCAGAGCCTTCAACACGAATCCACCCTTTCAAAATTAATACCTATGAAGGGCATGTTGATGTAGATGATGAAGATTTGAAAGGAAAAGAACTTTCTGGGCTGGAACTTTTCTTAACTTTTAAAGTTTCTTGAAGTTGTTTTCTTTTTTCCTCCTGTGATTTAATACAAGCTCAGAATTTCTGAACTAGATTATGCACGCAAACATCCTAAGGCTTATAGAAATTAATCTAAATCATCAGCTCTTGTGAAGATCATACAATAAACTATCTGTGAGTCATGCATGGAGCACCTACACAGTTCAGAYGCAGTATTTCAGCCCTTCTGTTGTATATTGCTACTAGTTTTGAATACTCAGAAACATGAGATGCTTAACAAATGCTAGATGATAGCAAGAGGTCAGTACATTCCAGAGTGTTTATGTAAAATAATTAGTCTCCCCAAATGACATTTTATTTAAACCAGTGTTTGAAAATCTTTTGGTCCAATTACTCTAAAAATCACCCATTAACAGTAGRGAGGAAAACCTGATTACTTTCTGCATCTCGTCTGTCTTCCCTTTGGACTGACATGCCCTCAGTTAATTCCATCAAGGTCAGCATGATTCCAGGTGAAGCTGACCCATAACACCCTTACACATTGGAAACGGGATGTCACCCTCATGTGAAAAAAAATGCTTTTAGGTACAGGATTGATACATGGTAGGTTTTTTAATTTGCCCTCTCTGTCTCAGAACAAGGAGAGCCAAGGCTTCTGCAGGAAATTGTGTCTCTGTCTCTGGTTCCCAAGACAAAGACCCTGTCTGAACATCACAAAGTTGGCAGTAGAGCAGCGGGTGCACTAACAGGACTCGTCACTTGTTGCCATAGATTTTCCAGCTGATGATGATAAAGATCTTTAAAATGTAATTCAGTTAAATATTGCAAAGAACTTTTCCAGTAAGCGGCAGTTAACGACAAAATTATATTACCAGAAATATAAAGATTTATGCTTATATTCCCACTGTTAATKCATATTAAGCTCCCTGTGGATTGAAAGATTCATATGTAAGAAACACGGACAGCAAAGTATATCACTTTCTATTTCACATATAAAATTAAAGGCATTTTTAAAGTTATGTTTTTGAATGCTAACTGGCAAGCTGGTATATAAAACAAAAAGCTATCATGTAATCTGAATTGTCTCCATATATCCTGCGTAGCAGCCGACAATGAATATTTATATAAACAAATATTTTCCAGCCTTTYGTTCTACAGTTTGTGTTTGTTTCAGTCTGATTTGAATAAACAGAATGCTTTGCAATAACTGTAACTAAAATCTTTAGGCACATAACATTTGAGATGGATCTGCAATTCAGTGCAGCAATATTCAATGGCAGAAAAATTATTAGCGTTAACCAGGAGCTAAATTACAGCTTTGATTTAACTGGTGCTGCATTGTACCCGTGAATTCTACAATGCTGAATGAAATTAAAGGTTCACTTTAATTTTTATGAAAAGGAAATAGATTCTCGCTAAATTGAGCAGCATCATTATGTTTGTTTAGCAGCTACTGTACGTGGCATGCTGGAGTCATAAGTGTTCAGGAGACAAAGCATTAATAGTGTATCAGGTGACTTATAAAAGCACAAGATAATGATTACTAATACAGCTGTTACATACGGAAATTGAAGGGGCAGTTTTTATTTGCGACATAAGTGAAGAGCAAAACCTGCCAATTTCTATTTTCTGAAAGCCTTTGTGTTGGGCTCAGTTAGCCCTACACATTAAACTCAWCAATTGGCATCCACATTGACCCTGGAAAATGCACTCTGTCAGTGCTCCTGGTGCCATTGGCATCTCCCATCTAGCCCATSATGTTCTAACCTTGCCAATGCAAAYTGCCCCTATCCCAGGCTGGTACCTATGGCTCTGAGTGTTTATASCATTGGGGGGGGTGACAGGGTTGGAGCTGCAGCCCAACAAGGAGTTGTCTTTGCAGAGCTTTTGTGCTTTCTGTTCCAACCAAATTTTACTGGGAATTTCTGTCTATAACTAAAGGCRTTGCTTGGCTTAAGTATTTAACAGGCCTACCCAACATAAGTGAATGCCTGCATGCTGTTTGCTGACGCAAATRTTCCAGTTCTTATTTCCTTTCTGGGACTTTACTGAACTCTCTGCTTAAAGCTTACCATTACAGTGAAACACTTTCCTTCCACTAAATCCACTTTCACTAAATCCCTGATACACTAAAATTTATCTCCAACCAGGATCACGTGATGCTGTCCAGCCTACACACCACTTAGGAAATGCCAAACTTCTTACGATTAATCCCCTGACCCAGAAAGTCAGGCTCCATCGTGCGCCTGCCTGTCCTGTGCAGGGACTGTCAGCTTCTCATGAGAAACCTGCTTTGCAGAACAGTCCAGCTTCCTCCCATATTGGCTGGAACAGTTACCTACAAGAAAATACATTGAATGTTGCAGAGGTTTTTTTTTTTAATTTGCCTATCTTCAAATATCTACGAGCAGGGCCGGACCTCTTGCATTAATGAATGCTTTTATTTTCTTGGATATCTCATGGGAAATAGTGGGTTGAAGAAAAGGTGTGATTTGGGCAACAGCTTACAACTGATTCATGCCTTAGACTCGGTTGTGTCCTACAATTTGTCAATACCCAAAGCTGAATCTGCTGCAAACTCTGGTAAGGACAGCGACAATAAATGTGCTTCAGGCGGACCATGAGCTGACAGAGCTCCCTGTGAGCACAGTCCTGCTTTGTTTGTAATAAACTATGAAAATGCAGAGGTATATTTGTGTGTTAGCGTCTGATTCATTTATTTTTCCTCTGTACACAGAGTGAAAAATGAACAGGGGATGTTTAGGAGCATATTTATTTGCAAGTTCCCTCATTTTTCTGTGTGTTTGTGTTTATGTATCTTGCAGATGAGATGGATGGATGTAAGTAGTTCCACTAAATTCAGCGTACCAGGAAGGGGTGGAGTGCTGGAAGCAGCTTTTGAGATTTTCTGAGCAATGTTATGTTATTAATGCAGAGATAATTTTTTTCTTGGCTATCGATTTGCATGGGCGAGACACTGCAAACAGAGCCATTGACGTGGAGATTAATTTCCACAATGTGCTATAACCAGGTCCTTGTTTGTGGCTAGAGCAGAGGGTGGTGGCAGGTGGGGAGAAGAGGGATGGTAGGAGAAAGCAAGTGAAACCTATCTGGAAAAAGGGTCCCAGCCTCCGGTGCCGTACATCACCTTCTCTCTGACCATCTCCAGATTCCCTGTTTTCCCCAAAGAGTTGGTAATTTGGTTTTAGCTAAACCCAAGGTTGCCCTTGTCCTTAAAGTGGGGGTCAGAAGCTGGAAATCCTCAGAACTTTTTCTCACCCTGTTGTGTCCACCAATGCTTGGACGTATTTTGGGATCATCAAATTSATATGCCGATAGCATTGTGTTGGATTTTTAACCTTACATTTAGATATTTTATATACGTGAAGGTAGCCCACAAGAAACATGGAGATGGACTTGTTACAAGAGCATGGAGTGACAGGACGAGGGGGAATGGATTCAAACTGAAAGAAAGTAGGTTGAGATCAGATTTTAGGAGGCACTGGCACAGGTTGTCCACAACCCTGTCCACAGCAGGGGTGTAAGAACTAGATGGTCTTCAAGGTCCCTTTCAAACCAGGCCATCCTATGATTATATATAGTATATATTTTATAATTTTTGCTATGGACTTTTAATGATTGATCAAATGAGCATCTGCCACTTTTTTATTTAGGTTGTTTTTACGTAGAAATAAAACCATATGAAGATAGGCTTGACTTGTGTGTATTTACATTGTTCCTCATCAGAAGCTGCCAGAATAAATTTGAAGACAAGTGATAACAAAGTGATGAAAGAAAATGGTAGAGAAAACTTCARGTCCTGAGGTATTTGTTGTTGCATGGGTGACAGTGGTTATTCCAAGTGAGTTAAAAGGTCTGATACATTCTGAGAATGAAGTGTCTTTATCTGTGAATCCCAAACATCTGTAATAACCTTAGAATTCCATTTCCCCAACTCTGCGATAGATCCTATGGATGTTTTTCCATCCTTGTTATAGCTCCTTGTGTTCATTAGACAGTGGGAGTCACATGCAAGTGCCATATGTCTACATAAGTCAAATGCCTCCAACCAGCAGTTCTTCCATGTGTTGTGGTTGATTTATATTCATAAAAAACATTCAAGAAATGATTCAGAAATTGTAATTACTTAGTAATGTCAGAAATTGATTAATTAAATGCTCCAGTGTTTACTCTGTGTTTTTAAGGCTGCGAACTTTTCTAGGCATCTTCATACAGCATCGGAGTCTTTCCGAATGAAGTTTATTAATGTAAATTGGATTTGACATAAACAAGACTACAGCTAATTATTTCATGTAAATATACACACTCTGTAGCAGCAAACTCATAAAATCTGCACATCTTCTTGCACTCTTTTTTTTTTTTTATGTCTGTTTTAGCTATACAGCAAATTCCTGATGCCTTAAATAACGCTGTCACCTTTTCATTTGTGGAATTGCTGGGCTATAAACRTTTGTGTCTCTCTGTCACCTCCTTAACTTACACATGGTCATCAATAACTTCCAACAACTGGGAACTGTCACATGTGCCACTATGCCAAGCTTCACTTTCTCTGTTTGTTTTGTATTTCACTCTATAGAGAGATTTTCTACTCACCAAGAACAAGAACTTTCCATAAGCTGTGGTAAATGAGAGAGCAGCCCCAAACCTGCCCAGGAGACACAGCCAGGGAGCTCTGGTACAACCTCCTGGTCCATATTCATTACTCTTCCCGGCCAAAAAGCAGCTTTTTCACATTTCCTGCTGAAATCTTTGGCTGCTCCAATGGTCTTGTTGAGTTTTTTGGTAGTTTAGAAGCTCAAAGAGTTCCTGGTGTTTTCCTTCCTCTGGGATTAGAACAGGAGAGCACAGCCCATACTCTGCACCGTCACTGTGTCTGCTGCATTTCCTGCTGCGTCTGCCACTCGGGATCAGGMCCTGACCATCCACTTGACCATCAGGATAGGGTTAGGGCATCCATGGACACTCAGCCTTTATGGGGACTGTTTTGKCCCCACACCCAAATTAAAGACATCCCCCTGTCAATGCTGTAGGGGACACTACCCCTGAGGTACTGCTCAATGAAGCTGTGAATGGGTGTTTAAAAGCTCCATGACTTAGAGGATGACTAATAAGCACAAACTTTCCTGCTATGATATCATCTCTTTCTATTTCAAGGCAATTCTAGTAAATTCCAGGTAATGCTTTGTATTYGCTTTTACTGATTTATATTTCTTTCGGGGAAAGAAAATCAGCTAAAAGCAGCATGGATTTGCCTGTTGGACAAAATGTCCAGTTTCCTTTTCTTATACAGACAAATGGAATCATTTGCTCAATATTTAGYAGAAGTGACAAAACTTCCATTGCCTGCTTTTTGCATAGAAAAATAATTGGTTTGTTTGCAACTACACAAAACAGCCTGGCACCTTGAAATCTGAATGGTGATGTCCGTGGGTCTTGCCAAATCTGTTCTTCACCTTCCTGCTTATAGTCTACYAAGCCAGGGAAGAGCCCTTGTAGAATCCCAGTCCATACATCTCTCCTGCACATGCCTGCCTGAGCCAGGAGATTTGCTCCTAGGAAATGTCTTACTGGAAAACAGAAGGTTTTACAAGTTGATGGAAGACAGTGTAAAACTACAGCATTCTCTCTCACCACTCTCTTCYGTGGGGAAGAGAACACCAACATCAGCCCCACTGAGCAGCAGGATATCCACACCGTTATCCCACAGCCTGAACTTCCTTAGGGACAAACTGGCAAAAACTCAAGTGCAGTGGGGCTCTGTGTRCCAGCTGTGGATCTGGATAGCATTCATCTGAGAACTATCTCTGAACCCTACTCAGAGAGCACAGGGTGCAGAATCTGTCTATTGGTTAACGAGCTTGTGCTATTTCAGGCTTTATTAAACTCTGCTGCTGTCTGTGGATGGTGCCRGTTAACAGGGTGCAAAGCAGAAGCCAAACAGCAGCAGGAGGAAAACCCAGCTGATTTTGTATGAAAACAACTGGCTTCAGATGAATTGGTAAATCAGTTTTAATCACTGCAGCTGAGATGTAATATGAACTGTTCACTGAGGCTTAAGTGATTTTGAGCAATTAAGAAATTTGCTCAACGTATTTATTAAAATAATCATTACTGCTTTTTCCATAATGTGCACAAGGGCTCTTGCCAGCCTTCTGCTCCATTGCAGAGGCTATCAATGTTCACTTTCATGACAGTTATTAATAAAACTGACAAATTAACATGTTGAAATCAGGTAGGAAAATAACAAATCAGTAATAATGGCAGTTTTAAAAGATATTATATTCTTAAGCAGCACGGTTTAGCTTTCATTGCTATTTAGGACCAAAGGTGAGCAGTCTAGCCAGGTGTGGTATTGAAGGGAACGACAAAAATACTTATCCAAAAAGATTTTAAATTTTTTTTATACCTGATTTCTTTTTAGTGTGCAACAGATAGCTCACTCAATTCTCATTTATATTGCCTTCAGATACGAAAAACATAGTCTAGACAAGAATACATACATATATAAAAATATATATGTGCGTCCTCTTAGGCTGCTGCAAAAAAGGTCTATTTTCTATCAAAGGTTTATGCAGCATGATGAAAACAAAAATAAATATTTTACAAAAGTTATAATATTCTTTGAAGTCACTCTCCATAGAGCTAAAGCTTTACCCGAGGGCACTCTTCCAAGATCCTTCAAAAATGACTTGTGTCTCCACACTTAGTGTGACAGCTTAGATGTCCCCCTTGTTGCTTTGCTAACATCATTTCCTAATTGGAACAGTCTGCTGTTTGCCTGCAGACAGCTTTGTTGTTGTTTGGTTTCTAATAACCTTTCCCTGTGAAAATGTGACTTCCTGAACTGTAACAGATGACTGTGGGCTCTCCACGGAGCTCCCTGTCTTCAGGGCTGGACGGCTCCAGACACTCGGAGGAACTCRTCTGGGCACTCATCGGGTTGTTCTTGCGGCTTTGCTCTGCTCCCCGGTGACCAGCGTCTTCCTCTGTGGAGCACGGGAGCCCGAATCCACGCTGCTGCTTTCCCGTCTGGTTCCAAACACAAATATTAGGGGAATCGAGGGGTAGCRTTGCGGAACAGTGGGCTGGGGCCGTCTGCACAGTGTCTACGCCAACCGAACCGCGAGTGGAATTGGATGTGCCAGGGAAAATGGGAAGCTTTGTTTATGATGTTTACCTCCCAGCCCTGCTTCAAAACTGRTCCGCAGGAACACGAGTGCCGGCCTAGTCCCTGTCCCAATTTCCCTGCACAGCTCAGGCGTCTCAGCCATGCACGAGGCCCTTCGCTGGGCATGGTGGCAGGGGGACAGTGGCAGGGGGACAGTGGCCGTGTCCCCGCGTGCCTGGCGGAGGTGTGTGGGTTTGGGGGAGCTGGGGTGTCCGTGCTGCAGGAGGGGCCAGTCCCACCCCATGGCCCCGCKCCCAGGCGAGCTTTCAGCACGTGAGTGGCCCTATTGAATTAAGTACGTAATCAAGTGATTTGCTGGTATCCTTAATCCTTTTCACATCTCRCTAAGCTCATTAAACTCTCTTTGATACCAAGCTGTGCAAGTTCCTTAGGAGAGGCAGAGACTGTGTGCTATTTCTTTGGCTTGAATTTATCACCTCCAGCCTTCAGCCAGGGACTCCTGTGCTGTGAGCCTAAGGTTGCTCCAAGGGTTTGCTCTGCAACAATGGATGGGAAAATGTTCTGTGTGCTGGATAATTTTTGATACCCTGCCCAGCACAACAACATGRATATGCCAGAACAAATACCCACATAACCAACCAAAATACCGAGCAGTGGATCCCGGGCCTCAGTGGAGGCACTTCATTTCCTTTCTCTTCCCTGTTTTTTCCTGACAGCCATCCAGCTAACAAAGAAAAGAAAAATAAAATAAACCCCCCAAAAAACTAGCAAAACAATTAAGCATTGCAAAGCGAGACATTTAAGTCTGTCAAAAAACATATTTAGGTCTATTTGTAGGCTTGTGCTTCAACTCAAATCAGCGACAGTTTGGGTAAAGCAATTCTCTAATGCTGTCTAAATTAGATGAGCTGGTATGTGACATTTGCAGACCATCTCCTCCTGCATGCCAGAACACATGCAGCTGTTAGAAAAATTTTCTACTGCATTTGAACATATTACAGAAGGTTTTTTCCTTAAAACAGTGCAGTTATATGCCACCACAGGASGATAGATGGATCAGTGAATTTCTCATGGCTGGAAGCTAACTAATTAAGAAGAAAAGGCACAGGTTTCACTCATTGTTCTGAAAAGGATTTTAATTTATTTATTTCTTAAATCATGAGCTCCTCAGTAATGCTGCAAGTTGGGAGGAGTGGCTGGAGGTTGGAATGGGACTCTAAGCATTGAGCCAGCACAGCACAGGCTGCTGAGGTCCAGTCCAGTTGTGGATAACAGCATGGATGGCAATTCTACAACCATCACAATCACTGTGTAACACCATAAATACRCACAAATACACTAATTCGGAGTCTCCGACTTCAGATAAAAATGCTGCATCCTTTCTGAAATGTTGACTTGGCCTTACACAGCCTTACCCCTTCCTGCTTTGCAGGTGCTCAGTGTCTGTCATTCTAGTGGGAACTGGCAGAATTGTGACCCCGTTTTGAAACCCTGGGGCCACTGTGCTTTTACAGCCTTTCTCTCGCGTCTGATTGATCTGTCTTATTGGTATCTAGTACAAGTGCCATTGTGTCTACCCAGATGATTGTTGTCCTTACATCAGAAAATGATGCTCCATGCAACCTTTCAGACTCCACAGTGAGCCATGCTGCTCAAAGCCTGCAGGGTACAAGCATTCATATGACAGATCCCCAAGGAAGCTGCAAAATACTTGGATTACCCCTCTCAGTGTGATCTATGGGCACTGTGAAGTGGTGGTGCTTGAATGAATTGTGTACATGGTCTTGTTGAGCATAAAGTCATGGAATCATTTAGGTTGGAAAAGACCTTTAAGGTCATTGAGTCCAACCATAAACCAGTGTGATTACTTCGGGGTTTTGCACACATTTTCTGCTTTCACTGAATGTGCCAAGTTACTCTAAATCACGAATTTGTTCTAAATCTCAAGTGACTGTTTGCTATTTGCTTCACACTGACAAAATGACAACACTGGGTCCTGATCCAGGGACTGCAGAATTTGTCTTATTGGGAGAGTTGATGAGAGAAAAGAGAGAAACCTGGGCTGGAGAACGGAGACCTTGTCTGGAGCAGATGGCTGACTGCGGACACAGCTGGCACGTGAATGTGCCAGAAGAAAGGAGGTGCTGCTAACCACGATCAAATCATGGCTGATTTTTTTACATCACTTTTGCACACTGACAGATCACATACTCCCGACTTGCAGGGTTTTAAAGAAAAACAGAATAATATTTCTGATTTGTCAGAGGAAAACCTTAACTTTAAAGCAGTAGTCATATAGGATAAACAAAGTGCTTTCTTTTCCCTGTTGTCTTTATTTTCGACAATATTTTTAAGAAAATTGCTTCAGAATGAGGTTTTTATATTCTCATGGTAGAATTATGCAGAATAAAACTGCTGATCCTATCTTTGCCTGAAGGGCAAAGTGCACTGATGAATAAATCAGGAATATTGTTTAATATTACATTAAAAAGATGTAAAGGTATTAATACTAATTTATGCCAGAGTCATTGTAGTGAAAAAATAAAAGTAAAATAGGCAACTTGTTTTAAAAAACTTGGTACTGCAACTAATCATCATTATAGATTTGTATAACATATTTTTTGTGAACTCTAATGTATGTATATTGCAGAATGACTTGAATTAGCTTCGAAGAAGCTTCCTGCTTAATTGCCACTGAAGTTCGTGGTGTTTCTCAGGATTTTCATTATTTAATGTGTTCTGAAAGAGACAGCTACAAGATACTTCTATTTACAGCAGTTAGAATGAAATACAAGCTTGGGACAATCACAGAGTTTCATGGAAAGTTTCACAACACCCAAAGCTTTCCAAGCTGTGCAGTTTGACCAGGATGTGGCTGAGATGCATTTGCACAGGCTCCTCAGGAGCAGTGTTGTACTATTCCTTCCCCTCTGTGCCAGGGACCACTCCTTTGTGTCACGAGAGCCTTTGCAGGACCACTCTCTCTCTCTGAACAAGAAAATAATTACTGTGGGCAGAAAAACAGAATCACTTGGAAAAATTCCAGTCCCTAAAAATAAAAATGTACATTTATATATAAATTATGATCATTAAAATCAGCTAACATTTATCTTCACCCTGAGAAGACACGATGATGTACTGTCCCTGTAGGGGCTGTCTCATATTCCTGGTCATGAAGATAAATGGCTGAGAAGAACCAACCGCTTTGCAACAAAAATCCATATTTGTACACAAAATAAATAATAATAGTAAAGAAACAACTACTAACACAAACAAGAACCCCACAAAGTGGTTCTGTGGTGAGTCAGAAGGTAAAACAGTGGATCTATAAAAATGGAGCTTTTGTCTCCAGAAAGTGAAGATGGATTCTTTTCCATGTAGTACTCCAATACTTGTTATTTCCTAAAGTATGAGGTTTGAGACATATTTTTGCTTTGGTGAGATATTTCAGGAGAGTTATATTATTACTGATAGGCTTTCAGAATAATAGTAATGTGACTGTGTTGGTACTGCTGTCATACAAATATATCATATTAAATCACGTTGTTCTGTGGGTTCATTCTGAAATATTTGATATAAATAACACTGATGTTGCCTTCCTCCTGGAAATGAGGTGGTGTATTTCTATTACCGACAGATTTCTCTGCTGAGAATAAACATCATCTCCTTGCGTTGAGTTTAAAGAATAGGTTTCAGTAGGAAAAAAATCCGAATTGTTCATCTGGTCAAGATTATTTATCAGAAAATCTGTCTAGACACAACTACAGGAGCTTTCATATAGCTGATATTGCAAGTTATTGCATCTGCAAAAGTTGGACTGGAAAATAATATAGGAGCTGAGTTATAGCTTCATTTTCAAATAGGGTACATGCTATAGTATTTTTCTTACTGTCCATGAAATAAATATTTGAGTAAAATATTCAGTTCACTTTGATTTATATCTAAAGTAAACAAAATGTGCACCAAACCAGTGACTGCACTACTGGAAAGTTATTTTTCAGTCTGATCCAGGGCAGATTATTCTGGGCTTGGAATATGGATATGAATTTATATGTATGCTAATTTATTTGTGCTGCTTGTGTATCCTCGGTGCCTCTTGTCTTCCCCTCAAATAATCTCTGAAAAGTGCAGTGGGCTACTGCCCTGTTCACACGATGTGAATCCAAATGTGGCTTTAATCTAGATTTTTACATCACTGTGGCTTCTACGTACACGGCATAACTTTGGGAACAAAATCAAGGTGGACTCCACAAACTCACTCTAACCAGTTTTTACTCAAAATTCTGAAAATGCTTTGAACATTGAAAATCTAACCTTTTAATAATTTTTCATTTAGGAATATATGGACTCCAACAAATACATAGAACATTTAGTGACTCAGCTGGAAGAGCAGCGCTGGAATTTATGGAGGCAAGTACTATGCACACACATATTTATTTATGTTGCTATTTTGGAAAAAGTACTGCAATCCATAGTTTTCATTCTTGAGTTCAAACAAATCATTGGATATTCAGTTTCTCCATTTTTTAATTCTTTGCAGGCTAGCAAATCTTACCTAATGAAATAAGTAGGGCAGCACACACGAGTTGAATCTTGCCTCTGTTAATCGGGGGAGTTACACACATGCACAGGTTTCTTCATGTTAAAGTTTCTAGGCAGTGGATGCTAACTCTACTTCAGATTCTTTTAATTGGACTGAATTTAAGAAATTGTCTTAGATCCTTGAATATAAGTGTTTTCATTGAATGGCACAGAAACTACAGCCAAAAAATGAGCATAGCAGCATGACCAATTGAGAGTTTTGAAACTAAAATAAACTCAGGTTTACAGTTTGCAGTGTTCTTGATAGTCCAGATTTTCTATCTCTTCTCTGCTCATGTTGCCCAGACTTCACTCTGGTTTAAGCAAAGCAGGGATTGCCACATGCTGGTGAGTGTTTTTATGCTGCCTAAAGCAAATTTGTTAAATGCTTGAGCACTTGTGAAGATCTTCTCCCACTCTGTGTCCCTCTGTGAGGTGGCTGTAGGACCTYGCAAACCTCTGTGCATTTGTCTGGGCTAGTACTTGTCATCTCCTCACAGGTGGAAGTCCTCAGCTCTTGCAAAAGGGTGTTCCCTTCATTCCAGACATAGTTTCCTCTTTACAAAAGCAATTTTATCGATAGAGCTAACACAGAAATTTCCCCCTCTTCAGGAGCCTCAGAAGTCCCACAACCCTAATGAGTTAATTATATTTCGATCATTTTTAAATTAATTCTTTCAGACTTTCCAATTGTATAGAATTGTTATTATCATASCGGGTCTAAAAAGCTCTGCGCAACAGCATTTTGCAGCATTTGCTGGTAATTTATATTTTTGAAGTATTCGGTACCTATTTATTAACAACTCACTATCTCATGTGTTTATAGTTACCAGCTTAACTTCTATCTAMTATAACATTTAATACAGAGGAAATGGAATAATACCAGTGATGAAACTCTTTCAACATTCACAGCAATTTTTTTTTCTAATGCAATATTTAACTTTTTTTTTCTGAAGACATATGAACAATGACAGTCTTTTTAAATACATAGTCAAATATAAAAGAATCTTCAGGGAACAATTTAATCTTCATAGACTGCAACCTATTTCACCTTAGTTCTGATCAAGGAAGAAATAATGATCTGTCTGGTTTTTCAGTTGAATGCCTCTCATGTACAAAAAAAAGTAACTTTGCACACGCCAGTACTACTTGTTCTGCACCTCACAAACTTCTTGAGCTACACAATATAAAGTAGTATTACAGCATTTACAGCATACAGCATTATGATATTGAGTCTTATTTATAGGCAAAATTCAGAGAGTTTGTGCTTAATTCCTGCTTGCCTTAAAAAGTAGACAAAATAATTGGCACAAAAAATTAAAGTTTCCATTTAACCTTACAGAATTCAGGAGACTGTGAGAATGAAGGTGATAACATTGTTATGCAGAGGACATTACTGTGGTTAAATATAAATGAATACTAAAAAATTAAAATATTAAAAAGTCTTTGAAAAGTACCAGGGGTAGTGACTTTATTTTATTATAAACAGACATTCAGATGTGTTCTGAAAATTCCGTGGTTTTGAAGAACCGAAAACATTAATTTATTTTAAATATTATTTATTTTTATTATTCTTTTTATGGGGTGTTGGCATAAAAAGTTAAGACTTGTAATGAGCACTACGAGAAAAACCCTTCTGGTTCAGCCGGTCTTCTTTGAACACTTTATTTCTCTCTTTTAAATCTCTAAGAAGTTTCATGGTGAGGATTATGCTAATAGCTGGCACTACACAGGGGCAGTGCTGGGCTGTCTGCAGCTAGACAGATGTCCTAATAAATCAGCATAGCCCTCTCCTCAGCCTTCATTATGCTCCTGATTTGTGGCTGCCATGATTTGAACCCCGTGGGTCACTGGGTGCTGAACCTGACATTGACCGATAACCCCCACTTTACTCGGGGCGAGCCCATAAAACCCACACGCACAAATTCTGCCCATTTAGCTCCTCCAGCCTGGGACAGATTTATAGGGCCCAGGCCGAGGCAGAGGAGACTAAACCCAATGTCATGGTGTGCATATCAATTTTACATTTCCTTTACATTTCCCCACGTACAATGGGACCCTAAAAGACATGTGGGGGCCAAAATTTCTTTTCAGTTTAGAGGACAACTGTTTACACATGGCATTAGCATCTGCTGTGGAACATTTATTGCTGTAATTGCTGTCCCAGGAGAACTGGCTATGGTTAGGTCACGTTTTATAGCTTTCCACTAAAACAGACTTCTAGCCCAGCTTCAGATGCCTTGGTCTTAAAGCCTCAACAACACCCAGTGAAGGTTCCTCACTAGTTTGTGAAGGTGCAGACTTTGTTAACATACATCTTATACTGAACATTTGAATGATGAAAACGACAGCATGTTTGACATGTCAGTGGTTTCCCCTATTTCTCAAGTTTGGACAAAACACATTTATCCAACGCGAGACAAATTTGACCATGTCAGTGTAAATCACCAACGCTTGCCACTGGAGGTGATGCACAATAGTGGTTGTGCACTCTGTGTATCATTTTGAAAAAAAGATTATTTTAGATTTCTCTGCCCTATCCTGTCTGGAAGTAACTTTAAACAGGACAGAACTGGGTCAGGGGAGGGAATCCCCCTGCACTGTTGTTTCTTACCTAGTCATTGAATGCTTTAATTCAGCTAATGGGCATTACTATGTATAATTTTTATGGCAGAATCACGTGGACAACCAACATGAGAGGCAAAAATTTGTTCCTGCAGTCTTTGCTAATTGACTTGATGGTTGATCATAATTTTTAAGTCTTGACACACAGATCAGAGGCAGCAATTATTAATTCTCTTAACAGAAGAAAGAAGTTATATTTCAGCATAGGGTGCTGGCCTGAATACGCAACGGTCAGACCCTGGTCCTGAGGCCTTTCCAGGGAATTTTATTAGCAGTGTTGCTGGAACCAGGACCAACACTTTAAACGAATGAAGGTTCAGCAGCACTTTCTTACCTTATTACWGCAATGTAAAACGCTGAGGGGAGGGAGCAGAAATGCACGTGAGGATCGCATGGCGTTTCTCCAATGTTTTATTTTCAAAACACAGTTTGTCAAATGGATCTGYTCTACTTTCACCAGCAGCATTATCATGCTTCTATGCTCCTGGTTTTAATGCCTGTGTACTAAAGAGGWGCAAAGTATTAAACAGGTTGCTTTTGCTGTAATCATGAACTTCCATTGGGAGACCTTAATTGCTAACACGCAAAATAGCTCTGCAAGAATTCTTAATGGTGAGCACAGATTAAAATAACAACTGTGATTAGCTTTAAACTGCTTGACTAGAAAAAGACTAATCTTAGGGGAATAAGTTGCATGGCAAACAAATGAAAAACTCTGTGTATGATATTACAGTAATGAAGGCTGAGAAAAAAGCAAATGCTACCCCAGCTAAATAAGGTCATGCTCTGCACAAGCAYCTTTTTCTTGCCAGGGCTTAGCAACTTGGCCCAAGGGAATGAAGGTGTAAGCAGCCAGGTCTCGGCGCCAAACCCCCGTTTTAACCCTCTCTGGAAGTTTCTCATAACAAACGTTGCCTCTGGTCTATGGTGCTAATGTGAGTTACAGACTGTATTTGGAATGAATTATCTTCCAAAATTGTTGTAGTCTATGATTAGAGGTTGGTTTGGTGTGGTGTGGTGTGGTGTGGTGTGGTGTGGTGAGGTGAGGTGTGGTAAGAGCATGAGGCTTCCTTCTACTTTGCTTCTTGATCCACCTGTCTGGTCATACCATCTTGGCAATGGATAAAGCCAGGAAAAAGGTGTTTTGTGCTATTAGCCACTAAAACCTGCCTCTCCTCTCTTCATCAGTGTTTGGTTTTGCTGGGGGTGGTGTTTTGTTGGTTTTTTTCCTACGTCTCTACAGCACTGCTGGATATACATGATAAATTTGTAAAATCCATGAACACACARATGTACTCCTTTTAGTTTCCTTAGTATTTGAAGCTAAGGTTGAATGAGGTAGAATAGAACTAAGTTTTGGAAATTAGGAGTAATTCAGTCACCACAGGTACTCACTCAAATGCTTCCAACTAACATTGTAACATCACATATATCTCTCTAAAGCTGAGGTTCTGATTTGTGACTTGATGTGTGAAAAAACACACAAAAATGCAGATAAAAACCATTTAAGGCTACCAAGTTGTATAACAGAGCTCACAGTACTGCTTCAGATGAGCATTTCGACCGAGGACTGGTGTTTAAATATGCGCATGAGGACACCAATTAAAAATTTATCTTATTTTTGGCTAAATGTGCTTTTCTTTAGCTGAGTGTAAATGTGGATGGTTCAGTGAGCCATGCAGATGTAGTTACAGACCACAAAGAGCACTGCCATTGTATTATCTGTGAATGAGAACCACTTGCCTCCTTTGGCTCCCTGGTACAATGCCCATGTCACACCGCAGTTATAAAAGACTCTTCTTCAGGACCAAACTGGGTGAGAGCAATTTGAGTAATGAATATAGAGAAAAGCAAGGTTTTTACTGTTTGCCTTTTAAATTGTATTTTTAATAGGGTCATAGAAATGTAAGAGAGGATAGTTTAAAGATTACAAATGAACCTGATGGACTGTGTAAGCCCACTACAAATACTGAATGTGTAACCACAGGAAAAGGCTGAATAGCTGCTGGAACACTTGTTGCAGGTGCAGTAGGAGCAGTGCTTATTTGAGAATTTATCTTGATGTTCAAATCAAGACTGATCACTGTCTTTCAAAGAGAAAKGCCTCACAGAAGTTTATACCTGCTCAGATTTTTTTCTTGGTTCCACTAATTAGTAATAAAATAATTGTCCTCATCTGATTAAAGTTGATAGTAATTTTATGTGCAGCTCTTTACCTGATCAATAAATAAATCTCTTTCAGCAATGAGTCATTTTAACTCTGACAGGGCATATTTTTGTGGARTATTTGCTAAGCTGACTTAAAATTCAGGTCAACTTGATGTGCTCTGTTAAATGAGAAATATGATCTGGGATGATTTTGGCATTATACATTCATAAAAAGTATTAATTTTAAAGAACATGACTCTCAGCCTGTTTCCTTTAATTGGAAAAAACTCCCATTAACACTGCTCATCAGTGCTGCATGAGTCAGGAGTAAAGTGTCAAGCCTCAGTTWTTGAAGTCATTACATAAAGGACTGGGGACCATCTGAACAGAAAATAATCTTGATACAAGCAAATATCTCTGTATCTATGCTAAACTACCCAGATTTCAAAAATGCAGGCAAAGGATGAAAAAGTGGTTCTTAAAAAGTAACTTCATATGCCTGTGTTTATAAAATTAAATAAATTAACCTATGTTTTAAATGTTAATAATATTCTATAATTAATTAGGGATTGGGGTATTTTTGCACAGATGTATGCTTGTCATAATAGCGAGACTGCCAGAGCCATGAATTGATTTGTTTCTCTTAAATTATAAAATAGAAAGCCTTGAGCAAAATATATTCTTTAGATATATTTGGTAGAATAAGGATCACAAATGTTCCCTGCCAAGTTGAAAGGAAAAAAAAACTCCAGCAGGGAAGTATGTGGAAGGTCTATTTGGCATATGGATGTTTGTTAAAAGCAAAAYGCGTGAACAGCCCAGAGTGAATTAGTTCCTCATTTGTATGCTGGGAAATGAAATGTATAATCCCGGCATGGTTCTGCATTTGTTTTAGATTTTTTATAAGAACAAACTCTTTTGTGTATGCAGATATACATATTACTGTAGTGGCTATTCAGGGTGAGGAGGAGTGCTTTGAAGTGGTTTTGCTGACGCTGAGTGTGAGTGGCAGGATTTTGTCTGTCCCCTGCAGTGCAGGCTGGCCCAGGTAGCAGCGCCGGGCGCTGCACAACTGCCGCGTCGCTGCGTGGGGGAGCAGGGCTGACCCCACACTCTGCCCGTGGGGAAACCTCAGGGCACCTGCTCCTCTGACACAGCACCCGGCTCTCAGACGGGAAACCGAGTCTCAGATCAGTGCAACAATCCACGAGAAACGAACACGCAGTTATCCGAGGCGGTGCTCCGAGATTAGCTCGTTCATCTTTAGAAATCAAACGTTTCCGAATGGAAACTGTCTGGAGTCTCTCTTTATTGTTTGGTGTTGAACTTACTCTTCYACTAATGTCTCCACGCAGCCATGTTTATTCAAATTGAATCATATTTCACTCCTCAGATAATCTCGATTATGTTATTGGCTTTATTCACAGAGCAAAGAATAAKTCCTGTGAGTAACAGTGACATTTCCCTGGTCTTCTCTAAGACTGAACAACTTATCTTTACACAGAGCCCTGGTCCCTATTTGGCAGAGGAAAACCTATGGATTTACATCAAGGCAACAACTGAGAATTTGTGCCCTTATAAAAACAAGATGTCAAAATGTATTATAGAAGTGAGTAGTGCACAGACACAGGCCATGAGATGCGGTTTTAGATGGGGTGGTGGATTTAAGGAAGAAGAAATGGAGAACTCATGAATTTGCTGTTTTTAAAGGAATGGTACCTTACTGATCTGTTTCACTAATGAAGTCTGCAAATAAGGTAGTGCTGAGYAGGAGAGGCCAGGGAGAAATTTCATATGAAGTCATGCAAATTGGGTTAGCACCTTTCCCTGTAAATGAGTTCCACTYGTGAAAGAGAAGTTAAATAATCAAGTTTAGCATTTCTATTTCACTCTGTAATGCTCRACCTTTTTTTTCCTTTAACTAAATTACATTAAACCAAGAGTTTAAGACCTCAAGTGAGAACAGGGCCTCATTGTTCCACACAAAGTGAGAAATGGTTTTCATCTCCTCAGCCCCAAGGATGCAACAAGAAATAATGTAATTCCCCTTTAACAAAGAAAAATAAGTATTGGAGCTTATACAAGAGATCTGTGTATAAGGCAGAGTTTTGCTGTGTTCTCATGTCACAGCRCTGTGTATTGTCAGCTTGTTCACTCCAGTGTGAGGGATGAAGTTCCCACATCACTGATTGAGTYTTTAAAAGGCTCTATGGCTTTAAACAAGCTTGGTGGCAATCTTATTCCATGCTGTGTGATGGGAGAGTGTTTTCTTGTGTCTACAGTTCACACGACGGTGATGTGTGGAAGAGGAAACCGATCTTTGGAAGTGTCCTCTCCAACTCCAGTCCTTGTCCCTTGTCACTGCACAGTACAAAGTAAATGATGTCCTCTGTCAGYGGATGGGCAGTGGCAAGGGGAGCAGGAGAGAAGGGCTCTGCCCTGTYCTCTTCAGGCAGTTTATTTTAAAGTACCTTGATGTTGCTGTGCTGATGCAGTGGTTTTTCACACCGAGAAAACCATGGATGTAGATCCTGYGTCATCTGGCTGGGCCTGTTACAGGACAAATATCGCTCGAGTTGAAAGCAGGACACCTGTGCAACCAAAATATTGCTGTGACATCACTTCTTCCTGCTATTTAATTGTGTGCTGATCCATCTCTGTCATCTTCCCRCTTTTTCCAGTGACAGTCAGCATCTCTGCCTGGGCTTTCCGTGCAGTTGGCACCTGAAGATCCAGTTTCCCTTAATCCCGTAGGACTTGGCTGGCTTCCTGTTCACATGTGGGGCAGGAGATTCAGGGTGCACTTCCTATCAATTCTGCCTGCTGTACAAAGTCCTTTTTATGTTAACAAATTATATTTTTCATTGCTTCATTAGCCAATAAAAGGGCATAATTATGCCTATAGCAATGCAGATTCTGGGATATCACCCATTCACACTTTTTTTTTGCTTTTTTTTTAATCAGGAGTAAATTCCAACATATTCTGTTGTAGGGAAAATATCCTGCATTTATAGCATAAACCTGTATAAACATTATCGTAATGGGTTCCACTAGGGACAAGGTTTCAAATATAAGGCAGCATTCATCACATATTACAGACGTGAGCATATTTTTTTCCTACTTAAATCTGCATAGCTCAGAATTTGCAAACTCTTGCTTATGTAGATATTCCCCCGAGATTTTCAAAATTTAATAAAAGCTTGCAAAATACAGGGCTCTTAGTTTCATTACCACCTGATTAGCTAAGCAGAATCTAGAAAGTGTAACTCAAATAAGCAAAAAATAGAAAACCTAGATTGATCTCCAGCAACTGCTTTGCAGCAAGGAGGTGCCAGGTTTTGCAGGCTTTTTAGCTTGCTGTCCTTTATGTAGCACCTTGAAAGATGGCAGAGGGAGAAGCTTATCTGCTTCCACACACTGCCAGAATCAGCACGTGCTCGTACTTCTCCGTACTGAGGAAGTTTGACATTACCTTACAAATCCTTCCCAGTTCAGTTCCCAATAATGCTGTAATAAATCCATTACTGTTTTTCATCCAGTAGATTCTTAGTCCTCTGCCAGGCAAGCCAAGAGCCTCTGAAGCCCTTTTGAGAGACACAAGTATGTATGTCAGGGTTTCTGCAAGGCTTCCTGTATTTTTATGATCTTCCATTCCTCCTGGTGTGGAAAGAGAGATCAAATGCCAAGGAAGTACCTGTCTTCCTGAAGAGCCCTGGGAGAGATTGGTCCAAAAATACACCAGAGGCTGTAAACACCCTCAATCCCTCTTCTCCTTTCTTATAATAACACTGTTATAAATTTTTGCAAAAAAGGCCAAATGCTGTCCTCCTCYCCATTACAGTAATATTTCATTTCTGTTCTGCAAGGTGGAAATGTGCAAGTGGCAGCATTTGACACTTTATTCACCCAGTTCAAAAGATACTCAGAATTCCCATGAAGGATCTAAATTCTAATTCCACTGAGAACCAGAGACAACTTTTACAGAAACCTTGTCAGTCTGAATGCACCCATTAGCAGCAGGAGCTGATGCTAACACACAGCCCAAGGCAGCAGCCAGACCGCCTGTCCTCCTGTAGGTCTGCCTACCAGTCTGTACTGGGAAATTCCAACATGGTTATTGGGCACCAGTTTGTTCTGCAGCCTCTCCTCAAGTGACTGATTTTCTTCTGCCAGCGCAGGGCGCTCCATGAGTGTCCCTGTCGGCTCCCGTTGCACAGTTTTTGCGGAATAGCCTGGCCTGGCAGTTTTCCCAGGCGCGCAGGCAATCGTCCCCAGAGCTGAATTGAAGTCCTCAAAAGGGCAGCGCTGCCTCAGGTCTCGCTGAACAGTGCCCTGTGTCAGGCTGAAAGAGCAACTGTTTCTATAAATGACGTCAGTCCCCGCGATTTCTACCCTGCTCGTGTTTAACAGAGTTTGGAACACCGCYGGTGTTAAGTGCCAGTAACCTTTCTGTAGAACATCTGAAAATCTGGTATTACATCATCCATACACAGCTTCAGTCCTGTGGAAGCAAATATATCCCYGTTAATAAAAGGACAAGAAGTGAGTAAAGCTTAATAATTGCATTTCTGGAGGTTTCTTTCCCCTCCCAGATTTTTAGGTATGAAGTTTCTCCAARAAGCAGAGACTGTCTTAAAGGTTACATGGTTGTCTCGGCATTATTGACCACTGTGCAAATCAGTCAATTCCAACCTGTCAATGCACCTGTCCTTCCCCAGGTCTCTCCCATTTGGAAGAGCTGCAGAATGCAGCAGTGAGCAGAGGTACATCACCTCCACAAGCACATTACGCCAGCTGAGAATCACAAGTCAGTTTAGGAAGTATCTGTCCCTCCAACAATAGCTTGGCATCTCTGAGAAAATGAAAAGAATCCCCCAAATCATTGCATTTGTCCATGCCAGCTGTTAGGCTGGTTTATTTAAAACTATGGCTATCAGTAATGTATTGAGCTAATGCTATCATCTACTTTGTTTTAGTGTTTTGAAGTATGAGCACAGCAGTTTTTTGTATCTCTCCGAAGCAATGGTAAGCCAAGTCATGAATTTTGTTTGAAGACCAGTGTATTATCTTGTAAATGTCTATGCTAGACAGAACTGTGCAAGCCTAGGGACAAGAAGTAATTAATGATTTGGAACATGTACTTATTGCTGTGTATGAAACTGAGACACTACTCATCTTAAAGAGACACAGAAGAACAGTATCTCAGCAGTCAGATACAGTGCAGCTCGATATGCACAAAAACACTTTCAAGTTGTAATTATAGCTTTGCGTTGTAGATAAATACYGGTTCTTTTTAATTCTAAATCACTTCTAGTTACAGAGTAGGAGACCAAGTCTGTCACTCTTGATTTCAGTGGATGTAAGCTCAGGGCTGAAAATAATTAAAGAACTGGCAATAATTATATTTTTTTCTTSCTTTAGTCCTGGTTAATCTAGCAGATTTGGTGAAACCATGCTGTGCTTTCACTAGGAATTCAGGAAAGGRGAATCATGGAAAGATAGARATGGTCTTTAAATAGAAGCTTTCTATGCAATAATTTGCAGTCTGATAGAAAGACTTGACCCTGACTAGGATAGTATTTTCAGATCTGTGGTACCACACATAGGAAAGGACCGTAATTATGCCAGTGAGTTTACTGCTTCTGGAGTAGCAGTTGCARTTCTGGTCCCCCACTTCAGAAAAGATGCAACCAAACTTTTTAAGTTCAGAGGGAGGCAAAAAAGGGTAATCAGAAGCACAAGTGGGTTTTCATTTATGGAACAACTAGGACTCTTCTGTCTGAAAAAGCAGTAACCCAGGCAGGGGAATGACAGAGCTGAAATGTGAGCAGCATGGAAAGGAGCTGATTGTCCATTGCTTCTTTCARTGCAAGAAATACAGTCTGTTGGATGAAAGTAACAGGCAGCACATTGAAAAACAAATGAAAGGAAGAGATTTTTCATGTAAACAAGGATCAGAGCATCTGCAACAGGGTACCATGGATTTTAAAGCTGTGGGTGCAGTTAGGGACCGGACAGTCATGGAAGAGAGCCAGTGAGATGTACTAAATGTACAGAGGGCAAGCTTGGGTCAGGAGATCCGTGAGCTCCAAAGTGACTGGAGAGTGGCACAGTGCTGGATCTTCCCCTGGATATTTGGGGTTTGCCACTTGAAGAGAAATGACACTGAACTACACAGGCCTTCTGGACGGATCCAGTGCAGCCACTCGCATGTTAGGCAAGTCTCAAAGACCATTTACCATTTGCAGTCTCAATCACTAATCAGAAAGGAATCTGGATAGGTGGTTTARGTTGTCTGTGCAAGCAACAGGCATTATAGGGTGATTACATTTTATTGGGATTTTTTTTCTATTTAAACAGAAAATTAACATATCTTTTCCTCAGTAGGTAAAACTGCCTCTTACAAGAGCTGCTCAAGGTGTTTCCATGAACAAAGCAATTAAAACACATCAGCAGGCACTATTTCAGTACTATGGGACTGCTACAGGATCAGGGTTTAAATGATGAAACCCTGTTCAAATGGCGAGTAACAATCTCTTTGGAGACCCCAAATTCTACTGGATTTGGAGATGGCCTCTTATCTGCCATTATGCTCAGTCCCCATCTCATGCTGCTTTGCAGCTGTCACAGAGTTCTGCAGCATTTAAGAACATCACTATATCATCTACTTTGATTTGCAGCATAGTACAGACTTTATGCTTCACSCAAATACAATTAGTTAAACCCAAGAACTTTGACTAGCCTGGGACTCTAGATCCGCCCTCTGAAAATTGAACAATTGTGTCTCATCAGGAGAGAGCAAGGTGCCTGTGTGACCTGCTGTCCTGGAAAGGGCAAACTTGTAAGTTTGACAGATTCAAGTAATTTTGGAGGTTCCCATTCTACACTGGAAAAAGGAATTGCCAACCTGGAAGAAAACCTGCATTAAGAGATCTGGCTACGGGTTTATTCAAGATATTGCAGCCATACATTTGGCTGCAAAGACTGTTCCTGTACCACCACAGGAAGAGGTTCCTTCTGCAACTTACTGCACTGTCTTCAGACACAGCCAATCTGTTAAGTAAAATTTCAGCATTATTCAATGATTTATTCATTCTGCTGAGCTCCTCTGCTCAGAAACCTCCAAATTCAAAATCCAGAAAACTCCTGCCATCTCAATTTTTGAAGTTTTGCTTTTCCAGTACTTGTCTCTGATTCTTAGGTACAGCTCTACCTTTTGATTCTTGTCTCAGTACCATGGATGAGGATTTACTTTGCACCCCGGTTCCTGCAGTCTCTTCACTCCAGCATACCCACCATCTCTCATTTGCATCATGGCAGGTTTTCTCACCTTGTTTTCATGATATCACAGTTTCTCTCATTAAACCAGGAAATCCTGCCTGAACTCTTGCTCACKCTTCACTTAGGTACTCTTACAAGTACCATATCTTAGGTTCTCTTACACACACTGTATCTACRAATAACTGGATTATGTACCAGAAAGATTTCTTCTAACCAGGAAAAATTTTTTACTTGCAATTTTTTGACTCACAGATGCCAAAGCTTTCAGTGATTCTTTYGGAACTGCTTTTTCATATACTACATGGTTTAAAAACGTGCCATGTATGCCTGCAAGTCTCTATCCACCTGGAGTCTTTCACCGGTGTGTCGCACACCAGGCCCTCAGCAGCCCCACCGGGCACTGCCGGTGCCCCTTGGCGCATCCCAGCTCATTCCGGCGGCTCCGCCACGCCGCGTGCCCTCTCTCCTAAACTTTCGAGGACAGCCGGGACGGCATCAACTCGGGACGAGCATCTCGCTCGGGGCTGTGCGGAAGGAGGGCTTTCACCACGATGTGCAACACCGGGGCAGCGGCCCCGCCGGGGAAGCAGCGCTGCCCGGACCCGCGGAAGGGCGGCCCTAGGGCGGCGGCCCCGGTGCCGCCGAGAGGGGGATGCGCGGCTCCCGGACCCCCCGTGCCCGAGCAGCCCCCGCCCGCCACCCCCAGCCCGGGGGCACCCGGGGGCCGCCCCAGACAATGGCCCGGCCTCCCCCACCCCCCCGCCGCGGCGAGCCCCTGCTGCCGCCGCAGATTTGCCGGAGCCATTCAGTTGCGACCGATTGCGATCGCGGCAGATGGGCTGGATCTGACAGCCCCGCTCCTCCGCGGGGCCGGGGGCGGAGGGGCCCGGCCGCCGCGCTCCCCGCCCCGCCGAAAGTGCCACCCCGGGCAGCCGCCCGCCCGCCCTCCCCAGGCACATGTTACGCGTCCCGCGGCTGCGGCGGGAGCGGCAGGAGAAGCCGCCGCGGCGGAACAAAGCGGAGCGGGCGAGCGGCGGCGGCGGGGCGGCCGGCCCGGGGGGCGGCAGCCGCTCTGCCCAGGCGGGGGGCGGCGGCGGGGGGCTCCCCGGCCCGCCGGGACGCGCGGCCCCCGCCCGCCGCAGGATGCGCCACCGCGCACCAGGTAAGGAGCGCCCGCGCCCCCATCCCTCCCTCACCTGCCCGCCGCGCCTCCTGCCCGCCCCGCCGCCGCCGCCGCCGTCTCCTCCCCTTCCCCGGCGCCCCCGCGCCCGCCCGGCGGCGCCCGCCGCTCCCCCGCCCGGGGCCGCGGGGCTGCGCGGGGCCGGGCGCGGCCCGCGGGCGGGGGGAGGCACCTGCCGCCGCATCCCGCCGCCGGCCCGGCCTCCTCCCCGCCCCGCCGCCCGCGCCGGCAGGGAGGGAGAGAGGCCGGGTCCGTGCGCGGCGGCAGCGCCGCGGCCGCGGGGAGCGGCTGAGCCCGGCCCGGCCGAGCCCGCACCGCCCCTCAGGCGCCCGGCCCCGCGCGGGGCTCAGCCCCTCCTCGGCCGGGGCACCGGGGCAGCGCGCTCTCTGCCTGCCTTGTTCCTCCCTGAGCCGCAGGGGCTGCGTTCGAGCCCTGTTGCTTCGGAGGCAGCAGATTCTGTTTCCGTTCGGTGTCTCTGGCAGGAGCATCCTAACGAGTTTTATTTCTGTTTCATTTTTATTCCTGATTGTTTAAGGCTTGACCCCGCCACATTGCACTGATCACTGGATGCACACTGTCCTCATGGAAGAAGTCAATTAGGTAGAGATCTTTTTGAAATGAGTTAAAGTACACAAAGCAGTAGGGCGTGAGGTAAATGCAGAGTGTTGAGTGACCCACTGCTGGCCRTGAGGCTTTTAGCTGTTGATTCTTTGGCTTTGGTGGGGTGTCAGATCCACCGTTCAACTCCSTGAGGATACCCAGGGAGTGACAGAAATAAGGTAGAGTAAGTGCGAGTGGGCCTTGCAGCAGGAAAAATGCAGAGCCACATAAATACCATGTTGCTGCAAACTTTATTTTATATATTAGCAATTCTTTTTCTCCATGTAACGATATAAAATTGAGTCCCTCATTGAAATGGTTTTATAAATGTCCACTGCCCATCCCTTAAAAACAGATATTCCAGATAAACCCCTTGTTTATCATTAGAAAGCTGGCAAAGTTTTTAGCAGGGGAAGTAAGATGAAATAGAGGAGTGATTTACATCGGAGGGGCTGGCTGTATACATTACTGGATTGCAGATAAGCTATGTAAGTAAACAGAAGCGCAGGGCTCTGTTATTGTGCATGACTATGGAGATATCATGGGACTCTTTTGCTAGTTAATAGCATAAGGCTTCGTGGGAACTGTTTGATCTGCAGGACTTTTGCTTGGCAGTAGTTTACTTAAGGTTATTACACTCTGTTTGGAGACTTGTATTTGCTAGCYATTATTGCATTCTTAGCTCCAGGCTTCCCAGAGTTACAGGTTAGTAGGTCAATAAAAATTGCACTGAGATGCTGGAATGGGCAGTCTAGAGTTTTAAATGTGGTTGGGGAATAACTAGGCAGTAATCAGAATGCTGAGGATTTTTTTTTCCAGTGCATTTTTATGCTGGTTATTTGTGATAAACCAAAAGTACTTTTTTTTTTTCCTGAGAATACCACAAATATTTTTCCATTTCTTTTTAGAGGAGGAAACAAATCATATAGGCTAAATACAGTATTCCCTTTCAGCATAAAGCAGCCAGTGCCCTTGGTTGTATTTACCAGGACTTAGTTCCTTTTRCTGGTGAACACTGGGATTAATGCCACTGGCATTAGATGGGGCTTGCCAGTAGCAAGAATAAAAATGGCATCAGGTTTCTGCTGCCATGCATGTACATGTTTCTTTTAGAACTTGAAATCCGCTGTGCTGTGCAGGGCAGCAGTATGGAAATATACATTATTGGGTTGCTGTTGCGTTACAAACGCTCCAATAAAATTTTGAGTTGTCCAGGTTACAGCGCCCACAGAGCTCGCTGTGACCCGGTGGAGCCTGAGCCTGGCTGTGCTGCCCCTGCCTGAAGCTCTGCTCGTTCCTGGAGTGGCTGCAGCATGTGGTGTAATCCCCATTCTGCCAAATCCCGGGAACTGCCGTTGACCGTGTCGGGGGAGCAGTCCCATTCGTGTCACAGTGCACAATTTAGGTGGTTAAAGTGAGCCATATGGTGTGTCCCCCCAGCGCAGTGCCGTGCTGACCAGGGAGGAGGAATTGGATGCTCAGTGCGGAGCTCTGACAGCAAAACAAAAAATGAAAAATCTTCAAGGTGGTTTCAGCATCTCATGTGTACTTTCCCCTTTCAGTGAGCATCATGGACAGGAAGATGATATACTTTAGCTCAGAAATGTTGTATGTTGTACTTTTGGGCTTTTGCAATCTGGTCTCTTTTTTAAAGAATTTCATAGGAAAATTATTCCCACTTCAACTTTTTCCCACCTGCATTTTTGCTGTTAATTTCATGTAGCATACACTTATTGACAARTTTTTCTTGCGGAAGTATAAATGTATGCTTTGTAGTACTTGGTGTCRCCCTCTTTGTCAAGCAAATAACCTCCCTTTCTGTAATAATTGTTAATGGTTAACTTTTCCACTTCTGTGCCATGTAGGGTTAGTTACAACTGTTGTAGGGCATTACACTTGCCCTACAACACCTGCCCCTGCGTGTCTCCGCCAGATAAATCCCACATAGATAAGSCCAGCAGCAGCAGCCAGGTGTTGTGCATAAATCCACTGCTTACACTGATTAATTTGCCATTTAAGACCCTGATTGTGCCACCAGTYAGACACCTGCTTAACCTTAGAGTTACAGCATTGAAATAGATTGGCTACTCTGCATGTGAAGCGCTAAGCACGTGTGTGGTTTTCCCTTGTAGATTGCAAAGAGTTGCTGTACAAAACCCTAAAACAATCCAACCCACTTTTGCTTTGCTCCAATTCTCAGGAATTGCAATTCAATAGCTAGTGTTAGTTTGGTTATTTAGGTAAAACTTAATCACATTGAGTGTTGGAACTGACCTGGGACTGGTATTTAAGATGCAAGCATGGTCTTTCTCCTTTTGGCTGATGTTTCCATGGAGGTTGGAAGTCTCTTTTTCCACCTGAAACTGCAGCGTGATGAAGTTGAGGCTGTTAGAGCAGTAATGCAGAATTGCCACTGCTCAGAAATCAGAGGATGAAAAAGCAATTTTAATAATATTTGTGTAAAAACATCAACCAGAAGCCTGGTAGGTTTTGCATTTATGCTTCCATTCTGAAGAAGGTCTGGAGGGATTATTACTGCAGCAGAATTCTGTTTCTTGTTTCTAACTCTTTGGTATCTAGATCTCAAACACATTGTGTAATGGAAACTCCTAGGAATGACCAAAGAATTGATAGTATTAGGATATTAAGTGATGGATACAATTTCAAGCTGATGTGAATGGAATTTAAAAATACGTACATATAGTTTTGATATATTCAGATGATTTAAACATTAAGAGAAAGAACACCCAGTTCTGCAGCAAGACTTATGTATGCAAAGTTCTTCTAGAAGTYGGAGACCCTCAAGTTGTCTATTTCTTTGAGAATTAATTTTTCTTCTATACTTATARTTACAAATGAAAATGGGAAGGGGTTTTTGGTTTTTTTTCAGAAGGAGAGAATCTTTAAAGTACAGAAATTAATGGCTCATAAAGGAGAGTCAAGTAACTTCTACATCTTTTGCTGTGATGTGTGCACTGGCAGTTCACATATGAAACATAAATTACTCCTCAGAATAATCAGGATGCAAGTAAGATCATGAAGGAAAAAACAAGATGTGGAAAAAAATGTTTGATATATTACAGAAACAAAGTTCTCAGCACTGCTTTATGCTGTGAAAGAACAGAAAGAAATGTTCTTCTTTGCCCTGTCTCCCTTTATAGGATTTCTCTTAAATCCATGTGGTTCCAAGTATCTGAGCCAAACGTATACCAGTTGCTATCTGTRTACATCTTTGTTCCACCTTCTAATAAATTTCCTTGCATTGTGTACAAACCCGTYTAAAAGGGCTCTTGGCTCCTGGTGGCCTGTGTTGTTCTAAATAGACAAAGCAGCTGCTCTCTTGTTCCATCCACTTGAATCCTTTCAGTTCTCCTCTGTGCCGAGGTTGTATCCATGCTCTTGGTCTAAGCCACTACAGGAAGCTCAAATCCATATCCCATTGTATAGCTGATGATGATAAAGTTACTTGTGACTGAGTATATCACATCCTTATTCTGAGGGTTGGTTTTTTTTCCTAAAGATGAGTTATATGCTTTAAGCATTTCCAATTGTGATTTCGGGTTTCTTTGCTGTAAATAGTCATTTCTGTGGCAAGAGATGTTGATCTTTAAGAACTTTTCTTCTGTTTCTTTCCCTTTCTCCTTCTTTGAATCAATTACCTCTTCTCCATGCCCACTGTGTATGTCTGTGTTCCAGCGGATGTTCCTGGTCTCGGGTATAGCAGCCAGCTGGCACTCTGTAAAATGATGCCATGGGTGACTTACTGCACCCTCAAGGGCAGCAGTGTCCTGACTGAGCACAGCTGTGTGAAATGTGGTCAGAGGGGAATGTAGGCCAAACCCAGTGCAATAAAGGCATCTTTCTGTTGAGTTTGGGAGAAGACCAGAGCCACCAGTGGAGCCACAGTAACCACGTGGTATGTCTTGGCCTTCTGGACATCTGCAGTAAAGCGATTCCTGGTGGCTACTGAAAATGAGATTGAATTGCAGTCATTCCTGGTGGTGTTAATGGGGATCTGACATGCCAACTTTCAAGCATATAAAAATATTTTTTCATGTAAATAGCACATGTGGTAGTAGCGAGGCCTGCTGGGAATGCCTCTGGTATCTAAGCTCTAGATGTGTGTTTGTAGCTCATAGCATAGGAACAATTTGCTCTAAGTTCTGCTGCAGGGCTCTCTCTTATGTAACATTGGCTTTACTACTACTGCTGGAGCTTGGATCCTGTAGATGAGTAAGTCGGTATCCAGTCACCATTTTCAGTGTTACCTAATGTAAATGAATAATTACAGTGTTGTATGTGGCTGTGGTTTGATGTTTTTTTTTAATCCTCACTCTTGTTAAATAACTTTATTTACATTTTCTTTGGCACTGTAGTAGAGCCCAGCCAAGGACTCTGTAGGGGCATTGGTACTATCAACTGACATGGCACAAATGATAAAAAACTTGATTATTTGCTGCTATCCCAGGTGGGTCCAGGACCACACCTCCACTTCATCTCCCAGCTGGCCCAAGAGGTTGCAACAGCTGCTTGTCCTGGGCGTGCAGCAAGGACTCTGGGGACCTTGCATCTGTGTTATATCTGGGGTGCTCAGGAAAGGAACTGGAACCAGGGGCAGCAGAACTCTAAGGAAGAGTAAGGTGACCAGGTGAGAGGAGRGACTGGGAGATCAACATGATCTTGGCAGGTGAGGAGGAAGAAAATTACCTTCTTGAATTTTGATTTGCTTCCTCTGGGAAGAAAACACTGAAGTTGTGTTCAGGAAGAGAACTGCAGGTTTGCAGGAATTAATGAAAGGCAGAAAATAGTTAACTGCAGAGCGATATTCTATTAAGTTTGAAAAGCTGAGTTGGGAAAGTGTCAGAACTAAAGGAATAATAATAAAAAARTGCAGTGGAACGGCCTGTCTGGTCTTGAGATTCGTGATACAGGTGTTACAAAGAAGGTGTGGAGAAAGATATTGAGATCTGCAACAGCATACATTTCAGTGAGGGGTGAAAGCAAGTTGTAAAACTGTAGGAGAATAAGTGTGGYGTTAACAGATGTTAGAAATCTTTTATCTTACTGGGACTTGTTTTCTGGGATATAGATACTTGCATCAAAGAAAGGATCAAATTTTTCATAGCTAGTTAAAAATATTTTTGTTAAAAGCTAATGTTCTACCTTATTGGTGTAGTATGCACTATTAAAGCAAGTGGTGGCAATGGTCCCTGATGGATTTGCTTCACAGAGTGATGAAAACATGCTTTGTTATTTATTGTGCATTTTGTTGTCAGATTTCGGGGTTTGCGCGAGGGTGGAGGTTGGGTAGATTGGGATGTATCCATATGCGAGTTTATCTCTCACTTGTCATGTAAAGGCTTTTCTAACAGAGATATTTTTAGCAATACTTAGATAAATATTGTTAGAGTCTGGATTAATCTCCTTAACATCTTCACTCGGCAGCGTGTAGCTGTGATAGTCCTAAGGACCGGAGGTAAGGCAAGGTTTTCAGTCATGGGTGCCTCTTATGAGATTAACACAGGAAAAGAAGTCAGGCTTTTGGCACATAAACCCTATTGTTCATCCTTTCAGTTCTGTTAATCTCCTCTTTTATGGTGGCAGCATGGACCACATATTTTTGAGTCAGATCCAAGTTARTTGAAACATAACCTGGTTTGTTTAGTAGTAGCTGGATCAAACCTCAGTGTGAGGCATCTAATAAAGAGTTCTGGTGTGTTTTGCTGCAATTTTCAGCTGATATAACTATGCAAAGGTAACAGGTGAATTAGTAAGAGCTGTTGTCAGGTCTAAAATATAACCCATAGTTCCAGCCAGGCGTGGATTTATTGATGGCAGTGGGGGGATCTAAGCATGGCATGGTCCTCTTTCCTCCAGTCACCCCAATCAATATTTCAGATGCAGAGTTCCTACATGACAGGATGAAATCACAGCCCTACAGCTGGGTTTCTCTAACCATTTGAAACAGTAGAGAATTTCTCTCTGCCTGCAGGAAACTTGCCCCTTTTTGTTGTTGTTGTTTTGGTTTTTTTTACAATGCTGTTACAAATTATCCCATCAGTGAGGTTTGGATAGGATATGTGAAAGCTCCTTTTCCATGTGGTGAGGCACTCAGTCAACCAGTGAAGTAATTTGGATTAAGACTGCATTGAAGGTCTTTATTTCTTTGACTGTCTAATATGTAGTGTAAGTAAATACATATTTCTGAGAGACTGCATCCACTGCTTTATAGAGAAAGCTGCTCAACACTGCTGATTTGTTAAAAACAAGGAACAGGAATGTATTGCTAGATCTTCAATAAATACAGCTTAAACATCTTTGTAAGAGAAAGAAGCTTTCATCTGTGGAAAATCATATARCACTTGAAAGACTGTTGAAGATTGTGACTCAGGTTACAAGCAGACAGACCAGGATGACTGGAAAATACTGTTCGGGCTTTCCCTGTTGTTGCCCCTGGGGAGCTGTGCCACCTCTCCCTGTCCACTCTGAAGGGACGGCTGTGCCACCCTGCCAAGGGACCTGCAGGGGTCAGAATTGGATCGTGAGTTGTGAGCAAGAGAAAACGCAGCAGAAAACATGGTCTTGACCTACTTGTTATTTATAATAATTCATATTGATTTTAGAGCCTGAAAATCCCCTGCTTTCCTTCAATTTGGAGTGAGCTGGCCAGTGGAGTAGTTGGGTTAGAGGATCTTCAGCAGGCAAAATGGGGCTCCACCAGCACAGCCTGCTGTGAATCCTGCCTGCCTGCTTGGGTCCCAGCTCTTACAGGCAGCTCCTCTTGACCTGAGGAGGAGATGGATCATAGCTTCTCAGTGGAAACAGTAGGATGGAGATACAGACATCCATCAATAACAGTGACTGCAATCTGTGAGGTAAACTGAATTTTAAAGTTGTCTAAATAACCTGTATTTTAGGCACATGCCTCGTTTTTTAGTTATGTTCTGCCAATAGGCACAGACTTTTTTGAATGAGGCCATAATTGATTTGTGGATGCTCTGAGGTTACCAGGATAATGGGATAACAGCCAGCCCAGTGCCTCGAACACACTCATGTTTGCTTTCCTAGTGCATGTCAGGGTACCAATGTTTCAAGTCAAATCCTCCAGGAGGCTGCATTTCCACAGCCCCCAGCAGATCACACCCAGCCTTGGTACAAAGTGGCACTGGGGAGAATTTGGCCCTTGATTGAACATAARCCTCATCTGTATAATTCTGTCCTTCCTGGGTAGTCCCCATAAGCCAGTTAAGTAACAGTTGCTGGTGTGACAGAAGGAGTTTTCCAGAAAAGCTGGAGAAAGGTATCAGAATACCAAAGAGTCACAAAATTGTGTGGCTGAGTGAAATACCAACCCCTGCAACTCTGGAAATACGTATGTACTTGAGGTATATGTATGCTCCAGCTTCCTTCCTTATAGGTAGGTTTCTTATTGGCTGAAGTCTTCCACTGCTTTTTGAATACTGTTCTGGGTGGAAGACATATTTCTTCAAAAGTTTGAGTCTCGTCAGTGACCTGTGACTGCAGTTCTACAGGAACTCTTCTGTGGCTGGCAGGGAAAGTTGCCACGTGCGTTTGCAATAATGAGCCTCTGGCTCCTTTGTGTCTTACCTTTCCAGGGAAAAATCCTTCATAATCTCTCAGCATTCATAAAAAATGATGATTTTGTCAGACYGTATTAGAAATCACAGCTTTTGTTCAGACTGGCTATATGGGATAAAACCCTCCAGAAAGGATAAGTTTCAGTCAGTGAAATGTGACAGTTAAATAAGATTAGAGATTTCCTCTTCGTCAGCAAGTATTTACCTGAGTATTTCTATCATAACAAGTAATAAAATATTTTCTGGTAAGAAATTGGATGATTTGCAGATTGGTATTTTAGATAGCTGTCTGTTTTTACTTGTCCTCTATGCTCTTTTTGACAGGTTATCATAATAATAATAATTATCTATATGAGGACAGGCTCATATCATAAGGCTCAGTATTACCCAGGTCTGTAATAGTGCTGTAATGTCATATCAACTTTGCTGCCAACAAAATCAMCAAATATTTTGCTGTGGCTAATGTGCAGCAACGTCACCGAGGTTGATAATTATGACTGGTGCCAYTGACTAACCCACTAAAAGTAGCATTTTGATTTTTTTTTTTCCTGCACTGGGATGGCGGCCAGTTGGCCTCTGAAGATAGTTTCCATAGCTACTGTCCTACAGAGAAAGAAAATGCTGCCACAGCATTTTTCCTTTGCACCTTTATAGTTTTTATGCAAGCTGTCAAGACAATTAATTTTCATCAGATGTATTGGTTATTAGCTGTTGAAAGCAGGGGGGCATGGGTTGGTACATATGATGAAAAAGTGCATTGAACTAAGTAAAACATCAAGAGATTTCTTTATGTACACAATATGAATGCATTTCAGATTTACAAAATCCCATTACTGCAGCATCTGATATGCCAAAATGCAATCTATGCTCAAATGACAAGGTCCTGAGACTGCTCAACTTTATTTCTGAGAATAAGCAAGCCTGGCACCRACTTTCGCTGTCGTTTGTTGTTGGATGTTGTGATCCAGATTTTTAATTCCTTTTAAAAATGAAATGCAAAAAAAAAAAAATCCTCACCTGCCAGAAAACCTCTCAGACTTTCACTGGTTTAAAATAAAGACAATGTTTTGTKCCTCTGTGCATAGAAGAGCATAAAAAGGGCAGTAAATACTACAGCAGTATGTTTTTTAACAACAAGCATTGAGTATRGGATTATTTCTTGTGGTTGACATGGACAATGTCTTCATTTCACTCTGCAGTGAGGATCAAGGCACGTTGTTTTGGAGTTCTGGGTTTGTTCTGGGAGTCATTAACGTSTGGTTCTATTACCAGCTCAAACTGCACATTTCCTGTAGATTGCTGAGGCAGAAATAAGTGTTTGAGTACTCAGATCGTAATATTGGAGCAATTTGTGAAAATTTATGACACCTTTWCTCATTTTGCGTAAAATAACGGGAGGGGCTCCGTCAGCTCACTGCAGTTATGGATCCARGTGCTGTTACCTGCTCTAACCTCTTCAGAGATTGCAGTGTTGGCTCTCCCCAGGTTTGTCCTCTTCTGTGATGTCCAGGGACAGCACACAGATGTTCCTGAGTAGCTCTGGCCATTGACTTCAGGATCAAACCAAGTTTCTTAGGAGAACCATCACCAAAACACACATATTAGAATTGGTGAGAACTTGTCTTCAGCAATATAAAAATCCTAGTGAAAAGCAGAGTGCATGGGGGAAATTCAGGAAGGGAGGATGTGTAGGGAATTAATACTGGCATGGAGAGGATGGATGTTGAGGGGTACACTTAAATAGGTGAAAGCATGGMTCGGCCCTTCAGTGTGACCGTCTGGTGGTTGGCCAGGGAATTCCTGGGAAAATCCTCTGACCATTGAGGAAGGAGCAGATTTATAACCTAAATGAAAAGGTCCGGCCAGAGTGTGACGGCGGCTGGAGGTCTCTAYGGAAGAGGAGATAAATAGACTAAAAGTCTGAAGAATCAGAGGGAGATTTTGCTTTGTGGCAGGGACAGCATTTGATTGCCCTTGCTTTCGGGTGAAGCTCTCCCGGCCTGGGTTGTGGCCGGCCGGGCCCTGGCAGGGGCGATGTGTGTCCGTGGCTGCTGGCGCTCGGGCTCGGGGCTCGCCGCCTGGCATGAGGCGGGAGCGGCGGGACCGTCATTAAAAGCCCATCTGGGGCATTGTGRCCGGCCCTGGAGGAATGTCCCGCGGGTCCTGCTGAGCTGCTGGGGCTTCCAGCAGGTGCCTGAGCCGTCCTGCTGGCCCACGGAGCGGGGCTGAGCCTCCGGGCTGCCAAGAGCTGGCGAGCYGCAGCCTGAAGTAATTTCTAAACCCTGCTGATCTCCAGCTCCAGCTATCCCGCTCCCTCATTGTCCTGCTCTTAAAAATCCGGGCTGGTTGTTTGTCTGGGGTAACTCAGCTGATTAAATACATGTCAGTGGAAACGGGCTGACTGAAACCAGCCATCTGGCTGCCTGTTTAAAGTGTTAAATTACTGCTTGCTATGATGAGCATCATTTTCTAGTGGTTTTAAATACTTTTCTTCATTAATACTTTTGACACAATCAGATACTTGTGTGCACTTACTTAGAAACATTCTTCTCATGAAATGAAAGTTGATTGGTATTGTTGCAGAGAATGCTCCAAAAGATATTGCTGTTTTTAAAGAAAATACATCTTTGGGAAACCTTGTAGACCATRATCTGTATGTAGGGGAAAATGAAAATTATTCCGTACCTATCTAGAAAATAAATTGTTTTCTCTATCTGCCACTTACAATTCTGAGAAGTTGGAGGCTCAGGATTTTTAAACAAAGCTGTAGTTTTTATAGGTGCATACAGAAGCACTGTCTATATGCAGGTACATTTTTTCATAATGTTTTCACAAGACAGTACTGGGGGAAAGTACCTGTTGATAAACTTCATGTACCTTGGGAGTTTATCTTTTTCTACATCTAAGACTGGGAAAAAAGCAGGAGTGTGCTAGCCAAAATAATTCTGAATTTAGCATGTAGCTGTGTTGTCATTTAACACACTGGCATGTGGTGTTGATGCCAAGAGCTTTGCAGAGGCCAGAGGAAGCACTGCTGGTGCAAGGCTTTGCCTTTGTGGCCAGAGCCAGCAGCAGGGCAAAGCAAGACCTCTGTGTCTGGGTCCTGCCTTCTCACCAAAAGTGCCTAATGAAGGGATGAATATGTGGGTATTTTGTGCAGAAAAATATCCAGCATTCATTTCCACATGAAATTAGATGATAACAGCTTTCAGTGTCAACTGTGAAAACTGTTTTTGTGAGATGTGCAGTGATGAGCAGGTACTGGTTTTATAATAAGGAATAATATGCAACCTAAAAACATATGGGTTTTTTCTGCTTCACTAAAAAAATCCTTAACTTGTCTTCTAGATAATCTCCAAATGGCAGATGAAACTAATTAAGACAATATCTTGTTAAGGGAAATATGTCAACATGGAAGTATCTTAGCGTATCAAAATCTGCTRGTTCTTGCTGCCTGGTGAAAAAGGAGAAGCAATTCTGCTTTGGGGACTTTCGGGAAGGAAAGTGAACACAAACATCTCTTAGGTCTCACTCCCCTGAGTTCAGAGCAGCTCTGAATACCTGTGTAGCAACTTACACCATCGGTAACACATATTCTATACAGATAAGTACTTCCAGCTCTTAATGCACTCCTGTAAAACACTGTGAAGAGCCACAGTCACAATTTTGCTAATGAGCCCTGGCTATGGAGGAGATTGCTTCTCTTGGCTTTCTCTAAGAAAATTGCTRGTTACTGGTGGTGGATGTTACAGCAGGTGCTTGTTGCAGCCTCATTTAGATCCTTTAAAATTAAGGCAAACCTTAGGCTGAAGCAGAAAAAATTCAAGATGCCCAGGTGTGAATTTTCTGTCAGATATTTTGATCTTATATATACCAAAGGCATGGCCGTGTAATGATGCAGGAGATTTACCTACAAAATTAATTACCAATTTTATATATGGCTGTTTTAATTCCTGCTCTAATAATCTGGATACTTAAAGTGTGGTTCTACTTTATGATCTCTAATATCAAAGTAACTTAAAATCAAGATTAGGCTCACTTAATTGGAAAATGCCCTTTATTGGATTTATTTTCTTGTTATAGCTTTTGACTGGAGAGTTAAATTTTGAAATAATCAATACCTTGATTTGAAATGGAGCTTTTCCTAATTCTATAAATGAAGTAATACTTGTGGGGATTCTACGTGAGCACTGTGAGATTTTTATTTTGCTTTCTGCCAAAGGTGATGTAGCTGGCAGTGGCAATGACTGTAATAAGTTATTTCAGAGCACAGTTCATTACCCAGATACAATACATCTGCTGTGGAAAATGGCAAGGAGCTTTATTCAAACATCAGATGATTTTAAAACATGCTATTTGTTGCTGAAACTGGAGAAATGTAGAATTGCCTAAGTGTTTAGTTGACATTTGAACTGCTGAAAATATTTCCATTTTAATACTTCTGACAGTTAATATTTTAAGTATTTCTTAATATACATTTAATACGTTTGGAAATGCCTGAACACTAACACATCTTAATCCTTATTCACCCGTATCTTTGAAATAGTTTTGTTTGCTGAAGTTGAACTTCCGTTGAAGTTGATGCTGTTTGAGCTTTGAGAAGCTGGCTTCAGTCTCAGSAGATCTGGCTGATGTCTTTGGGGAAAAATGATTTAAAATGCCCCAAGAGGGTTTAGTTTGTCTGGGGTTTCTTAAAGGTGTTTACTTCCTTGATYCAGATTCTAAACAGAAAGCTGGGTTTTTAGATTGTGTTTACTTGTAAAAGGATGACAGTACACTTTTTTTCTAATAGGATTTTCAGTCACATCACAAATAACTGGAAAAGCTCTAAGTAACAGTTCTGGCCCAGCTTTGTTGAGCTGTACTAGCTGGAGGGATAGACAGTACCCAAGTTTCACCTGATAATGTGTTTTCATTTAATATTCAGAGAGCAGGGCTTAAAGATGGTGTATTGCAGCCAGCTCAGGGCACCACATGTTGAGTTTTCAAACCGAGCTCAGTAAAACAATTTGAGCAACAAAAGTGGATCTTGTGCCTGTTGCKGTTCAGTTTTCCCTGTTTCATTCCTAGGCAGCCACTGTGGTTGTGATTTAACTATATGTGAATTTAAACAGCTTCATAAATATAAAAATACTGTCATTGCCTCACTGATATGTCTGGATTTCATTTTCAGCGTTGTTAAGTGTTACACTGGTATATTATGTGGTAAAACTGTCATTGATAACTTAGTTTCTCCATCTCTACTTGAACATGTTGGAAAGCATTTTGCATACATTACCATATGCTGCTTCCATTATTTAAAGTGACAACTGTAATTTCTCTGTTGGAGTTAGGCTGTGTGCAGGGCTGTGTGCTCAGTACAAACACTGSTCTCTGAGCAGTGCTCTCAGTCTGGGCTGAGGTCCCTGCAGAGCCATGTCCTTTCGAAAGCAAAGCTTTTCTTTTCCTCTCCTAGGTCTACTGAGACGGCAAAGCTTGGGTTTGAGGTTTCAGTTAATCATCTAATTTGTCAAAACACATAATCAGCCAGAGGCCACTGCCTTTGACTTTATCTAGTCTTCTTTTATAGACAGAATGATAGAAGAAACAATTATATCATTAGCATGGAACTGATTTTATTGCTGTAAGGCTGCATGAATATGAATTCGTGTGTTGGGTTGCTGAAGGATACTTCAAAGTGATTCTCAGCATACTGCTTGTTTTCTTTCTGGCATGGTGAGACGTGGTGTAGAGCACATTATTTTGTTTGAGGCATACTGAAACAYGTTCCTTAGCCTGGGGGAGGACTGGGGGAAGTCCAGCAGTTTATAACTTTTTCTGAGGAAATTTGTTCCAGCATCACTTTAAATTTAAAAAAAAAAAAAATCCCTCTTATTAGCTTTCATCTGTTTTTCTCTTCACAGAACTAGTAGGTTACCCAAGTCCACAGAGATTTATAGGAAAGTGTGAATTACCTTCTCTCTCAAAATCTTTGCATTCAACAAACAGGATCACATTCCTGAAACTGAAAACTAAGTGGCAATTATTTCCAGTTGCTAAATCTTAAATATGTTTGATGTAGACATTTAATAAATGCTCTCAGAAAATAATTATTTCATTTATTTTATCTGTCACTTGCTGAGAGTCCTATTGGAAGGCTCCTCCAGGGGCTGTATCAAAAGTGCTGTTTCCAAAAGTGTAATCTCACTGTTCAGTTTATTTGATTTTCTGTAAAATGACGTGAGAAGAAATTCTCTTATATCTCAGGTGAGCTGGTAGAGGAGAGCAGTGATGGGTTATGACAGAAMACTGTACTCCAAGGGTCTGTTCCAAGTTTCAGCTGCTCTGGCCTTAAGATGGAGACAGTTCCCAGCAGAAACATGTCCATCCGACTGAGCAGTATTTCTGGGTCCTACCAGAATAGGATTCTTGAGGGTGCAAAATGAAAGCATAAGAAAAAACCAAAAAGTTAACAATTTAAGCAGTGAAGAAAAGGACTCTTTCTGACCAGCTTTGATCTTCTCCTATATTTTCTCTGTGAGTGGAAGGTCATTGCAGATTTGTTAGTGATTTGTACCAGAATATGTAAGTATTGAACAATTGTGTAACGAAAAAAAAGTCAAGACAGAGAGTTGTGAGCAAAGCAGGATAAAATAACTTTGATCTTGTTTTTTACCCACATGACTTTTTTTGAGGTATTTTAGTGTTCAATTAGAACAGGACACGAGTGACATCCGAAAGGTTACAGAGCTTGCAATAAATATAGCTCAGAGAGAAAAGAGACATAGCAAGTGCAGCCTGTTAAGAAAAGCAGAAGTCCTCGTGCTGTGGGCTTTCTGGATGGATAGAAACACATCACRCTGTGTAACACCTCCCTCGAAAAAGAGATTACAAAGAATACCAGAAATTGTTGTGATGATCTGGGAACAAAGGAGTGGAAAACAGAGGTAAGAGGTCAACCAGTAATGAAGCAAAATCAGGTATCTTCTTTGAACTGTAAGAGCAAAAGTGAAAGGCTTTGTAGAGAGCAGGGAGGAAAATCTTTCTAAGCATTCTCACAAACAAATGAGAACTGGATGTATCTCTTGGGCAGAGCAGAAAGCAAGCTGGTTATGAAGAAAGCAGTATGATCTAGGAGTTTAGTTGAGCTTAGTGTCCAAAACAACGTATTTGGTGTTTGTGCCTTACACCCCATTTCCTTCAGTGGTGGGTTTCATCCCTTTTTTTTTTTTTTGGTGAAGAAATGCATTTCTGCCTTTTTATGTCCTTAAAAATACAAGAGGTGGCTTAGGGGTGTGTTTCTGGCATCTCTGGTTTACAGACCCAGTTGCCTRTAGCCTTCATCAGTCTTTTGAAAATTCATTGAGTTTCTAAAGATGGYAATTTACTACCAGGATGTGGAATCAGCACTTTGCATGAATGTTACCCACAGAATGTAAAAGCAATTAGGATTAGGACTAAGCAAAGACCTTCTGGGTGCTGGTAAAATGTTTGTGTGGAAGGACCAGGCGCTGTGAGAAGTAATAGTAGTGTACTGCCATTTCTTGCTGTTAGTTTATGTCTGGGTAATTTTGGTTATGAAAAAATGTTTCCATGATTTTCAGCTTTACGTGAAACAAGAGTTCTGACTTCGTTTTCATAGAGGACAACCATATAAATTTCAGCTAACACCCTCTCAGCCTCAGGGGATAAGACGGAAGGAGTGAGAATTCTTTCGTGCTTTGATGCATTGGTTGGGAAAGTTACACTCCTGTTAAGTGTGATGCATTTTATGTTAATAAACAAAAGATCATTAACTGAAGACTGAAGTGCTGCCAATCCTGAATCTTTCATGAGCAATAAATTCTCATTAAAAACCCCTTAGGGAAATGCATGTCCTTTCAAAAGAATTTCCACAGCACATCATCTCCATGTGACAAGTCTCCAGGGGAAAAAATATATATGAGTAAAAGTGATTGGGGGAATTTGTTAGCTCAACTTCCAAGTCCTTTGCAAAGGGAAAACCTTGTTTGCTTGTTTTTTCCTTTGTTTTTAATTTTCCAAGGTCGTCTTACATCCAGGCTCAGTAAAAAAAATAATTCACTTTTGCTAGAAATGGCTGAAGGGGTTTGGATCACAAACCAAAGAATTCGTCATATACCAGGAGATAGATATCTGGATTCCAAATATTTAGTTAAGGAAAAAACCCCAAAACTAACACAAGTAAACAATGCAGTAAAAATGGTATAAATCTGTGTGTTGTAAGGATTTGATACTGCAAACCATCCAGAACACCCCARCCAGAAACACAGGAACTGAGACTCCAGCTAGTCTGGGCTTGGCGCAGGTTAAAACTGAACAGCAAACAGAGATGAGAACTTACACACTCACAAGCTGGGAGACACTGCTAAGAACAATTACACTGAGGAGAAACAGCTATGCTTGCCCTTACAGAGATGCCATGCAGGACCTACAGCTGTAGGCTGGCTTGAAATCTGGAGTAGAGCAGAAGTGCTGAACGAAGTGCTCAGGGCAGGCAAGATGGGAGAAGTGCCTTACACAGAGTGGTTCCTATCTGCTCCTTGCTCTGTCTCTTCCTTCTTGAGTGAGCATGAAAAAAATAATCTTTTGATAGCTCTGTAGGCAGACCCTCTGTATTCACACTCTGCTGTTGCTTTCGGTGTCACCAAGTCACAGAGATAAAAACCTGACTCATTTAGAAGCAACATCTGCTTCAGCAGCATCTTCCTTGTGCTGGTGACTGATGTGTTGCCAGGCCCGTGCCAGCTCTACTGAACAGCTGAAYGTCACCGGCTTCGGTGCTCCCAGCCAGGAGAGCAGGTGTATTTGGGAATTAGGACCAAAAAAAGTATCTTGTGCCGTGTGAAATGAAGAGTGGCAGTTGTGTGTGCCAATAAGAGGGATTAAAAGGTGGTGACTTACACTGTKGTCTTTCTCCACGGGCCACGCTCTCATGTAGCAATGACCCTCTGCCTCTTTCTTAACCCACTCAGAACTCAGCTGCACTATCAAGCTAAACTGGGAAGTTTTTAGCAACCTGTTGTATGAGCTTATCATCCCACTTCAAGAAGTGGAGCTCCTGGATCATATACTGCTACAGGTGAATCAGTAATGTACCAGAGGGAAAGGTGCTACTGTGAAATTTGCTTTTCACACTGACCTGGTACTGGAGAAGGTCATAAGAATAACATGRTGGCTCTGAGGATGCTGTCGAAGAGCAGATAAACACTACAGTATGTTTTAATTATGAAAGTGCAAACTGTAGGCCTTGTGCTGTGAAAGGCTTCTCAGGAAGAAATTTGGTACCGTTTTAGGGCTTTGATTAAATGTGCTTTCATTAGTGTAAGATATTTTTTAAAAGTAGCACCTGAAATAAAGAGCAAGCAGTAATTCTAGTAGTAAAGGATGGGGATCCCTGTGCAACAGCTGCCTGTATTGTGATGTAAAGTTTCTTTTGCTGAATTAATATTCCAAACTGACTTTTATTAGTCCTTTCCTTCTTTTTTTCTGGTTTTAACACTGAAGTTTTCCATGATGATAAGTCTTTGAGAACTTGGCAGCCTGCCTAGTTGTACAAGTTCCCACTGTATGCTTCTTGGATTGCAACTTATTGGCAGAAATAATACAGCATTAAATATAAATATTACTGTTAATGTAACATTAAAATTGATAAATCAGTCACCTATGTCAAGAAATTCCAAACTACAACAGTGTGAATTTGTCAAATTGCTTTTGCTCTATACTTTATGGTGTGGATTTCAGAACAGAGACAATAAGGTTTATGGTTAATGTTCCACTTTCAATAACAAATGTTGTGGGATGGATCCATTGCTCATTTATTTTTAGTAGTGGTTTTTAGTAGTTTAGCTGGCATAGATTGAATCAAAATGTTTAAACAGGGAGCAGATCTGTGCAGGATCTGGCCCTGCTTAAACCTTAACTTTGCTTTCTGGTAAATGCAAGGTTTGCATAATGCATGGACTATTTAATTTATAATGTGAAAACTYGTGCTTTTCATGTATTTCAGAATTCACTATTCTAATGCTGTTTACTTGGTGTTTCTTAGCACTTAGGTTGTGATGTTTCATACTTGAGGTTGCATTCAAATCGATATCCACGTGTAACTTCCTTGCCTGCTGTATTTTACTGGTTTGTRTTTGGGATATTATTTAAAATAAGCCTGCACATATCTCTCACTACCCTCTGCAGACTTTAGAGATGGTTAGGAAAATGCGGGGTTTTTTCTCCTCCATTTTTTTCTTCCATTAGAAAATTCAGCTATTTTTCTCCACACCCATTTTCTTCTTCCACCTGGAATCTCAGCCCGAAAGAAAGGCTTCAGAGGAATATATCTGAAAAAAAATTGCAGCAGTATCTCATGAATAATGGTCATAAGTGAGATGTTCCAGGAGATTTGTAAAATGATTGCTTGGTATAATTCATAATTATCTCGATGATTTGGTATCGTATCACACAGACATTAATCTTTTATCCTACAATTGAATATGGGGATGGAATCACTTTTTTTTTTGCCAATTTTTTTCTTGGTCAAGAAACAACATTGATTGTGATGGTTKATATCATCTCCATGTCTTGCTTGGTGGCTCTATTTCTTGTCACTAATTATTTCACAGTTACAAATGAAAATTATGTAAGAGTCTCTATAAAGCTTTTGCTCTGCACTTACACTTGCTGGTTTTTCTGCATCACTAAGGTTAAAAACCATCTTTAAGCTCAAGGGAAAAAAACCCCATCATTTTAAATTTGGGTCCAGACTTCCCTATGTTTGTTTGCCCAAACGTGTACAAAATTTGAGAGGTGGACAGTGTTGTGGAGTCAGTGCTGATAATGGAAGAAGACATTCCAACATTAATAAATAGATACATAGATAAATTCATAGATAAATAAATATATTTGAAATGTTGTTTGCATGCACCCTTGCACTCATAATTTCAGTGCTGAAAACAATAAATGTCAATCAAGTAATAAAGATTGCCACTGTGAGAGAGGATGCTTCTGTGGAGAATGCATTGCTGCCGTCCTCCTGCTTGCTCTCAGGAGAGGGGAATTACCCTGCTCAGGTGCCCAGCTGATGTCAGCTGCTGTGCCCGTGCTGAGAGAGTCATTTGTCATGAAAACAATTCAGGGATAATCTGCCACAGACTCCTGATAACCTTTGTTTTCTAATTTCTTTGCCATGACTGTCCTGCTTTTTAGCCAAAGACGTTTTTGCTTCTATAAGGAGGCTGTGCCCTCGTGATGTTCCTCTCTTTGCCTCCTCCTTTCTGACCTGTTTTCTCATGATGGCTTCCATGGAACTTCTTCTGTATTTTCTTGTTTGGATACTTCTGGAAAGTAACTAGATGGTTGTCTTTGAACTTCTTTGGATTAATATACATGAAAATCCACTGAAAATTGGTGAGGAGCCCGTGAGGATTGGTGATACCTATTTTAGATTACAGTTATATTTTCTTTCCTTGCTGTTAGTGTCACCCAAAGAAAATACAGTTTAAACAAGTTACTACCTGCTTTACTTGTCTGGATTTGGCAGAATCATGTCTTACAGAAGAGAAGTTTAATGTAAATTATGTTTTCTGTATGCTTATCTTTTATTGCCAATAAATTAGCGGTGAATGGGAGCCTGTTTCTTGCCGGTGGCTCATCCTATCTGTTCTGCTTCTGCCTGACAGCATTAGTACTTCCGTTATTGTAACTCCAGTCCTTGCAATTATTGCAAAAGTAGTTAAATAAAGCTCGTACTTTGCTCAGCTTTAAATTTGCAAGGAATATTTTTTGTGCAGGATGACTCTTTTATTGCCAGATCTGGCTGAACCACCGTGGCTCTGGCAGCCCGGTTTCACAATGCACTGACATTTATGGAGCACTAGGAGCTGCCTCTGTACGTGACCGTCAGGGGAGGGAGCATCGCCGAGGCTGCGCCCGCAGTCGGAGCTGAAAGAGGCGCGGGAGTTCACTGCAGCCATTCCACCCTCGGCTCTGCCCTTGTCACATCTCATCGGCTCGATGGGGTCAAGCCTGGTCAGCATTCCGATGGGAAACCTCCCTGGAAAACCGGGAGCTGAAGGAAGCCGGGCGCAAACTGTGTCTCTGTGCACAAGCTAGCGCCCTGCCCCTGGGTCAGCTGTGAGCAGCGTGCTATGTGGAATCTGTGTTTAATGGGGTTTAGCTGTGGTTTTTTCTGGGTCATTGGAAAAACAATGCTGTGGCTACAAGTGATGATATCGGGGGACAAAAGTTAAGGAGCAGTAATTTTGGTAGGTGGTAAACGAGGAGTGGTTCCAAGGCACAAAGAGGTTTGGGAGGGCTTGCAAATTTGGGTTCTGAGTCTCTGTCACTTTTCTGTTTGCTTTTCCRCTGTGAGAATAAAGAATTTATTCACCTTCTGAATGTCACAACAATAGCGTAGAGCAGAAACTTGGTTGGGGTTCCTCTGTTCCAAAATAGCCTCCAGAAGGCATGGAAGGACTCACTGTCATATAACTTGGCCACTCTGGTTGGCCACAGTCACCAACAATGAAACAGATGTTCAATGTATTTTCAAAGCTTGACTTTGTCAGTGGTGATTTTCTGGCTTTACAAATAGTGGAAGGTATAAAATGACAAGAAAAGCTGGGCTTCACTTTGTGGTGCAGGACTGACCACTTCTAAATGAAATTGCTTCAGAGTGAAAGTTTCCAAGACAGGGTGAAACATGAAGAAAACACATTCCCATTCGTGAAGAAAGAAAAGGTGGGCAGAGAAACAAATGAGTAACTTAGGAGCTGTCATACCTATTAAATTTTGTCCACATTCATTCCTTGTGTAGAGAAGTGATAATTTACCTGGAAAATAGAAAAAGTTTGAAATCTTTGAGTGTCAATGTTGACACTTGTTGGAAATGCAAGACTTGTCAATGCATGCTGGTGAGTTGTGGGGCCGATCAGGATGGGAAAGGATGGTGTCAGGATGGATAGAGCGAGCCCTTCTCTTCCCAGGGGATCATGAGGCTTAAGGTTTGCTGTAGCATTAGCTTCAGCTTCAGATGATGTTTCTAAGATATTTCCCATTCTTTTTGAGTCTTGACTGTGTTCTTCATTAAAGTTATTTTCCTTCATTAAATAGGTAAAGTTGTTATTTAGCACTGAAAATATATCCTGATTCTGTAGAACTAAGGTCTTGGCAAGTGGATATATTTCAGCACRTTTTAACTTTATTGAGAAGCTATTTTAAGTAATACCTCTCTGTGTTAGATGGAGAAGCAAAGTCCTGTATCTAACAGCTTCTGAATGTGAGGTTTCTAAATAAAAACGAAGATCAAAGTTTGGGAAGCTGAAGTTCACTGCTAGAGTTTTGGGGTTTGTTGTATCGATGTAAAGTAGCAGTACAAAAAGAACAACTAAGAGAAATGGAGCCTTTCATGTATCCAGTGTGGCTTTTATTGTGGTGCTTGATCTGAGGAGATGTGTTACCATATCAGGAACAGCACSAGCATTTGTTCAGAATTAGGGGATAGGTAGGGGCTTGTGACTGAATTGTCTTCCCTGCCTTTGTCCCCATGGATGGGGAGAAGCTCAAGCAGCACAGTTTTGTAGTGGAGCCCTGAGCTGTTCCTGTCATATGATAYAGGGTTTCTTTTGTCTGGTAGTTGAATGAGTTGAACCTGATGGGAAAGGAGAGTGAAGGAGAAATTTTAGTTTAAGGAGCGTTCTGAATTTGCAGAATTATTTAGCACATTTATGTTTTTCTTGGACTAAATGGGCTTTCCTCAAACTGTTGTTTTTTAGAACAAGCTACTGCAATATCTACTAGCGATATTGAGACTTGAAATGTATCTTTCTTCCATCCACACACTGACTACTTGTGTGCTTGGTTCCATCTGGAAAGGATATAATTGAATCCTTGTTTGGCTTCTTTAATTATTTCTTTGCAAAGTCCTTGGCTGGGAATTTTGCCACTTACAATACAAATATTCAAACCTAAGAGCATAAACTGTGCTTTCAAAGAGCATTTTTGTAAACCTTTTATCATTTGGAGGTTTTTCAAAGGAGAACATGAGGCCTTCTCAATGAACATGTTTTAATTTTTTAAATCCTCAGAGAAGATTTTGTTTCCTTGCAGGTTGGCTGTAGTTGCTAATTAACTTTGTTAATTAATCATGCTATARGGATGAAACATGCTTGATTAAAAATAAATAAAACCATGTAGCAACAAAGTGATGCTACTGTTTTTTCCTGTTTAAAGCAAAGATTAAAAAAACAAGATTAACTTTGAAGCTGCATGTCAAATGTTCTTTGCATTTGAAACATCTGAAAGGCTAAAGCAGCTAAAAGCTTATTATTTTTGTGTCTCAGTCATAGTAAAATGTTTATTCAATTGTAACACCGTGTTAAAAATGGAGGCTGAGAGGAGTGGCTGACGGAGCTGCCTTAATCAGAACTGACCGAGATGGTGGATAATAACCAAAGGGTTTATTTGGTCATCCTTAGACATGAAGGTCCTTGTTCTCTCTTGTCATCTGTCTCATATGAACACTTCCAASACTGCAAACTAGTTTTAAATGCTGTTGGCTTGTTGGAGGATTCTGACCACGTTCCTTGCCCACCACAGCAGTGTGTGTGTGTGTGTAGAGGCGGTGGGGAACGGCTCACTGCGGGCGATGGGCCGAGTGCATCCCTGACGAAGCTCCCTGGCATGTCTCAGGGATGGCTGTTCACMGGCACACTGAGCCTCTGCCGTGTGTCCTGCCCCGAGCAAGGGAACCATCTGCAGGGTGTGCCTGTGAGTGCACAGCTCCTTCACCTGGGGGGTGCAGGTGGGAGAGGTGAAGCGGGAGCRCGGTTTGCTTGCCTCAGAGTGGACTATTTGTGGACACTGTTGGAACAGATGGCTCTTCTCTATCCACTACGGCACTTTTTTTCCCCCTCTCCTACATGGTAGTCAGCTTTTTTTTCRTTTTATGCTGTTGAAAAGTAGTTCTGTTCCTAACAGCAGCAATGTTATCAACACAGCTTGAGAAGGCTGGTCTTTGCTTTCCTTCTCTGGGAAAATTGGTAAGGAAATCCTTTCTGAACCTCAGCCACGATCCTCACCYAGAGAGGAAAGACCTGGCATCGTTGGAGAAGCCCTCTTTGCGAATGGACCTTGAGTGGAATTTATTCTAATAAAATTCCAGAAATGTGGAGCTGATTCCATGTTGGGGTTAACATGGAGAGAGGGAAGTAGGAGTATTCCTGATGTAGGAGGCATAGCTAAATAAATCTCTCCAGACCACTGGCAGGAAGTGTATGGAGGAGTGGTTTGTGGGGGGTTTTGTTTGTTTATTCTTCCCCCACCCCCCGCATATTTTCTCATAAAATATCTTTAGGCATTTGTTTTGCAATTAAAAGGTCAAAACCTCCTCAAAGGGAATACTTGCTTTTTCCACTAGAACATATTAGGGCACTGAAGCAGTGCAAAAATGCAAGGGGCTATTTCCAGCAGATGAACTAAATCCTTAAAATAGGATTAACCAGTTTTGTCATTTGCCTGTGATAGTATCCAAGCAAAGAAGGGGGTGAGTGGTATGTGTCTTTTAGAGGCTGTTTTTAGGACACCTGTGTTAGGGCTATCAGTGCTGGGCTAATGCCACTTCTCAATTTTCCGTGATTTTTCTCATGTGCCAAAGAGGATCTTGATGTCATGCTGGAGAACACAAACACCAACTTCTACAGGGCTGTGACTGTATCGTCTCCAACTTCTGCTGATGTTCAGTGGTTTCAGCATCATCCCTGTTYACAAGTCACAATATTGGCAATGCCTGGTGCTGCTCTGATAACCACGATTGTCTTCTGCACGGGGAATGCTGTGGAGTGCAGCGAGCACGTGGAGGCAGGTGACCACTAGGGAGACTGAACTCAAATACCACATCTTCTGCTGAAATGGAGAGGGGGGACTGGTTCAGTGACCCAGGCATGCATTGAGCTGTGGCTGAGTGACAGGAGCGCTGTCATTCCACRGGAATTAGGCAGGCACGCGCAGATTTTCCTCATCAGGAATGGTTCCTGAAAAATGGTTTAAAGGCTGTTGGTTTGGCTTTTTTTTTTTTTTGCAAGCTTGGGAATAAAATATCATAGAGCAGTTAGTTTTTCATGCTGAGATGAAGTGATGAGAGTGACCCAGACAATGACAGGAGCAGTTACAGAGCCTGGGTCCTCCCTCTGCCCTGGCTTGGCACCTTTGCAGGTTTTTGGGGGTTGAGTTTCCCCGAATATCTTTGCTTTTCTATGTATGCTAAACCTTCCTTTTCATTCCTTTCTTACAASTTTTCGGTGTACTTGAAAATGTGTTGTGATTGCCAAATCCTTAATTAAGCAAATTGATTGTTAGTTGAGTYGTGCCAAACATTTGTGTAAGGATCTTATATGAAAAACGGCTAATTAAAAAAAAAATCTAATAATTCAGTAGTTGCGAAATGCATCACAGTGTGTTTGGGTATAGAATAGATGGTTTTAATTTCAATTTTATGCGTTTTATATTTATTGATGATGCAACAGCCTTCTGGCTTGTGTTAATATGGTGCAGCATAATATGGTGCAAGCTGATGTGTAGGGCTGTAGGAAAATAAATAACACAATCTGATTTGCACAGTCTGTTTCCATATCGCTGGCATGATGAGCTGCTTTGTTGTTTGAATGAAGCAAATGATGTTTGGATTCAGCTGATTTATTGACAGCTCTGTCAAACTGCCACGAAATGAAACAATAACACGGCTGCTAAATACTGTGGGGGAACACTGGAGGAGAGCGGGGCCTGCCGGGGGTTACCCCAGCGATGCACAGGAATGCCAGCTTGATGGGGAAGCCTTCTCCAATGGTGGAAAATGAGCTGCTATTCACACGCTTTTCTTTCCGTAGGGAGAAGCTGTCTGTGGCTCGGCTGCAGCGGGAAGTTGCGCAGAGTAAGAGCGAAGGAGCCATGGTAAGCTGTGCCTACTCGCTGCTTTGCAGTTCTTGTCGTACTGCCTCAGGCCTTGGGGACCTTTGGTCTGGCTGAAGGTGGCCACCAGAGCATTAAGGCTGTCTCGGACACAACAAAGGGTTGTCATCGATGTATTCATAAATGTGAGGAAACTCGAAGCTCGGATTCCTTGGAAAACCCATGGTAGAGAAAAGCTGCTTCATTTTTCTGCTGATGGTCCTTAGTGGAATTGGAAGCCAGGCAAGCACAGAAGGGCAATTTCAGATCAAAAAGCAGTAGATTTACTTGCCAATTAAATCTTAGCCAACCACAGAAAAATGGAAGAACACAAGTATGGAARCTTAAAAAACTCCCCCAATCTGATAATTTTGTGAATCATGTAATGCTCCTTGTATCTTCATTTTTCATGTACCAGTTCATGAGATTAGCCTTGTAAGCAAAAGATGAAATGGCAGATTTTTGGTTAACCGCAAACCTCAATTTATAGAGTGCCTTATCTCTTCAAAACAATTTTCTTTAGGAGCCAACATGTGCTGAGTATGCTTAATTACTTAATATCTGAGGAACTGCTCCCATCTGTTAAGGAGTTTGTTTGTCCCTGTCTTCAGATAAAATGCCTTAAGCTTCCATGGGATAAAGCAGACCTGTTCAAAAACCTTAAAACCCAAACTATCCCCTTGAACAAAGGTGGACGTGCCACTGGTCTGAGTGAGTTGCATAGTTGGCTGTGAAAAAATTGGGTCCCAAGTTTGTTTAACTTAATGGAGAGCAGCGGTGGAAGGTCTCTGGGGAGTGGATGCTCTGGGAGCTGTGTGATGCAGGGTCCTTAAAATCCCACCTCCCTCCAATGAGTGCATCTTATAAATCATTAGTGATTAATACAACGAGGTGAGGTTTGGAGCGACCTAAGTGACAGGTGGCAGAAACCAGTCCTGAATCTCTTGCTCTCACCATGGCCCCAGGTGTGCCCAGTGCCAGCCACTGCCCTCTCCCATTGCGACTCCGCTCCAGTGATCCTGGCCTTGGGGTCTATGGTGTGGCTGGGTTTGAGATGGGGTTTAAGCAGCTGGGAAGCCTGGCCGGTGGGTAATGTGTGTGCATGGGCACAGAAGTCCTGGAGGAACTGAGAAACACCTTTTAACAGGTAAAGTTGCAATCCAAGAGTCAGTGACAGAGATAAAGCTCCTGCTGCCTCCAGGAGGAATTTTGCCCRAGGAAGAATGGCAAAGATCAGGCATTGGGTTTAAAATTGCATTTTAGTTTTCAGTGAAAATAAATGTCAAAATCTGGGAAGAGCTGTTTATTCGAAATATTTTCTTTAGTTTTTTTTTAAACTAGTATTCCCTTGGAGGCATAGCAGGAGTATAATATATTGAGTGTAAAATATACTTAGGAGGATAATCCAAGWCTGTATCAAATGAGCAATACTGATTAACCTTCTCAAGCTGATAAGGCTTTCGGTATGGGTGCCCACCTTGTGGTCTCACTTCTCGAGTGTCAGACACTTCTTGTGCCTTTCACTATGGGCTTGTGGGATAGATCACATTGCCCTGCTAACCACGGTGTCATTTTGTATAATTTGTTGAGCAGCCAAGTGGTGTAACCCATTAGRAGCTGACAGGTAGCTCTCCGGGGGTGCAGTCTTCCCCCAAGGTAAATACTGGGTTGTTTTTCCCCCCTTCCCTGAGGGGTAATATCCACAATTATCCTGCAACTAGAGCCGAGAGCCAGGGCGCCTGTAGAGACGATTGCTTTGAAGCACTTGATGTATGGAAAGTTCTTTGTGTCTCAGAGCTCAGAGCTGGTGATTTTAATATGAAACACAGCAGTCATTAATTAACATTAATGAACTTGCAGGGCTGTGAGCAGTGTGAGAGCAGCAAGGGTCCAGGGGCTGGAGTGTTTGAACCCAGGGGAGGCCGGGGATTAAGAAAGTCGTGTAGCTGCGTTCCCAGGGCGTGCAGCGAGGAGTCTGGGTTTGGAGCAAACACTTTACAAACGCTCGTAGCCAAATTTCGGCGAGGGGCTCTGAGCAAGCGAGCCTTTGGCAACCGGCGGGGCTCCCTCGGGAGCGGTGCTGGCTGCCAGCAGCCTGCCCGCAGGGTGCCGAAGCCCATGTGCTGCTCGTTTCGGTGTGATGGACATCCCCCGGGGACTGGGCAGGGCCACCAGCCAGCCGGGAATGCCCCGGGGCTTGGCTGCGCTGTCACCGGCTGCGACCCGGCATCAAAGCGGCGKCACCCCCGCAGCCTCGCTGCCAGTGACAGGCCACAGCTTTATTTAATCACTAATTAGCTAATCGCCTTTACTCGCTCCCGTTTGCTTTTTGTTTGTTGTGCCGGTTAGATTGGCACGAAGGTTTTCGGGGAACCAGCTCCTTCCTTTGGGAAGAGCGCAGGTGACAGCACATGCCACCTTTAGTGCCACCTTCAGTGCCTAGCGGTGTGAAGCAGAGCAGGGAGCACGGGGAGCTGCCCTGCATCCCGGGAACTGTGCAGAGCATCACATGAGCCTTGGGCAGCAAGGCACCTCATGTAATACCGGCTAGCGTTTCCTGCTTCTTTAAAAAAAAAAATTGTTTGGGTTCTGCTGTCACGTATAGGTCACAAGGGCAAAAGGTGACCATATTGTCACTGCACTCATTTGTAGGGTGAGCAGAGTGAGCAGGGAGCGTGTGCCCTTGTCCCTGTGTGTGCTGCCCTGGCACTGGTGTGCTGGAAGGACGTGTGGAGCAGTGGGTTTTCCATGTCCTTCCCACTCAGGTTCACCCAGCACCACAGGAACCGCTGCAGCAAGGTGGACRCGTGTGTCAAATCAATGACAAATAAACATAAAGCATGTGCTGTAGAAACTGCTCACACTGTGGTGTCTTTGCTCAAAAAATGGGTCTGTGTATGGATAACATCTGGCGAGTGATGATGAAATGCATGTTTATGAGGAGACGTTTTTCTGAGGCTGAAGATCAGGCAGTGTGTGCTGTGTGTGGGACCCACAGCGCTCCCCAGAAGAGATGGGCTTTTGATATGTCCCAGAGTTACATTTTTCCTGACCGATTTGTTACCGGAAGGTACCACAGAAGATTAAATGAAGACACTTCATTTCAAGATAAATGTTTATCACCAAAAATATACAAATAATCTTATATTTTTTTCCATATGGTTGTATGGAAAATCTGGTAACTCACATATTGGATTGAGTATGTATTTATGACTTACTTTAATTGGGAGAACTGAATAATTCAGACTGAATACCTGACAATTGCTCAGGTTTCTTTATTTTATGAACCACCATCAGTAAATATTGATTATTCATTATCAAAATGCAGGATTACTTACTGCCAATCCATCCCTTGAAAGTTTCAGCAGCACTGAGCCAGGATTGCTGTTTAGTTCTTCCTGTCACTCATGGTCTTTAATTTCATAGTGTGCATGTTCACAATTTTCTTAGTCATGTCTCTCCTGACTCATCAAGGATGACTCTTCGTAAGGGAAAAGGAGATGATCAGTTCATCTGTGTACATTTCTCACTGCATTTGATGGTGAATGTGCAGGTGTCTGTGGTGACAGAGATCCTATTATTAAAATAAGCAGCTTTCAAAGCAAATCACGAAGTTTATTTCAAAACATACTAAAGACTGAAAACCGCTTTAGTCATCAAAGTATTTTTTTTATTTTTGAACTCCCTGACTTGGCACCTTTGGACACAAAACATGACCAGGAAAAGTGTTCATTTTTGTGAAATTTTCTTAACAGTGAACAGTGCCAGGTTAGGAAAAATATGAGAAAAATTCTGCCACGGTTATGTGGCTGAGTAAGTGTTGTTTTAGCAGAAACTAGTCTAAGAGTCTGAAATGAACCCAAAGTATACACAATTATCATGTTTTGATAACTTGGATTAGTTTAATAATGAATGAATGTTCAAGATGTTACATTTTTATTTGATACCCTCATTTGCATCTATGTTACACAGTTTTGTCAGTTTGTTCTTCCCAYCCAAGTCCTTTAATTCGACTCTGTTTTCCATTAGTTCAGTGGCCTGTAACCTACATAAAAGAAATTGTACCACTCTGGCAATTTAGCTGTGAAGGTTAAAGTGGGATGATATTGCCTTTTATATCTACACTGGTTTCGCTTAGGGTGGGCCCTAGGCTCTGATTTACCATGTGCCCTGCTGCGTCTTTAAGTGATGCAAAGTGATTATCATGGGCTCTTCCTGGTACCCGTCTACTCCACACCTGCACCCTTTTGTTAAAAACACACCATGTTAAGTGAATGTGAGGTCCCCRCTGAATAGGTTTCCACCCTCCGGTAATCCTTCTGCATTAGATTGATTTATGAATGTATCAGATTCTTTGTTAGCATGTAAACCACTAATTAATTTAAAGCTCTCTGTGGAAAAATTAAAGCCCTGGTTAAGGCTTTCAACAGGCTCAGATGGTGCTAATAACGGAAAAACAAGTTATATTAATGAGTTTTGATGCGATCAGCACAATTCTTGCTTTACAAACAGTTTTTGCGGTAAAACAGTGGAGGCTGCAAGTTTTTAAATAAAGAGGGGAAGAAATAAAAAAGGCATAAAAAACCTCACAGTGTCAGTGAAATGTCCCATTATTAGAAGGAACTGAGTCACTTCTGCTTGTTACAACTTTCTTAAATGTAACGGGTTTAGATGTACGTAACAGCCTCTTCAAAAGACAGGGGAAGTGCAAAGCAGTCTCTTTTCCAGATTGAAACAGAAGTTGTAATCAGCTTTGAAAAGATCTGCCTCTTCTCATCGTGCACTGCCAAGCTGGAGCATTCACACAGAGATGGATGTGTTGAAGTGCAGAAAAGGTCTTGACTGAAATTGCATTAAAATCAGTAGAAAGTTTGACTGTATTCTCAGCTTTCCCAACCCCCCAGGGRGTTTGTATGTAGTTTCAGCCCGTGGCTCTTTCACTCAAATTCAGGCTTTTAATGTGGGTGCTAGTTTTTGGTGGGAAGAAACAGGAGGAGATCAGTCCCCAGCTTGATGGTGCTTTGTTGAGCTGAGTGAAATGAAGATAGAAAGTCAAATCTTCTTTTCTTTTTCTTTCTTGTAGGAAGCTGAAAATGCACATTTATAGAGGCCCCCCTGATTGTAGGAAATTATGCCTCTCCTGGGAGCTGCATTTGCCTCTCCTGGCTCTCAGCACTGCCAGGGCACTGAGGCTCAGGCCACCATCCTGGCTCTGTGGTCAGCACCTCCGCTGACATTAATGCTGCCCCATTAATCAGCTGGCAGGGAGCCTTCTGAGCAGGAGCAGGGTCAGCATGTTCAGAGCCCCAGCTCCCCACATCTGCACTATGTACCAGGTTTTTCGGGAGGAGGGGGARTGCTGAGGTTGCTGTCGAGCCAGGGTGTTACAGATGGCAGCACAATGTCCTGCCACGAGCGCAGAGGCGTTTGCTGTCACCGGCGTGATGAATCCCTGTGATCCCCTCCAGCCATGGGGAAGGCTGCTGCTGCAGAAGCACCCGGGTCATTTAGAAAGAGTGGATATTTAGTAATAAATGAAGTGTTAAAGATGAGAGACAAAAGGCTAARTTGTCTTTCCCAACTTCTGGGTCCTTATGTCTGTGCAAGCATCTATCTGTGCTTTAATTAGAAAGTAGAAGAGAGAGAGARAGGCAGAGTAGCTGTTTTGAAATGTCTCTTTGCATATTAAATATCCTAAGCCAGAAAGGAGCAATCTGACCCTTGTGCTGCCCTCCCTGTGAAGCTGTGTATTTATACACAGCCAGCCATGCTGTCTGGCTCCTTTTTCTGAGAAACTTCATCATGCAGCCCTCGTGGAAACTCAGTGACATTAGTAGTAGTTTTAGCATCAATAATGATTATTGAAATTCTTTACAAGCCTGGTTTAATGCTCCTGGACCTCATTAGTTGTTCATACTTCATTAGGCCAAATGTCCTCATTCACAACTTTGCAGTTTTATCTGCAGTGGTTTTAAAATACGACCWTGTGTCCCGGGTACTTTTTGTTGTTCGCTTCCAATTTGCAAATATGTAGATATTTTGCGATTTTGTATTTTAAAGCTTTTACGAATCTAAGGATGACTCAAAGTGACTGATAYCTTTCAGCAGTCATTTTCCAATGACAGCCTGATTGCCTCCGCCCAGAGCCGGCCGCCCTTCAAAGCACGGCTTAGTCTCCCGTGGTTAATTAATTTCAGAGCGCGGTTTATCCCGCGGATTCCCCGGTGAACGCTCCCGGTGGATTTCCTGGCAGCGCGGCTGGGTCGCGGCCGGGCGCTCCCGGCTCCGCCCGTCCGCCAGGAGAGGGCGCCGCAGCCACGGGAAACGCGCCCCTGGAATTCCCGGGATTGCGGAGGGGCGCTGGGAACTCGCCGTTCCAAAGGCAGCGGCGCTCCGTCCGCGGTTCTGGTGGCTCTCGCTCCGCTCGCCACGGATGTTGCCGTAGTCACCGGCACGGAAAGACCAGCGCTGTGTCCAGAGGAGCGGAAATAAGTTTTTCCCCTCGGCTGGAGCTCACCGAAGTGCTCTCTCTCTTCAGCAAGTATTTAGTCAACGTCAAAAAAAAGTCAAACAGAATTATGTAAAAATCACTGAACACGGGGAAAAAAATGCATCAAAATGCGTTTATATAAGGTCTGAAAGTAAAACAGAGGCAATCTGTAGAAAGCATGTCATATCGGCTGAACTGCCCTCCAGTAGAAATTGCCATTTCTAGATAACAAAGGCAGGGGATGTGCAAGTACAGAAARGGCACAGGCAGTCTCATAGCATCTATGGGTGTATGGGATATCGGAGTGGCAGTTGGCTCCAGCGTGAAGCAAATCCTGCTTTATGAATGGAAGCAGATGTATCCTGCTCCGGGCAATACCTCAGCGCCTAATGGGAGTGATGCGCCCATGCACTAATAACAGTGAATTGCAGACATTTTCMTATCAAAGGTTAAGCTCTGCAATCCTGAGCTCCTCCAGGCAATGGCAGGAGTTGACTCGAGTAAGCCACACACTCACTGGATTAATATTTTTGCAAGGATGACCTGAATAGAGCCACCAATCTGCAGGCTGAAAAGGCAGAACATTTAAGGTCTGGTTTTAGCTCATGCAAAAGGGATCTCAGGTAGGACAGAATTAGTCACAACATCTGAGGCTCTGAAGAGGAAAGGTGAATGTGTGCACTGGGCCAACAGTTTGAATTTTATGCAAACTAGGAAGGTAAATTTATACGGRTTAATAGTAGTGAAACTGCTGTGGTATACTTGGTGTTGCAGCTTCTTTTTGAAGCAGCTGGGGAAATTAGTGTATTACAAGAAGTAAAAGAAGTCACTAGATTTTTGTTGGTCTTTGTTTGTTTGGTTTATTTTTTGGTGGCCAATAGTTAAGCTATTACTGTAGAATTTATAATACTTAAAAGCAACTGCTRCTGTAAAAGGTTTGTTTCCAGTGTTAGTTTGGAGAACAGAGAAAAATCCATCAATTTCTCTTCTTGAGACTTTTTTTCAAGTTTGTTTTTTTAAAAGAAATTAAAGACTTAAATTTTTTTTTTAACTTTTTAAAAATGCTTTATAAAAAACTTCTCTAGTATTTTCAGGTTTTAGTGTTAAATCTTGTTGGCTCACTTGTAAGACCAAACAAGAAGTGTTTTACTGATTTAAGTGAGCTCATTCAGAAGTGGTTGCAATATCCATTGCAACAATTCCACCCTTTTCCTTGTTGTTTCCACGTTGGTATCAGCTCTTCTATGGAATACATTACAGTAGCCCTCGTGGTGGTTTGTGCTTGTTGCTGATTTCCCTTGTAAAGTGTAGCYAAAGCAAGGCAGAGAGAATGAAGTGGTGCAGAAATACTGATTCCCCAAATTCACCTCAGTGTAATCAAGCCCCTCAGGGAGGTGACCATCTCCACTGCCGGACAGGCAGTATGGTCTCTCATTTCTTCTTTGTTCATCTAAAGGTGAAYTCAATATTGCTCTGATAATTTTGATTTTTTGTGATATGCAGCACTAGTCCATGCACAAACTAAGGGATTTTTTTGTCTGGGTCCAGAAAAATGACCTTTTTTTCCCAAATGGGACAGAAAAAGTTACCAGGAGGGAGAGAAAGTTTCTGTATAAGGAAGGACAAAAGTTATGTACCARGAGTTGTACTGCTTCCATTAAATTCCCATTTACTTAAATGCATGCAGTGTTCTTGGAGCTTGTTCTGCGAAGTTGGTGCTGACCCTGAAGTTGGTGCCGCTCAAGCAGTGCTTTAAATTGCTTGTGAGAGTACAAACTCCTTACTGCAACAAGTCTTTGCTCAGCATCCAGCCCACGGAGCCCTGATCCATGACTACTCCACAGGACCAAGAGAGCAGAGTAAGGTACTGTTGGCTTGTCCTGTCCCTCTGGGCAGGGACACAACATGTATGTAGGCACAGAAAATAGTCTGTTGGGGGTGAAAAAAGGAGAGACAGCAGAAACTGGGAAAAACTGTTGGCCCACTTCTGACCACTGAACGCTTTGCAGGTAGACAGGAAATCTGGTTACAGTTTGAGCAAGATTTGGACAATATTCTTTGTGCCATTAAGTCCCATGAGCTTTTTTGWTTTTTTGGCTTGGCAGACCATAGTCGCATCTCTCTGCAACTTCTCTCCAAGATTTAAAAGAAATATTAAAACATACTAATGAAATAATGTCTTCCTGTACTAAACGGATTTGTACAGATTCAAATAACTTGAGCATCTGTGGTTCTTCCTGTCTTTTCCCTACTCCAGTCTCATAAACTTTAATTCAGTTTTTGCTTTGTCAGGAATTTGCTTTTACATACTTTCTGTTTGTTTTGGCTCCGTGTCCATTGCATTGTGATAAGGCATCTTTTGATATTGTATGGGATGTTTCATAATGAAGATCTCATGACATAGTTTTCCGAGTCTGGAACTGGTGATCAGACTTGCATGTCCTGCAAGAGGAGACTGTCTAGACTGTGGGAATGACTGTGATGTTTGGATTGTGTTATTTCCATACCGCTTGGCATGATGCACTCTGTAGTTAGTCTGGAAGTTAATGAAAGTACCAGGCCTGATACAGGGCCTTACCTGGCTGTGAAGTGGCTTTCCTTCATGCTCCAAACTGTATGGAAAAGTTGTGCTTTCCATGCAGTGCCTGGTTGTGTGACTTCAAATAACCAGGTGCTTAAAACTCCTCTTTGCTATGTTCATTAAGGGTCATGTTCATTAACTTTGGTGTCCTACAAGGCCTGTAATTACCTTTGCCACCTAAATCCTTTATAATCTTAGAAAATATTTAATGTCTGTTCTAAATTGCTAATTTGTAAAACAAGCTTTGTTCTGACTCTTCTGCTGTTTGTCTGTATGCCTGTGTAGGTAGTGAACTCTTCGGGGAAGAGGCAGGGTCTACTGGGCTTCTGAATAGTGCTGATTGATGCTTGGATCCTGGAGTGCTGGTGTGCCATGAGTAGTCACAGCCCAGCGGCTTGGAATGAATACTGAGAGGGGATTTGGCTCAGTGTGTGCAGTTCACACGACTGTCATTGTGTAATTACATCTTTACGATGCACATTTGTGATTGGCATCCATGGTGACATTGCTTATTTAGAAATTTTTTCTGAGCGTTGGAGAAAAATTATTCTCTCTTGGGAACATCGTGTTCCTGGTGGCAAGTATTAAAAAGCGCCCTGCGGCAGTGGCTGGCAGTTTTCCATTTAAGAAACTTTTTCCGTGGATGTCTCTAGAGGAGCAGGTGAGAATTTCCAGGTGGTTGTTGGAAATCTTGAATTATGTACTGTTTCCTGATGTCATTCATAATAAATCACTTCAAAAGGGAAAACTTGTGATGTAGGAGACGTTGTCAGAAAGTACRTGCACTAAATGAGAAGTTGAAAATTAATTTCATACTAAAATTAGACTTTGAGAGTTGTCAGCTCTGATAGCCTAAAGGTTTCCAGTGGTTTTATCTTCYATCAGTGGGTAAGGGAAACCTCTTCACAAACAAATAGGTGGGAGGAGGTAAGTGGAAATCAGGGTGTGAAGACTGCATGAACCAAACCCTTGTGCACTTGATTCCCAGGAACCCAGCCCTGCTTGCGTGGTTGTTTGCAGCGAGGGTGGTTCTTCTCAGCCTCATTTAGACAAGTTTGTTCATATTTCTCCTGTATTGAATTTGATGTCAAACTTGACRGCTCGAGCGAGTGACAGGAGTTGTTTGTTTCAGCAATACATTGCAGGAGTCCCCAGAAGCACTGGTGAAGAGCGAATTTCCTGTTCTGCAAATGTGCAGAAGAATTTATTTCTTGCCAAAGCTTAAAGTCTGTATAATTACAAAGAGTTTGCTAAGCCACTCTTCATACTCCKTGTACCCAGTAGACTGTACCCAGACTGGTATTGTTGGGACTCAGGAAGCCTCTAAAGCCCTGCTGAGCTGTCCTGATTCAGGGTAGAGGGGTCACTCCCCTGCTTTTACAGAGCATCTGCCCCAGTGAAAGACAAGGGCACTGTGTGTGGAAATGATCTGAGACCTTTGTGTGCTGGCCAAAATGTACCAAAAAATTCAGAACGACTCTCCTGATTCCTGTTTCAGTGCTCTATGTGGTAGAAACTGCACATGGAAAGTCCTGAGTTTTAATTATGTGATTATGCGTTTTATTGTCCAGGACCAGAACTTCAGCTCAGCCTAATAGCTGCTGATTTATTTTAAGTAGTGCTGAAGGCAGAAGAGACAGAAGAGGGGAGAGCTGCACTCCTTGGTTCTAGTAGTTAGTATTTTCTGTAGAAAAAGAAACATATTTACTTTTTTCTCTTTAAGAATATCAGGCTAACACAATTGTCAACTCAATAACTCACTATTARGTTAAAAAAA